>OX388327.1:19301705-19740137 GCA_947579605.1 Athripsodes cinereus
TATTATTATCTCATATCTCATTTATTTAACAAAACAATATAAGAATCTACATTTTGAACACAATATAAGATTAACAATAAAATTTAAATATAACATTAAATAACAAAAACCATAAAATATTAAAATAAATTTATATTCAAAATGTAGAACCCCAACATTATTCGAGTTGATTCTTCCATGATGTTCTATGAAATAGTACAATCATGGGAGATCACTTACAGAGCTACAGGGACAAAAACCTTCTTACTATCCTGGTGGACGATAGAAGTATGGCCTTCTGCATGCTGTATTTGAGCCTTATTATTATTTGGATGATTTGTAAAGCGCCGTTTTGTGAAAAAAATCCACCTCAAGGGCGCTCAATGTTATGTGGAATATGTCCACATGCAGGGAATATTATTGAACAATCTTATTGCCTTTGCTTTGCAATTGGAGATGCGATCGCTGTTAAGAATGGTTGGTAAAACGTTGGGTGATAGAGTGATGAGTATCACGGCATATTCCACAAGTGGGGTAGCCAGCGACCCATCTTCTTTTTCTTCTTCACCCTCGCCTTTATCCCATTTACTTAAGCTCGGCTCTCTTGTCTAGCCTAGAGCCAGTTTCGTATAAGCGTTGGGACGCCTTTCACACTTATTCCAATTGCATAGTGTGGGCATGGTTCTCCAATTGAGGTGTCTGATTAATTTTGTCATCTGCACGTTGTAACCAAGTCCAATTAAACAATAAAAAAAATGTAAATAAAAAGGTATTCTAAACAAATAACGATAGTTTTTTTTTTGTTGGATAAAAAATAGAATAGAATTATAATTTGTACACAATTTACAAATGTATAATTATATATTTTGTTAAAAACTATCATCACACAAAAACTTTCGATTGAATAAAAAAGAAAAGTTAAGAGTTTCGGCTAAATGTTGTAAATAAATAAACACAGTTTACAACAAATCTCTGTACACGCAATATCAAAATTATTATTTATAACTAGCTGTTGTGCCCAGCCATTTTCGGGTATTTGACAAAACGAAATTTAACTATGAGCAAATATAAATAACCTCAGAACTAGGTTTTATCATAGATACTATTAAATTGTTACTTTTTATATTTTACAAAACAACATTACATATCTCTCTCTTATGGAGCCCTTGCTGCATAAGGTCGTGCACGTGGACGGAGCGTATATGCGGCAGTGGGTGCCCCCATAACATATCATATCGGGAACTAATTATTTGATCGGCTATTAATCCATTCGTTCGGCAAGAAAAAATCAGCATTTAATTCATTTGCGCAGCAAACAATGTTTTCATCGGCAATAAATAAAAAATAATCGCAACACTTGTTTTACAAACAAACTTAGTTATATCAGAAAATTAACAAATTTTAACAGCTTAATAAATAATCGCACAACAAAATAATTAATTGACCAGCAGAATTGTTATTTGAGCAGCAGAATTATTATTTGAGCAGCAGAATTATTATTTGAGCAGCAGAATTATTATTTGAGCAGCAGAATTATTATTTGACCGGCAGAAAATATAAGATAAACAATATTTTTCACACGCCGATTTACCTTCGGATCCACATGAAGTTTTTGTGATTTCTTACCAAATTAATGATGACTACGAAAATAATGCCAGTTTCCGCTTTGCTATATTAACGAAATATCTAACTGAAATGTCGAAAAACGCTAGAATCGTTGCTAGATGCTACATATTATAAAATCACATGAAAAGATGCTACATACAAAGATTTATTATTTGAACAAGATTAAAAATTTAGCTTTCACAAGTTTAATTAAAGTTAGCTCACAGTTTGCTGCTCATTTATTTATTTTGCTGGACAAATAATAATTTTGCCAGTCGATTAAATTTAGAGTTTTACAATATCATATTATTTGCAATAGAAATATAATATTCTCGCTGGGCATAAGTAGCATATCAAAATGATATATTTGTCTACAGAATACATTTTTCTGCTGAACAAAACTTCAATATTATGCTGATCGTTTAAATGATAGCCTATCATATTATCATGCATAGACAATTCACACAGATTGAGCTAGTCCAAAACTCAGATATGAATTTTGTATTATGGTTACTAACACGACGATACACATCAATACATATACAATGCACTAACTTTATACATAATAACACCCAGACCCAGGACAACATATAGGGTTGCAATTTGAAAAACGTCATTTTTCCATTTTTCCCTGACCGGGAATCGAACCCGGAACCTGGTGACTCAAAGGCAATAGTGTTACCTCCGCGCCACACCGGCCATCCTTATTATTTTTATCATCAATTTCTACAATTTACGCCCAGCATGGCATCTCCCACAAGTGGGGTAGCCATCGAACCAACTGCTTGTTAATTTTTTTTTTTAATTTATTTAATAAAAATACAACATAAAAAAATAAAAAAAAGTTCACAAAAAATTTACTCATCTGGCGAAGTTAATATAGCTTGTGTCCAGACGGTAATGTAATGTAATGTAGCATATATAATAAACATGCAATTCGTGTTCTCCGTGCCAAAAAAGTTAGACATTCAGGGTGGGTGGCGTATCTCGTCGATAAACTGAAGATGTTAAATGACTCAAAACGTTATGTTTTTTCGAAAACCTACTTTTTACAGCACACTCGTAAACTTACAGAAAAGAGTGGTACGCCTATTCATCACTGGACACCCCACGAGTAGGTATCTATAGACACACTAAAATATTATAGTTAGTTCATTGATAATTTGTTTTCTATGACGCGCATACGAATTTCTCCGTAACCCACAAATCTATATACCCAATAACAAACTGCTGTACTGTACACTGCGACAGAAATATCTTGGTAACACATATCTGGCGTTAGTGGAATGATACAATAATAGACGGAGAGGATGACTTGCATGCTTTTTACATGCGGTCGGTCAGCTGGCTACCTCATTGCTATGCTAGTAGTAATTTTTTTTTTTAAGATATATCTTGGTTTTGTTTATTATAAACCCAAATACAACCTTATACACCTTTCACAGTAAGCTACTAAAAGTTTGTGTCGTGTAAAGGGATTTTGCCGGCACCTGGTATCGAACCAAAGACCCCTTGTTCATGAGGCCGAGACTCTACCGCCAGGCTACGGACGAACTAAATTCATTTTCTTTGTTTTTTTAGAGGGCGAGTCTTACCCAATTTCATGAAATTTCACAAAAAAATCTTAAGGAAAGAAAAGAGGAGGTGCAAAGGAGATGAATAAGCAGGAAAAGGGACTAGGAAACAAATGTCAAAGTTTAATTGATAAAGTGGTATTTGGCTTTAATTTCGTGCTATGTAACAAAACACCATTAGTCTTATACTATTTTCCGAAAGTTTTCGAGTGTCCTGTAAAAGACAGGTGTTCAAAAAAATAAAGACATTTAACATCTCAAATTCAGCGATGAGGTTTGCCACCCCTCCTGAATGTCTTAATTACTTATTGGCACAGGGAAGACGGTCTGCGTGTATATTGCATGCAGCTGATCTGCTGGCTACCCCACTTGTGAGATAGGCCGTGATAGTGTAGTGTGCATTAGTATCAAACACGCAAGAAGTAGGAAATTTAATTATGTCGAAAAACTATTGAACTGTTAAAGTGAAAAAAAAACCATTTCTTGACATACTGTAGTGTTCCTCCGACATACAAAATTGTACCAAAAGCCAATAGTAGAATAAAATGATATCTTCAAAATAGTAATTGTAAATCACTGTATGGAAATGAAAGAGGGAGATGAAAAGAGAAAAAGAGAAAAAAGATGACGTGTACATCTTACTGTGTCTGTGTGTGGGTAATAAGCACGGCCTCTATTCATTGATGATTTATGGTTGTACCTATATTATATTCTATCTATGTATGAATAATATACATTTTATATAGTATACACAGTTGTGTATATATATTTGGTTGCACCTGACTTTTGATTTCGCGGAATACTTTTGATAAGAGATTGTCAATCTTTTTTAAATTGATGGAAATAAAGAGACTTGTCTCTATAACGAGAATTTTTAGATTTATATTTTTATAAAATAGTCTATGTTTTGTTATATCTGTAGGTATTGTTTGTTGTGTTCAATAAAATTATCAATTTATCAAAAAAAAAACAAACCGTTTGAGTTTTACTAGGTATATTAAAATATATTTTTTGGGTTAGTTGGAGGAGATGGCGCCTTTGCGATTCACTCGCTCTCCGTCTCCGTATATTGATTTCATCTAATTTGAATGCATTTTTCTATAAAATTATATATATTGTTATCAATGTACGTTAAAAAAATTAATAGTTTTTTATTTACTTTATTTATTAGATTGACAACGACGTTAAAAGTCGAAACCAGGTATCTGTACATATAAAAATATGGATTCATCTCTCATTTATTCCATGCCTCATCGCTGAAATATAAAAGATGAATGCCTAATCGTTCTTATTCATTCATTCTTTACTGTACATTGATCATAAAACATACCTACATAGAATTTTATAGAGAAATGCATTCAAATCAAATACAATCAATAAACAGAGGGCGAATTTATCTCACAGACGCGATCTCTTCCTATTAACCCAAACCGTTATGTAAATTTAACAAATGAAACTAATATTTAAGGTTTAGAAAAGACAAAATCACCTTTTTTGGTAGTGCCCTGCATGGAGCTTGAATCCATAACCCTCGCTTATCGTGAGGTTTTCTTTTTTGTTTAATTAAGCTATCAGGAGACATGCCCAAGGTTATGAAATTCTCTCTTATAAACCACAATGTAGTGTTGTGGAATTCTCAAGAAATAATTTTTGGAGAAATTTACCGAGAAATTTCTCGAAGTAGAGAATTTTCGGAGATTTTTTTTTATTTTGTATTTAACAGTATAATAATAATAAATACTTTATTCAATCAATCAATAACAATGTACTAATGTTGAGACAATTTATCACCAATATGGCTACAATTAATTATGGAAACAAAAAATTTTAGGTGCCTACATAGAAAAAAGTGCTAATAACTGATGAAAAATCTTGATGTTTGACACCCCACATGCCCATATTTAAGTTGAAAAAAATTGCAGGTAGGTACGTACATGGAAAAAAGTGTCAATAACCTCTGATTTGGGCCTTAATCAACCCCATAAATTTTGGATCAATGAGTTTGGCTGCGAAGTGTACTGGGCGAAAGGTCATAATACCACTAAGAAAAATTATGGAGAGAAATTTCATTTCCATCAGAGGAGAAATTTCTCGTTCTCGAGAAATTTCTCTGGAGAATTTTCTCTTCTCACATCACTACCACAATGACAACTTCACATGTAGTATTGTTCTAACGTACCTAAGCATGATGTCTTTTCTAAAGCCAATAGTTTCATAATTATGTATGTTAAATTAACAAATATAACCTCAAAATATGTACAATTGTTAGTTGTAGATAATAAAAAAAAACTCTCGAAAAGCTTTTTCATAATGTTGTTTCCGATAGGAACCTGATTTCTACAGGAAACTCAAAAATTTTAAATTAATAAGAGACCCATTCTTTTTTAAACCCAATATAATTTTTGAAGCCTTAAATAAAAAAAAATAAACATTTGAAATAATAATTACTCTGCTTCGCTGTTTACTCCACATCGAGTATGAATGGGTGACTTTCTCATGAGTAGTTTAGGAAATATAGGTAGGTACCTACTTACACCCAACCTGCACAACCCACCCAAAACATAATATATTATACAAAACCCAAATTCCTCTTCACTACGGGTCACATTTACAAAAAGGCGATAGTGAAAATCTCTAAGCACCTACTTGTGTTACAACATCATATCGGTAAGCAATTATAGCCGTTACGGACCACTATATTTCTTATATAGAAATTCCCTACTGGAATGTCAAACATGTACTATGTACGTGTGTTAAATTGTGGTCAAAGGCCTCGGGCTGAAAGGCAAACGAAAATGATCTTAAACAACTATAAACAATGCTATATAAAACATAACAACACACCCACATGTTCTAAAAGACTATATTCATATGCAGTATCTAGATTGTTGTTTGTACAATTGTGGGAGAAATTTGTTGTAAATGCAAGTATTTCTATACACATCACAAAAGGAATTAAAGAATGTGTTTTGCGTACATAATTTTGCTTGTAAATGATTATATACTTTTTATGTATGCGCTCACGCTGGGTTATATATTCGATTATTGTGCATTTATTTTACCTGAGTGACCATATTGAAGAGTTGAAAAATGCAGGTAGAAAAGGTGCTTTGTAATAATGTTGTTTTATTGCTTGCTTGTAGTTGTGCGTTCTGGTTGTGTTTTGGTATATTTTGCTGAGGTGTTTTGTGATGACGAATTATGCAGTAAAATAGTTTTGCCTACCTGTTGCTGTCAGCAAGGTGTGTATCGGTAAAGAGTGAGTCCTGTTTTACCGGCATTCTTTGGAATTGTTGGTGGGAGGGTCGCCATCTTGCAAGACACACGGCACATACCGCTAGTCGAGTGCTGATTTCGCCGTCGCGCGCGCCCTCGTGTCGCGCTGCGCATATGTTTTGTGTTTGATAATCTAATCCACGACGAATCTGTGACAACAAGTGAGTGTTGGAAGTTCCAATAAGTGATTTTGTGCCTTATTATTATATTAGTGTTATATTTGTTGATAATAAATATGGAAGCGACTCCAATATGTCGCTGCAGAGTTCTGTGGTTGGGCAGTGCAGTTCCTCAACAGACCAAGGACGGTCTACAAGGAATACAGGAACCACTTAGAGAATTATACCCCTCCAAGTCACCCAGACAAGCCTGTCATGCTCGCGGCATAGATTCATGGCTCTCTGTATGGTCTAACGGCATATTATTGGAAAATGTCGATGAAAATCATAAAAAGGTCACGAGATTTTTCCCAATCGAGTCATTGCACTACTGTGCCGCCGTGAGACACGTAGGAGCGGGCGGTAATGGAGTCCCCAGATTCCTCCCTCTAGATTCCCCTTTCGCTCGGGCGCCCTCACCCAATCATCCGCCATTATTCGCTGCCATACTCAGGAGGACCACAGGAATCAAAGTCTTAGAATGTCACGCGTTTATATGTAAGAAAGAAATGGCAGCTAATGCTTTAGTAAGATGTTGTTTCCATGCATATGCTGATAGTTCTTATGCTAGAGCGGCTAGTGGAGCTAATGGAAGCATAAAAGATTCTAGTAAATCCACAGTAGAAGATGAAGAAGAGGAGGATATTTATGATGGAGATGAGAATCACAAAGTATGGGCAGGCTCCACAGAGAGGCTAGATGAGGGTCCTTATGATTTGTACGGTACAGGCAGTAGAACCAAAACACCGCGACCTCGTCAGGTGACCAGACCTGCCCCTGTACCCCCTCCTCCACCTCCCCCAGTCATCTCAAATAATACAAATACAAAAAAGAAAGAGAAAAAACAATCTCACCAACAACAACATCAACACAAAAGATCTAACGGGATGATGAACGGAGGAGGGATGATGAGAGAAGACATGAGAACACTACCTCCTCCCAGAGGACCATGGCCCATGGCTCCAGGAATGGCATATGCTGCCACACTACCTCCCCCTCGTCTCAGACCTCAGTATGCTACAGTAGAGCCTAGACCTTTGAGAGCCGCTAGATCTCTAGCTGCTTTAGATGGTCCTCATTTAGGTGGTTCTGCAGGCAGAAGAGGACATCTGAACGAGAGGGCTTTCAGTTACAGTATCAGACAGGAACATAGAGCGAGATCACATGCTAGTCTCTCCAGTCTCAAATTTGCAGCACCACCAGATGTAAGTGTACATGATAATTATTTCATTAAACAATAAGTAATTGGCTACATTTCAAGAGTGTAGTTGGAAAAAGGTGCGAGTCACAACTGGGTCACTTATGTAGGCATGTTTCACCTAGTAGGTATCTCAAGTTGTTTCTAAACATGTTGTTTTTACATACTTGAACCTAAAGGCTATATAAATATATGTAATCAGATACATGCATACATAATATACATACTTTTGTAAGCAAGGAATACGAGTATTGTTTTGTATTCGTCGAACAATAATATTATTGAAAACAATTTCGTTATCTATGTATGTAAATGTCTATGTTCTTGACACGTAAGATGCCTATCTATCACATACTTTAAACTGCTGAAGAAAAAGTTATCTATATGTCATATTTGCGCACTTTTGTTATTTTATTTTTTAAAATAGTGAAGTTCCTCTTCCTTCTGTCTTAGGTAACTCAACTTGCGTCTTTTGACAAATCTACTATGACTAAGTTTATTTATTTTTTAATTTTTTTTTTTTATTTTCACAATATTTAGAATCAAACAGTCGTTTCACAATATGTTGACAATTAATACATTTAACATGTAGACCAGCGAAGATTCCACTCTTACCAGAAATGTCTCAGTCTTGAGGAAAAAAAAGTAAAAATTAAAATTCTCTAAAAAGTCAAGTTAATTTAAAAACAACGATAATACAATACTTAAAACAATACAAAAACATAAATATAAAAGCAAAAAATCCTAAAATACTAGAAATCAGTCCTTCAGTCACATTAGTCTTGAGATAGAAGGTAAAGTTAAAATTTTCTGAAAAAAGTCAAAGTAAATCTAAAAATATAAAATCCCAAAATACCAGAAATCAAAACAAAACAAATAAACAAAATCACCCATCCAGTATGAGTCACAAAGCCCAATCAAATACACAGCCAATATCCAATGTCCCAAGGATGCTATGATCGAGAGAGCCATGCATGCAAGCAAGCAGTTTACTTGTGATTGCATGCAAGCAAGCAAGTTTACTTGTGATTATTTTGTTTCATGGTATTTTATGTATAAATATATTTCATAGTATTTTGTTAACATTTATTTTGTAAAACTCAGTATAAATAAAAAAAAAATCTAACAAATTTCTAAACTTAGTAGTATGATAGTTTCATATTATGTGAAATTTACATAATATTTGACCTCATGCAATGGTTAATTGTCTACAAAGCATTGATAATAATTCTGACGAAGTCACTTAATAATGTGGTGTTCTCACTTTGGCGAATTTCGCCAGAGCACCAAAATATCGCCAGCCATTTGAACCGTGTGAACAAAATGACAGCTAGTCTGAAACGATAAAAACCAGTAGAAACGATATCGTCTCGAGTTGACCACCTTCCAACATTTTCGCCCGATTGAACGATTCGCGCATGCGCAGATGCGCGCGGCGTTCGTATCTATGGTAAAAACTTTATAACCTATAAATTTTATAATGTTTCCCGCTTCGTGACAGCTGTTATCTTTGTTGTTGGTTTGTGGCGTTTGTTTCCTTAATTAAAAGGCGCCTTATAACCTCTACTATAACATTTTCGACTAAAAATAAACACTTCGCGATCTCCATCTCGACGCCATTTTGAAAACAGTGTCAAAATCAAAGCGCACCTGACAGATCGTTTTTATATCGGTGGAATGTGTGAACAGGTGTGACGATTAATGGATGTCCGGCGAATATTGTTTTTTCGCCTTGCGATATATTTTGTAATTCGCCTGGCGATATTCGCCAAATGTGAACACCCCATAAATAGCACTCAAAAACATTATTTTTAATTTTAATATAGTTTTTCTAGTATAGGACATTGTTAATCTATTACATTAACTTGGCACGATTAATTTGGCAAAGTTTTAAACATTTTGACCCTTGTGCCTCACGTTCTTCAAAACGCTGTAGAATGCATTAAACCGTCAAATTAAACCATCTTGCAAGTGTGTAGGTGTTACAATTATTAGGTATAATATATTGTATGATAGCGCCGTGTAATAGTTATAATGAAGGAAACATAAAGATAATAATATGATATACACGTTAATATATTTAATTATTAATAGATTGTGCTTCTGACATAACATGGAAGGCCAAGGTTACACTTCTTAATAAAATGGTATCTTAATATTAAAAAATCTAATAAATTAACACGTTAATTAAAATAGCAATTATTCAATTGACATCAGCTTGTAAGTTTGCTCTGTGACAAATAATAAAATGACTTCATTCTGTAAGACAGGTAGGTACTATTTTAAAATCACTTGTAAGAAGTTTAAAGTCTTCAATTTAACAGCGATGAAGTATTGCATGCATTATGAATGTCGCCCGTGCTAATTATTATTATGATGATTTGACTAGTTACACTAAATAACATTCCTCTTATAAGATTGGATTTAATTTTGTTAGAATTTTCAGTTTCTACGTTAGTTACAAAATATTTATTTATTTATTTATTCATCATTATTACAAAACATTTGAAAATACACATGGACAGAAATAATACACACAATCACAAATCAAAGACAATGCATTATCCTACTCAACCCGCACTCATTATTCAACCCCTTGCTATATAATACCAAGCCCACAAGTTTGTCATTTATTACAAAAGTTATACAAAAAATGAAAAAAAGAAAAACAACAAGACACCAATCCAACATGCATAACAGGCAGCCAAAACAGATAATGTGACTGAGCGTGCGCGCCGGAACAAGCAAGTTAATCAGGACTATGCAGTCATAACCCGCAGCAACCTCACTAGGCGAGTGCCTGTATCGAGGCAAGCCGCTACAAAACATCAAGAAAGTACCTGTTCTTGTTATGTCAAATTTGTATTTGTAAACACAAATAAAAATAATAATAATAAAAACACAAATACTGTGGTTCGATACCAGGTGCTGGCAAACTCCTCTTTCACGACACAAGCTTTAAGAAGTTTACTGTGAAAGGTGTATAAGGTTGAATTTGGGTTCATAACAAAAAACCCAGATATATTTTCTTTTTTTTTTTTTAATAATAAGTAAAATCTCAACATAAATCAAAATGACAAAAAAATCTACAATCCACACATCGAACACTCCAAAAGGTCCGGGTAGGTACTATAGAAAGGGTTTATTGAAATAATATTGAAGTAGATACTTGTACAATTGAAGATTTTTAACAGCATTATCTCAATACTCTAATTTGGTATATGGGACCTTGTTCTTACTACAGCGTCAATTAATTAATAGACACTTGTTGTTTCGTGTCGTAACTGAGTGATAGTTGTTAATTTAGTTCATTGGTCATTCATATAACTATGGATATTTGTACCTACATAATGTACCTGAAACTTCTAATTAGGAAACTAGTCTACATACAATAATATTTATCTGTAATATATATTCAGTGATATTATCAAATCACTCGAAACCATATTTTTATTAAAATTAATTAAATAAGCGATTATATTTTATTTCATTAAATATAACGATTAAATTAATATTGTTTTGCGTAAACGCCTCAAGGAGTATTTTAAAAACAGTGAAGGTTTAGAATAATTTGAAAATCTTTTTATTTTTAAAGTTTTTCTGTACGGGGTTGTTTCATAAAGGAGAAACATCAACGCGTGTCACAAACTAAAACTACCCCCGTACTACAATAATACAATACAATCTCCACATACTGCTACCTCCATACAATATTATTTTTCATTTACGTGTATGCACGGTTAAGTAAAATCAGCACCTACTGTATAAATTAACATATATTGACAGTAAATAGACACTATATTAATACATATCTATTTTATTTATTAATTTATTCATTCAATCTTTACTGTACATTGATCAAAATTTTATAGAAATGCCTTTAAATCAAACACAATCAATAGACAGAGGTCGAGTTTATCTCATTGAAGCGACCTCTTTCAACTACATAACTTAAATTTCATACATTGTTGTTCCGTAGAGTTCCTGGTAAAAATAGGTCTTACCATTCATTGCTTTATGTTTCTGAGTGTCTAGTTAATTATTATTATTATTTGGATGATTTGTAAAGCGCCGTTTTGTGAAAAAAAAATCCACCTCAAGGGCGCTCTTTGCTAACTAAGGTTGTGCCTGGATTATTCCGTGAGATTTCTTGAATAGATAAGTCTTCAGTTGGTTCTTGAAACGAGATAAGTCCTGCGTTTCTCTGATCATTTGTGGAAGCCTGTTCCAGACTACAGGTGCAGATATTGCAAAAGCACGCTCCACGTACACTGGTTTCAATACAGTACTGGTCACCTCCAATTTAGTTGTAATATCTTGACAAGACCTAAGTGTTGTCTGTCTATGACTTAACGCCTGTCTACCGCAGAGTTCCATGATATATTCTGGGGCCATAGCATGAAGTGCCTTAAATACTGTCAAACACACTTTAAATTCGACTCTCTCCGGACATCTGAGCCAGTGAAGAGATTGAAAGGTGGCAGATATGTGTGAAGAGTTAAAGTCAAATATTCACTAAATATTCCAAACAAGACATCTTCGATTTAGCGATGATATTTGTAACCAGTTCTGAATGTTTTTTTTTAATTTTACTGGCACGGAAAATACGACTCTAATGTTTATTACATGAGTGGTCAGTCTGATGGCTACTAGGTTTGTGGGAAATACCGTGATGGTATAGATAGATATAAATATTGTAAATCATTTAATTTTCGTGTTGAAGTGTGAAGTGTCTAAAGTTCGAAGCGGACGCACCCACATTTCATAGATACCGACGTGAACAAAATAAAAAATATTTTATTACTAGTGCAATTTTACTCGGCTCCCTTCAGGAAATAAATTTAAAATTTAAAAAAACTTTTATTACTGCTACTACTACTGTACCATAACGTTATATCCTACTAGTGGGGTAGCCAGAAAGTCAGCTACATATAATAAACATACAAGTTGTTAAAAAAATTAAGACATTCTGGATCAGTGGTTCCCAACCTTCTTTATGCTGTACCTCACCGTAGTCTTTTCAAAAGTCATATGCCCCACCGGTCTCTTTTTTACTTAAACAGTTGGTAAATTTTCAAAACATAGTTGATAATATGTGGAAGTGGGAAACACTGCTCTAGATGGATGATAAACCTCATCGCGGAAATATCTTTATTTTTTTCGAACACCTGCATTTTACAGATAATTCAAATTTACGGAAAAGAGGGGGAGACCAATTCCTTAAACTGCTAATATTCCTATATGTTTTAAACCTTAAATCCGAATTTACAAATGTGACCTCATATAGAGTGTATTATTTTACCTGTCTTTGTCTAATAATGGTGTCTATAAAGGACATAATACAAATATACAAACATCAACAAATAAGATTATAGACTTATTTTTAATATGTAGATATACATAGTAAATAGAAATTATATTTTATATATTATATACAGACAAATTCCATTCGTATAGAAATAATAATATAATAAGTAGTATTTATCATGGTTTGGCAATGTCTCAAGGATAGCTAGGCAATTATTTTAATAAAGGCGACTCGCACCATCGTCGTGAAAATAAACCTAACAACTTTTATCAATCATGTTCGTAGGTATATACATATTATATAAATGTGCTACTATGTCAATTAATATATGAATGAATTTTTGAATTTGTAAAACTCGTTCACAAATAAACTTTAGTGTGAATTAGCACTGCAAAATAAGTTTATTACTGAAGCCTACTGCTACTTTACCGTCACGGCATATCCCACAAGTGGGTAGCCAGCAAGATGTGGCTAATCCATGCCAATTAAATAGAGATGATACTACAAATTAAGTAGGTTCCTTGCTATTAGGAAGTCGTGAATATAAATGCAAATATAACTAAGAATAGATAATTTATTGTTATTATCTGAATGCAATATACAATGAAGCATACTTGTATCTATAATAATAATATATTAATAATATGTCACATTCCATTGGTGAAGGGAAGAAGATGAGAACCAGAGTAAACAAATCATTACATAACATATAAACACGTAATCATTTTATAATATTCTATTATATATATTTCTATAAAGTGCCTGGTATTATTATTGCTGCATTCATTTATACATAATAATCGTGTTAGATATAGTTGACTATAAGAAGACAGTGCCTACACTAGAATTCAAACAAACATACATACCTGATAAATAACAATAAATAAATAAAAAAAACTGAAAATGCGCCCTTGCGGTGGTTTGTACCACAAAACAGCGCTCAATAAATTGTCAAGATTATTATTATTATACCTTAATTAAAATAAAACACTTATTAGTAGTATATCCACGGTGACTTTTTTATTGGACGCGAGCCGGCTTTCAAGAGCTTCCGCTCTCATCATCAGGCTGGCGAAAAGTGAGTACTTTTCGCCAGCCTGATGATGAGAGCGGAAGCTCTTGAAAGCCGGCTCGCGTCCAATAAAAAAGTCACCGTGGATATACTACTAATAAGTGTTTTATTTTAATTAATTCAACATGAATTTCCACCAAGTACCGTCGGTTGAAAATATCAACTTTATTATTATACCTATTTATTTATTCGTTATATTTTACTTACATTGATCACAAGAGAAATGCATTCAAATTAAATACAATCAATATAAATGTATGTAAACAAACAAACTGTTTTAAGTTTTACTGTATTTATAAGTAGCCAATAATAGTAACCTGGTTTCGCCTTAAAAAGTCATTGTCAAACTAAGAGTTAAAACAGTTTGTTTGTTTACATAAATTAATATGGAGTTTTAAAAAGTAAGTTTTAACTCAATAAAAAATATGCAATCAATATTATTATAGAGGGCGAGTTTATCGCTAAGACGCGATCTCTTCCAACTAACATAAATATATTATAATATTTTTTCTTGTGGGATTGATATGGAAGATCGTGTGTCATTCACCGCTATGTTATTTTTTCTTTGGCCATGTTTCCATCCACTGTTGAGTTATAGGAAAAACCACTGACCGCTTGGATATAATTGCAAAACTCTGGAGATTTCCATTTATTTGATTCTATACATAGCAAATCTGTCCTTATGGGAGAAACCATATTAAATAGCTTGAGATACTTATTGTCTAAAAACAGCGGCTCGATAAAATGAAGTACTGAGAAATATGATAGAAATCCACACCCTAGCTAGATTTATACCTCTGGACTAGAGAGTTATAGAAGAAGTGTAGCTAAATATTCCACACGTGATGGTTCTTCAGTCGGGAAGTTCTGTAAGCTGCCCATACTGGTGCATTTAGGATGTACAAGATTTGTTTATTGTGGAACCGGATAAATGAAAAGTCCCCAGATTTAAACGATATATTTGGGTGGTCGATATGAGTTCTTCGACTCTTGAAATAATAGGGAAAAAAGAGGATCTCTGGTATACGACATTGGAAAAAGATAAACAGTGATTCAACTGTGTTTATTCGTTTAGTAAAAAAAGATTATATACTTGAGTGAATGCATTTATAATGTGATAATACAAGAATTGTAGTAGGTTCTATTGTACGCTGGCATCACATCTAAGTAAAGTCATCTTTAAATGCGGAAACCAACGAATGATGAGATTATAATTACCAATGTACATCTTCAGTAATAATTCTTCACTCTCACTTAGGAATGATAATTTATTCAACTATACCCACATTAAATTATATAAAAAGCGCATTACTATTGAGGCATGTAAAAGTTAAGTATACATTATAATACTGCTATAAGAAATGCATAAATCTGCCCTGTACTTCCTAGAGTAATGATAAAATGTCATCATCATCTCTGTCGGTCCCTCAATCCTGAGGATCGTGACCATCATGTCTCGTTCTGTAAACCATTTGTCTCCATGTTGAGCGATCCTCCGCCATGTGAAAGGCCCCGTGTAGTGAGCTCTGTGTGGCCTCCTTAATTTGGTCGCTCCATCTTATTGGCACTCTGCCCCTTCCCCTCCTCCCTTCTACAACCCCAGTCATAATTACTTTTTCCAGGTTGTCATGCTCTCTTCTTGCAATGTGTCCGAAATATCGCAAAGCGCGCTGACTGCAAATCGTTGAGAGTTGATAAGATGTAACAAAGAAAAATAATTCATAGGTCATATCAAAAGAATCAAAAATAAATGTTATAATGCGGTTTACGAATATTCCACTCCGGAATTTTTCCAGATTATGTGAACAAATCTAAACGTCGATTATTTTTAAATATTCTTATTGAGATATGTAGTATTTTACCTAAAGAATAAGAATACAGTGATTTTTTTAGGCACAAAATTTCATATCTGCATTTTTCGTGTGCGTTTGCCATGTCACAAGTAGGTACTTAAATTTTTTAGTTTTACTGATTTGTAGGTTAGGTTAGAGTTATTCTGGTTTTATTTAATGCAAAAGCACATTTATTGACATTCACTTCACTATCGTCTTGGGTGAAAAACTGTACATATAATTACGTGATAAAAATAAAATATTAATAAATTTATTTTTCATACGTTCACCTTATCTTGACATTTACCGTCACTTGCCGTGACATTATTTTTTCTTTGTGCTTTATCAGGTTTCCCTAATATTTGCGACCACTCTTGCAAAGGCCTCCCTATTCTGCATCAATCGAAAGAGTTTCTCTACACCTTATTTAGGGTTGCAAGTTATGTGGTTTGCTTCTACCAGAACCACGTTGTCCTTCAATCTTTTACAACAATACTGAGCGCGAAATATCAATATGGAGTATTTCATACGTTAATAATATTGAATTAATTATTATTTTATGACAATGTTAAATAAACATTGATTTAATTTCATAACAGACTGTATTGTAATTTTTATTGCTCATACAGCGATGACTTCATCATCTTAGGTTATTCATATATTGTAAATAAAAAGTACAGAATACCTACTAACATAGGTATTATGAAAATATCCAGGCAAGGATTGCCTTTAACAAAAAATCGAAGATATTGGAATCCCCAAATATTGACTTAAACGTAAGGAAGAACCTTACTAAAGCCTTTGTATGGAGCATTCTGCTTTATGGTTGTGAGACATGGACCATCAGCAAGAGTGAAAGCGGACAGTTGGCTACAGACGCATGCTTAAGATCCATTGGTCGGAGCACGTCGAAAACGAAGAAGTATTAACCAGGGTAGGCGAAAAAAGGCAACTCCTTAAGAGAATCAGCCAACAACGAGCTAACTGGACTGGCCACAACATCAGGCACCCAGGACTACACATAGCCATCGCGGAGGGTAAGACCGAGGGGACAAATGGCAGAGGCCGACTAAGAGACGCATATATGGACCAACTGAAGAGTGATATGAACTGTGGCTCATACGTAGAGCTGAAAAGACTGGCTGAGAATAGAGACGAATGGAGAAGAAAAACCAAACTCGTTGCAGACCAATCCAATGGATTGTAACTCATTATATATATCATATAAGATACCTAACATGATGTAATCGCTGTAGGTATAATAATTCCATTCTGTTGATGTATAATTTTTGTTTATTGGTATATTCGAATAAAGACGGTTGGGAGCCTGATGACAGAGTCTCAGAGAATGCATATTTTATATCGACTTTCTTGATTCTTAAAAAGTACATGTCCATCAAGGACATCTTCTGAATTAATTTAAAATCAGTCAATGAATTGAGAACCTCAAACTTTTAAAACCTGTTTTTCTCTAAACTATGTGGACATGAGTCTTCTGTGCTTTTAAACTATCGATATGTAGGTTTTTTCTATCATTTTCTTCCATTATTCAGTATTCATTACTCATTGTTCCTTATTCATTATTCGATTGAATTATTAATATTTGTGTTGATGATATATATTACCCAAGTATATTATACGCCTTGGCTGGAAAACTATTATTTAACGCAGAAATGTTCTATGTAGGTTTTTTCTATCATTTTCTTCCATTATTCAGTATTCATTACTCATTGTTCCTTATTCATTATTCGATTGAATTATTAATACTTGTGTTGATGATATATATTACCCAAGTATATTATACGCCTTGGCTGGAAAACTATTATTTAACGCAGAAATGTTCACACTCTTTGTTTTCTTTATAAAGTTTTATTTGACCCCAATACTCCACTGTATCTGAAGGAAAGATTTGAGTTTTTACACTCCCACGGACGACCACTACGATCAACCTCCATCAATCTTCTAGTGATCCCGTCGCATCGTTCGAGCTGTTATACCGATTCTTTTTCAGTTCATGGTGCTAGGTTGTGGAACCAGCTTCCACTAAAAACCCGTACTTGTACTTCCTTTTATACCTTCAAGAAAGAGGTTAATGGTTGCTAGTCTTCTGTCTCATCTACTTATTTGGAGGTTCCCCATGGTTTTAATTTGTTTTTTTTTTCGTGTATTCATACACAATGAGCAGTCCTGCATCATTCCTACCACTTTATCCCAACCCCATATCCTATCATCTATGTCGTATCGCGTATCCGGAATTGTTTATATTGTTTTTATATTTAAGTAGTTTTTTTATTTTATATGTATATTTGTTTTAGTATTTATATATATGTATGTATATATTTTTAATTATTTATTTACTTAATTTACTTACTTTTTTTATTTTATTTTTTGTTTAATGGGTTAGTTGGAAGATATCGCGCTTCTGCGATAAACTCGCCCATTGCAAAAATTTATTTGTCTGGTTCTACAATATTTATATTTTAATAAAGTTTGTTTTTTTTGTGCAATAAAGATTTTTATTATTACCTATCTCATATCTCGCAGATCTACATATAAAATCAAGTGATAATTTAAATACATTGTGAATTAAACTCATTTTCTAATCATGTCGCGTAATTATCACATAGTGAATGCCAAAAACATCGAAAATATCTCATATCTCATTTATTTTACATAACAATATTAGATTCTACATTTTAAACACAATATAAGATTAATTATTATTATTATTATTATTATAAGAGATTTATTTTGCTCCACAATCTGCATAATGTTGCATTGGTACTGTTTTTTTTGTAATTGACTATTTATTCTTTAGAAAATAATTAAATAATTAAATATATACATACATTCATAGATACATTCAACTGATGCTAGAAAAGGATACGTAAGATATACGTAAATAGACGTTCGTGACAATAGTTATCTGTATTTCTACAATGTACCTACTTTGTATACCACCAAACTATGTTATCAATAAGAATTCTTCAAACGAACACACTTTACTTGTGAATATCCTTGATATGACATTGTCGGCTAGCAATGTAATTATATCTATCAAAGTAAATCCTCTTTTAAAATGTAGGTAATTCTATCTAATGTTTACTAATATAAACATAGTGTAGGTATTGGTAGAATATAAATTATATTTATAGCTATTTAATTATACATATGTAGAATCTAGGAATAAAATGATTTGTGATTTATTTATATAAAAATGCGTAATAAAAAATGCTAATTCGCTGAGATCACTTTTAAACTAATGTAGGTACCTACCAAACATTAATGAAGTGTAAAGTATTGTGGCGTCGTATTTTTTTGTGCGCAAATACAAAATATTTATAAAAGATAATATTTAAATTAAAACACTGTTTAATTCCACTATGAGATTGCTTTAATTAAAACGTTTTCGACTACAATGTAGTCATCATCAGTAATAACACAATACTAAATCTAAAATTAAAGGACATACAACAATATTAAATATTAAAATTTTTTAAGGAGTGGTCACAATTGGCAGTGTGTGTGTGGAGGGTGGGGGTGAAAAGTTCAGGGGCGGGTTCAGGAGCAGAAGTAGTGGTGAGGTTATTTGTGGTTGTTGAATATTTACTAAATTTTTATGATTATTAATTTCTAATGTTTCCAAGATGTCCAGTTTTTTGCCTTTAGAACATTTTTGCAGCAATTCCACACCGCTGAGGTCAAAATCATGGCCCGTATCTCTAGCATGGTCCGCCATTTCTGAATTGATACCAAAGTTCTTTTTAGCTCTAAGGTGCTCAGTTACTCGAGTATGAATTCTTCTGCCGGACTGACCAATGTAGGCTGAGTCACATTCTTTACAATTTATTTTATAAACACCACTGGAATCTAATGGATTTATTTTTGATTTATTATTTAATATGTATTTTCTAATGGAGTGGTCGGTATAAAATGCTGGTTGAAATGTTTTGTCTTTGCAGATGTTGATGAGAGATGTGGACAATGGACCAGTATATTGAATCTTGCTCCAGGGTTTATCTTGAATTATTTTTGTTTTACTATATATATATTAAAGCAATCTCATAGTGGAATTAAACAGTGTTTTAATTTAAATATTATCTTTTATAATGTATTTCCACAAAGTTACACTTGAAAATATAGAATATTTACAAAATATTTATTTTAGAAGACGCGAAAGAAGTTTGTATGGATACAATATCTACATGGCGTTCTGCTCTCTCTGCCTTCCTCGTTTGAGATGCAGCGTGAGGTTATATATAAATTGATAAACAGGGAAATAAAAAAAAATAATATAAATGTCGATATATTATATCGACTGAACAGTTCCATAAAGTCGAAAATTTCTTAAAATATGATTTAATTAGTAATACGCATAATTAACGCCGTTCTTTCAATTCCACGAACAAATACCTAACTATAAATAGTTGTCGATTCCCTTTATATATTAAATATTAAGTTAATGGAAAAAAAAATAATGTACTTATTTTCAAATCCACAAATAAATATTTGGAATTGTTTCAATATTGAACGGAACAAAAACAACGTATGTCTTTAACAGTGCGATTATTATTATATAGTAGGTATATTTCACTTTCTGTTGTGATTTTAAAGCATAATAAAAATACACCAAAATTACTAAATTATTTTTTTTCTCGAATATAAGACATTATCTACTTGTTGAGTCATAGAACTGGACAGTATAGGTAATATTATGTGTCCATGATTATATAGATACGTATTATGGATTTAAACATTCCTATTATAGGTAATATTTAAACCTAATCTTCAGTTGCTAGTGGCGCCAGGAACCTGCTTTCACGCCCCGTTCAAGTAACTATCATACCTGTAAATACCTACATATTATAATACTTTTATAGATATAATACAATATAAACGTAACTATATACACTGTTATAAACATATCTCGGTGTACATAGTTTAATATTAGTATTTAATACAATCGAAGTGGAATACCTGTCAATAGTTTAGACCTGTGGAGTCTGCGGTAAGGAATAAGTCTCCCACAATTTTATGTAAGTTTTTCTATAAAGGATGTCCTATACTTAAGTTTTAGTAGGAAAGAGACCATTACCATCTTAATACTATGGAGTGAAACAACGTAATACTATTGAAGTGACTCGAGTTTCGACATATTGTAACTTTTTCAAAATGAGATTGTAACTTTCAAAGTTACAAAAATTTACATATCGAAATTCGGGTCACATTAATAAAGTGAGTGTAAAACTTCATGTTTTTTGGTATTGCCCCAGAACAGACCGAAGTCTTGTGGGACAATATATTCCATAATGTGGATTTTTTTGTTTGTTTATATTAACTGTTTTAAATATATTTTTTTCATCATTATTATTATTATTATTTAGGAATTCCACACAATATTGAATAATTTTGTAAATAAATAAATAAAAAAAGAATAAAACTTAATGAAGCTTTACAAAATTAATACCTCAAAAGCATAACATCAATAATCTTACTATTAAGTATTATTAAATTGGTTAAATATTTTTTAAAGAAATTTCTACCAAGTCTACCAGTTAAGGTTACAATACATTTCTCATTTCATACAAATACACATTCTTCGTCGTCATCCTTTCATCGTTCATTCGTTCCACGGGTCTAAACCATCACGAATTATTTAGAAACACTCTATTCCTCTCACATCCGCTCATTGTCATAATATCCACATTTCTGACTCCATTTTAATAAAATTCCCACGAATGAGGTGCCCAGCGAGCTAGCTGCTTGTAATGCACATGCAAGTCGTGTCTGTGCTAATAAAAGTTAAGGTATTCATGATAAGTGCAAGTATAAGAACTGTAGAGTCTCAAATTGTCTGTTCTTCGAATATCTGCCTTTTACATGACACTAGAAAACACACAGAAAAGAGTGGAAGAACTATATAATGCCGGGGATTCCGTAAAGTAATGAGATAATTCAAAATACCTATCTATATTATTATTATTATTACTGACAATAAGACGATTCTTACAAGGATCATTACAGCTGAAGGCCAATGCGATCCCGGAAGAAAACCTTAAACGATATCCAAACGATAACACAACTACAATATATATCTTCGATTTTTCTTATAAATTCTGCATACGTCACGTTAAACCTCTCCAGCCAGACCATTAAACATTTGAAAAGCTCTTCCCACTGGGGAGTTTGCCAATATATTTGTTCTGCTTTGAGGCTGGTAAAAAATACAATAGGTATTTATCTCAAATATCAGATAAATACCAAACTGGGCTAGTGATAACAATAGCATAAGAATATTTATTCCATACTATGCCTCATAGAACATAATATTTCATGTTATCGTTTGTTTGTAGGAAACAATGCACATTGAAATAATTATCTACCTACATAATCGAAAAAATAAAACAGGTGTTTTATTCTACTTAAGATTTTATTTTGTGAGAGAGACGTCTTTCGTCTTATGAGGACATTGTCAATCTGATTTTAAAAATACAACATTATTCATATATATAAAATATTTACAATAACATAGGAAAGAGACCATTACCATCTTAATACTATGGAGTGAAACAACGTAATACTATTGAAGTGACTCGAGTTTCGACATATTGTAACTTTTTCAAAATGAGATTGTAACTTTCAAAGTTACAAAAATTTACATATCGAAATTCGGGTCACATTAATAAAGTGAGTGTAAAACTTCATGTTTTTTGGTATTGCCCCAGAACAGACCGAAGTCTTGTGGGACAATATATTCCATAATGTGGATTTTTTTGTTTGTTTATATTAACTGTTTTAAATATATTTTTTTCATCATTATTATTATTATTATTTAGGAATTCCACACAATATTGAATAATTTTGTAAATAAATAAATAAAAAAAGAATAAAACTTAATGAAGCTTTACAAAATTAATACCTCAAAAGCATAACATCAATAATCTTACTATTAAGTATTATTAAATTGGTTAAATATTTTTTAAAGAAATTTCTACCAAGTCTACCAGTTAAGGTTACAATACATTTCTCATTTCATACAAATACACATTCTTCGTCGTCATCCTTTCATCGTTCATTCGTTCCACGGGTCTAAACCATCACGAATTATTTAGAAACACTCTATTCCTCTCACATCCGCTCATTGTCATAATATCCACATTTCTGACTCCATTTTAATAAAATTCCCACGAATGAGGTGCCCAGCGAGCTAGCTGCTTGTAATGCACATGCAAGTCGTGTCTGTGCTAATAAAAGTTAAGGTATTCATGATAAGTGCAAGTATAAGAACTGTAGAGTCTCAAATTGTCTGTTCTTCGAATATCTGCCTTTTACATGACACTAGAAAACACACAGAAAAGAGTGGAAGAACTATATAATGCCGGGGATTCCGTAAAGTAATGAGATAATTCAAAATACCTATCTATATTATTATTATTATTACTGACAATAAGACGATTCTTACAAGGATCATTACAGCTGAAGGCCAATGCGATCCCGGAAGAAAACCTTAAACGATATCCAAACGATAACACAACTACAATATATATCTTCGATTTTTCTTATAAATTCTGCATACGTCACGTTAAACCTCTCCAGCCAGACCATTAAACATTTGAAAAGCTCTTCCCACTGGGGAGTTTGCCAATATATTTGTTCTGCTTTGAGGCTGGTAAAAAATACAATAGGTATTTATCTCAAATATCAGATAAATACCAAACTGGGCTAGTGATAACAATAGCATAAGAATATTTATTCCATACTATGCCTCATAGAACATAATATTTCATGTTATCGTTTGTTTGTAGGAAACAATGCACATTGAAATAATTATCTACCTACATAATCGAAAAAATAAAACAGGTGTTTTATTCTACTTAAGATTTTATTTTGTGAGAGAGACGTCTTTCGTCTTATGAGGACATTGTCAATCTGATTTTAAAAATACAACATTATTCATATATATAAAATATTTACAATAACAATGATGAGAGAGTATAGTATAGTATACTCTCTCATCATTGTTATTGTAAATATTTTATATATATGAATAATGTTGTATTTTTAAAATCAGATTGACAATGTCCTCATAAGACGAAAGACGTCTCTCTCACAAAATAAAATCTTTAGTAGAATAAAACACCTGTTTTATTTTTTCGATATGGAATTCTACTACCTAAACACCGACACAGTGAATACCTACATAATGTATGTTATATACTCGTACATGTAATACTGTGCCAATATATACACAAATCACTTCAACATTCGTTCGTTTTTATGTTTAAGTATATAATATAATTTATAAATATTGTGATGAGACAAGACAAAATGTTACAATCTATGCGAGGTGTCATCCTTCGGGATGTTTAAAGCAAAAATTATTATACATAAATATAATATATATTGAAACATATTTTACAGTCTACATGACACCGTCAGCCCTAGTCAAAACACATTTTAGCGTCACTTGTCGTTCGACTACAAACGTAATTACGACTATAATTGCAACAATAACGCATAATTATATGGTACATGTAGGTAGATTGTCGTAAATTCGTTTGTAGTCGAACGACTTCATAACGCTAAAATGTGTTTTGACTAGGGGGCCAGGTCTTGAATTCACCATAGTGTAGTATCTTTATTATCATATAATCCCGTGGAGCACCCGGTAAAGAATTGGTCTCCCACTCTTATCCGTAGGATTCAAGTGTCCTGTAAAAGGCAGGTGTTCGAAAAAATTAAGACATTTTACATCTCAAATTCAACGACGAGGTTTGCCAACCATCTGAATGTCTTGATTTTATATTGGCACGGAGAGAAGAGCTTGCATGTTTATTATATGCAACTGGTCTGCTGGCTACCCCACTTGTGGGATATGCCGTGATGGTATACCTAGTAGTAGTAATTAATTGGTAGTATGTTACTTCAGTTTTTTTAATATATTTTTTTTTTATCTAGAATGCATTATTTTACTTGATTGTTTTGTTTTTATTGTATTATTTGTAAGAGCTGTTGCAGCCTTTTGTTGTGCAAATAAATAACTAAATATTTTTCTGCATGTTTTGTAAAAACATAAAAAAAATATTACAGTTTGGCGCATATACATATTATCAAATTTCTCAGGAAAGTAGGAACCCACGTGTAGGTATTATTAGTAAGTGTCAATTTGACAATTTGACTTTTATTTCCTGAGTGATCCTGTTTAAATTATGCTAGTACTAAATACATCATAATATCACGTTTCAAATATTATAAGTATAGGTACACGAAACTTAGCAATTGCATAATTATATGTAGAGCCATATAATATATAAGTAAAACAGTCGAAGGTCAATCTAAATTCTACAGTCAATGTGTGGGTGTATAAATAATAGGTATCATTTCATGAGATGACTCCTATAATTCTCTATAGACAATAATATCATCCTCTTTTATATCTATGGACAATTTGTAAAGCATCGTTTACTCATGACATGATCTCAAGGGCACCGTATTTTGCATCTGTCGTCCGAAGTTTCCAGCAAAAAGTGCGTTTTCAGCCTCCTTCTGAAGCCTCTTCACTCGCTTCATCTCGCAATATGAAAAAGAGTATTTAGCTAAGGTCTTATATTTCTCTCAATATATCTATACTAGGGTTGTAACCAGTGATGGAAATTAATGCTATTTCACATAAATTTTACTTAGCGGTGCTAAGGTGTCAGTTAGCAGACTAACAATAATTATTGTTATGCTAATATTAAATCAGGATGGAAAAAGTATCTACACTGGTAACTAATAATATACTTTCTCATAAAAGAGGGTAACTGTTACTTGTATTGCTGTAAATATTTGGAAGAATGCTTCATCCCTTTTTACTGAGTAGTATCAACCTAATATGTGTAGTTTGCATTTCAAAGATAAGATTGCTAATTTAAATTAGTTTAATATGCTATCGACCTATCGTTCATCGTGCGTGTGGGGTATGTCTGTTTATGCTGCGATTGCGAAGTTTCGCAGCCTAGCATTAGCAAATTAATCAATTTTCAAATAGCGTTTGCTAAGACTATTTTACCTTTAGCAGATTAGCATAGACTGTCCATGCTAATTTTTCTATCACTGGTTGTAACGGATGTCATTTAGCGGATGTGGATCTGCAGTAAACCTTTTAACTGCAGATCCGGATCAGTAAACCGGATGCAATAATGCAGATGCGGATTCAGAGCGAATCCTTTTTGACGGTTCAGATGTAGATATGGATTTGAAATCAATGAGGATATAGATGAAAATGCGAATTCCGATTATTATTTGGATGATTTGTAAAGCGCCGTTTTGTGCTATTTGCTAACTAAGGTTGTGTCTGGATTATTCCGTGAGATTTCTTGAATAGATAAGTCTTCAGTTGGTTCTTGAAACGAGATATGTCCTGCGTTTCTCTGATCATTTGTGGAAGCCTGTTCCAGACTACAGATATTGCAAAAGCACGCTCCACGTTCACTGGTTTCGATACAGTACTGAGGCCTGAGTCAACAACACACTTTCGTGTCACGTTCCCGCTCCGTTAGCGTTCGGGTGCAGACGATGTTGCAAGCAAGTGTCAATTTCGTTGCTAAGATACACAATAGTTACGAAAATTAACACTTTGGCGCACCATCGTCTGCACCCGAACGCTAGCGGAGCGGGAACGTGACGCGATAGTGTGTTGTTGACTAAGGCCTCAGGTCACCTCCAATTTAGTTGTAATATCTTGAAAAGACCTCAGTGTTCTCTGTCTATGACTTAACGCCTGTCTACCGCAGAGTTCCATGATATATTCTGGGGCCATAGCATGAAGTGCCTTAAATACTGTCAAACATACTTTAAATTCGACTCTCTCCGGACATCTGAGCCAGTGAAGAGATTGAAGGGTGGCAGATATGTGTGAAGAGCGATTCAGTTGATAAATGATGATAACCGATGTTGGCATATTAATTTTTTAAGATATTAAGTAATATTTTAGGTATTATGTAGCCATAAATTTCGCATTTTTGGACGAATTGATTCATTCTTCATCATGGCATTTTCCACAAGTGTTAGCCAATGAACCAACTGCGTGTAGTAAATATTCCAGAAAAAATGAAAAGTTGCGGATGCAGATCTCAAAATTGATGCGGATGGTTTGCGGATGAGGATATTCGTAATCTATATCCACACGTTCAGTTCTTCAGTCTTTCGTGAAGTTTATTCGAACACCTGCCTCATTCAGGATCCTCCAAAACTTGCAAAAAAAGTGGAAGATCTATTTATTGCCGGGGATTCTACATAACAAAAAATATATGTATAAAGTAATACGTGGCATCATCATCATCATCTCCGTCGGTCCCTCAATCCTGAGGATAGTGACCATCATGCTTCGTTCTGTAGACCATCTGTCTGTATCCACCTTGAGCGATCTTCCGCCAAAGTTGTATGTGTAGTTGAAAATAAATTAAATAATGTGATAGCAGAGAACGGCTTACATTATCAATGAATTATACACTTCTAGCTTCTTATACTTCCACGTGATACAATGTTTAGTAAAAAGAAGTAGGTAGTAGGTATGTACATATATCTCTATAAACTAGTAGGTAATAATAATACCTCCTATAGGCACTGTGTTAAGTCTTTGGTATGCATTCATACATCCGTTGCATTCACCATTGTATCAACTGGAAATGAGAGGAAATACCACATCTTATAACCAGACTATAGAAAATATCAAATTATCTAGGTATTTAGCTCCATGTATAACCAATAAGCTATTTCATACGAACTGCACCAACTTATTGTTCTATCTACTACTACTAATATTGTACCATCGCGGCATACTCCACAACTGAAGTAGCCAGCAGATCAGCTGTATGCAAAAACATACAACCTATCCTCTCCGTGCCAACGAAAAACTCAGTCATTTATGATGGATAGTAAATTAAATGGTAAATTGGTAGAATTAAAATTATGTAAAACCGTTCCGTTCTCTCTGTCTTCCCCACTTGGAACACGGCGTGAGGGTATAGTAGTATAGCATAGTAATATGTATAAACAACACTGTTTATTTTTATTTATTTATTTATTTATTTTATTCTTCTTGCACATGATCATTCATATAACAAATAAAATAAAGAAATATACACAAGAAAAAATGTGATGATGTGCAGTGGCGAGATTATCACTATATAGTGATTTCTTCCATCTAACCACGTCACATTAACACTAAACAGAAATAGAAATAATAATAACAAAAACACAAACATTAAAAAAAAAATAGCCACACAAATTAGTTTGAAAAAAAAATAAAAAAAACTACAATCCACACACCTAACACTCCAAAGGACTTTTTTCACAAAAACTTTAAATTAGCTCGAGTACTTTCGTCAAAACTGCTTGACATTATCAAGAGAATTTTCTTGATAATGTCGAGTAGTCTTGACGAAGGTACTGGAGTATATATATTTTTTGTGAAATATAAGCAGTGTTGTTTTTACATATTAATTCCCTCAATATGTTTTTTCATTACGTGAACGCACAAACTCTGAGATATGTAAATTGGTGTTTCTTTTTTGATTACAGTATGGTATTATGGTTGATTTGTAACCATATAATTAACATTTATCCATCAGACCTTTAAGGGGTAACGCATGATTTTATTTTGTTTAAAAACAATACATACAACAAAATAACAATAATTTAGAATAATTAGATCTAATCAACTAGGAAATGGTTGAAATAGGACATGCGCAGCGCATCCTTCAACGTACTAAAAACATAACAAAACAATTAACATTTTTATGCTATAAATCTGTAAGTACGATATTCTCGATCTCTACGCCAAAAGCTATTTTTAAATAAGGCTCTACGAATACCAATACAATATACAAGGTATTTGCGCCAACTGAGTCACGTCTTCCTGCAATATCTCCATTACTCTGATATTGTTATTATAGAATATTGATAAAGGACTAAAAAAAACTTATCTACGTGTGGGTCTGCGATCATTTGATTCCAAGATATAGGTTGATTTTTGTTTTGTGAAAAAATGACCCGCAATTTTTATTGTAAAGTTTACATACGAAACTGTGACATATTCCATGCCTCATCGCTGAAATATAAAGTTGAATGCCTATTTGAAACGTAAATTTAACATATTAAGCTATCATATTATTAGGCTCAGAATAGAAACGGCACCTTATTTGGTAGTGTGGGACTTGAACCCGCAACCTTGAATCATTTCCGCGACGTGTGCTTTGTACAAATTATGTAAGCTACCGGGCGACTTGCCAAAGGCTCCGATATTCCTTCTTATTAACCTCGATGACAGCTTCATGCGTAGTTATAGTTCTGGGATACCTAGTATGGTTACCGTAAGCTGGATACTTCCAAAAAATGTGGGTAGAATTTTTGCAATATTTTGTTATAACTTTTAAATACAATCCGTAGCTCCTTCAAAAAAAGAAGAGCTGCTGACCCCATCTTCATATTTTTCTATTAAGATTTTTGCAGATCATTCGCATACGGAAGAGGAAACCATTTAAATAGAGCAACATGGCCTGTACTTATATTATTTTTTTATAAAATACGTGTTACCTTAATTTCATAAAATAGAAAACATTAACAATATTTCTGTGTGTATAACAAATTAACAACCTATAGATTGACTGGTATTTGACTTATGTACGTAAATCGTAAAAAACGTAGGAAAGTAGATATTACGTTACTCAAGGTTATTAATAGGTAATTATTGTTTGAATTGTACGCTTATTTATTACATTTTGTATTGGAGAACAATATTTATGCTTATAAAATATTGTACTTAGCATTGCAATTGAACGATGAAATCGCTTTACTGAGTTTTGGATCATGCACACATAGTCCGACTGTCGAGGGCCCGAAGTCAAAACACATTTTAGCGTTACGTTTTCGTGTCGTTATCGTTCGAATATAGACGACTTTGCGAGAAATGTAAATTTTCGTAGCTAAAATACACAATAATACACACAATCAACGCCACTCTTTCAATTCTGCAAACTTTAAAAAAATACACGGTTTTATTTATATGTACATTAAATTTTTAATTGTGGAAAAAAAACTATTGCACCTTTTACCAATTACACAAATAAATACCCAAACTACTGTGTAGTTTATTCGCATTCATTCTTGTTTATTCACTTTTTAGTCTTACACTAACAATTTGTTTTTTGTTATTTATCAGTGATAGCCATTTATTAGTGTTTCATATTGATTTGCTATGCTAGATTAAGAGCAATCAACTGCATAATTTGATTGAAGTTGTAATACAAAGATGTCTATTAAATAATAAAAACATTAACATGTCTTTGATTGATATCCGAGTAAACTTACATTTACCATACCTCCACGGCACATCCCACGAGTTGCTACATTTAACAAGGTTAATTCGCCGAAGACTATACGGAATTAGTTAGTTAATAACAGAATTAGACATGTTGCATTGTGAATCTATCGTAGCGTGACATTTCCTTCAATCGAATTGGTTGTCTGGCTGCTATACTTATGGAAGCTGCCGCGATTTATATATTTATGAAACATCTTCTCATACCAAAAAATGCCAACACTAGCATTATAGTACTGATAGACTAGAGAGAGTTGAAAGGTTATTAACATTGTTGTCAGGATTGTCACCTAAACGGATAAATAGGAGTCCTTGGACTCCTGAAATATCCGACAAATAAAGCTATTTCAACATACTAAAAAATTAAACAACATACAAGAGACAATGTGGTACCACATTAGAGGCATAAATGTAGCATGCCCCTTCTCCTTCTTTGCACTCGCCTTTGACCTATTTATTTGGAGTCGGCTCTCCTAGTCCAAAGTCTCCGGTCCCTTGCATCCTCCCAACGCACCTCTGCCTCCCTCAGACCCCTGGCAAACTGTGAACATCCAGGTGATCACTGCGGTCTGCCTGGTCTTCTCGGTCGTAGTATGATCCAAGCTCACCTATTCTATAATTCAAAGTTCCTACATATTCTGACATCCTCAAATATCCACAGAAAACCTAGAAGCTAAAAAGATCTTGTAGGTACCACAAGGAGAGCTCAACGGTGGAGGGAGTCTCAGAGAGAGACAGATTTGGTTCGAGTACCCACATACAGTCTGATATAATTATGCTTACAATATTTATTTTTTATTTATTTATTTTTCCATAAATATAAAAACAAAAAACAATTCACCGTAGAATATTTTACTACTACATTATATACGAGATCTTAAAACACGTCATATTTTTATGACAATTATAGAAAATGGAATTTACTGTCTCACTAGGCTTGAGTCTGTTCTGAGGCAGTAAATATATTATTATCTTACTAAACCAACTAAGCCATTGGTCTAGAATCTAGATTAAACAGTAATATTACATTATTTTCCTATGTAACTAATAATAATAATATTAATACATTTCCTGTTTTACTGATTTAGTTCATTGGTATTTATTATTAACAACCTAATTATATTATGTATGTACAAGAGTATGCAAAGAGCTATTAACATATTTGCACATTAAAATTCTTTTCTACACTTCATTAATTTTGTACAAAACTACTTCAAAACATTAATTAAACTTCTATGTACCTACATATGTATAAGTTGTATGTTATGATTAAATAATAAATATAGTATTTTCATAATCATTACATATTGTTACAAATGTTATAACATATTTAATTAAGCGATGTACATCACATACTTAATAAGTAGCAGCTTTTGTTTTATTCAAACTGATGTTTCTTTTGTTTGATTCAAATAATGAGTGAGTGTGGATGTTTTGATTGTTTGTATTTAATGAATCGTATGATTTAAAACAATGTGATAAAAGCTATAATATGGAAATTCGTATGTCTTCTTTCCATCTGGCAAATCCTTTCTCTATGTCTTTATTGATCAAAACAAACTTAGCAAAGATCTGTTTTGTCTGTAATACAGAAGAGATGATAGTCCTCACTGGGTCATGCTTTACTGAGAATGTGCACGATTGTTGGCCTAAAAAACTCTTTTTTTTCCTGAGTTGAGATCGCCTTGGCGATACCTACTATTGAAGTCGAAAGACAACTTAAAAAAATCATTTGTAGTAGAAAAAACGCGTGTTTCCGTTAATTCATAAATGTGATAAAGGATGAAGATTAATTATATCCCAATCCTTCTATATGGCTATGAGTCTTGGCACTTAACCAAGGCTTAGGAGCGGAAGATACTAAGCTTTGAAAACAAGTGTCTTAGAAGGATTTTGGATGTCAAATGGTATGAACATGTTACAAATGATGCTGTGCGCCGGCGCACCCAGCAGATACCTGTTATCTCCGTAATACAGTAGAGACGATGGTCCTGGCTGGGTCATGTTTTGAGAATCCCCAATGATAGTTGGCCAAAAAGAGCACTGTTCTTCCGTCCGCAGGGGTTCCGTCGGCCCGGGCGTCCCTCTTTCACAATACACCGTTCCTATGACAACGATATCAGAGCGCAAGGAATGTCGTGGAAAGAGGTGACACAATTGGCGCAGAGACGCTCTGAATGGAGGAGGCTGGCTTCTGCCCTGTACTCCCGAGAGGAGCTTTGAGGGCGATGATGATGATGATTCCTCTCATAAACACAGGGAGAAGTAATAGTGTCTGTATAAGTAAAATATATAATACAAGTACTAACCGGTCAAACAATATTAATTTCTATGCCCATATTTTTATCTACACACATAACATTACATTGTGTTTCTATATACGTAAGTATTATCTATCTAATATATTAAATTCTCGTGTCACGGTGTTTGTTATCATACTCCTCCGAAACGGCTGGACCAATTTTGATGAAATTTTGTGTGCTTATCGGGTAAATCTGAGAATCGGCCAACATTTGTTTTTCAAACCCCTAAAAGTTAAGAGTGGTCCACCTCGAATTTTTTTTATTGTTTGGTAATTTTTTTTATGGTGAGGCATTTAAAAATACATACAGCCCTAAATTTTCACTCTTCTACCATCAACTCTTATTTTTAATAGCGATATTAGTATATGACATAATGTACATGGCAAAACAACGTTTGCCGGGTCAGCTAGTAATATATACCTACTAGATTCTGATATTTATATAAAAGTATGTACACCGTCGAGTACCTTCCTATATCACATATACAGGCGTGGATGAGTAGGTACACACAACATAGTGATGAGCATCTTTCTACCAGTCAAGCAGGTTTTTCTCGTCAATACAAAACTCCAATCGATATCAAACACATATACAGATAATCAAGTACACAACATTCTTGAGTTTTTTTTTTGTTTTATATTAAAACAAAAAAGAACTTAGTACTATACCTACGTATAACATACTACAAACATAAATTATTCACACTTTAAATTTCATATTTGCACCATTGGGCTAAAACACGCCTTTACAATCAAAGCGATTTTGCGCCTTCGAAAGCTCCCTCGGAGGCTGTTACGTGGAATCCTCGGCAAAAAATAGATAGCTCACTCTTTTGTGTAAGTTTTTGAGTGTCCTGTTAAAGAAAGGTATTCGAAAAACATTCCTTGCAAGATATTCAATATCTTTAATTCGGTGGTGAGGTTTACCAACCTTCCTGGATGTCTTCACTTTTATTTGCACGAACAAGACAGCTTGCATGTTTGTTATATGCATTTAATCTGCTGGCTTACCCACTTGTGAGAAATAACATACCATAACATGCATAGAAAATTCACACAAATCAAGCTAGTCCTAAACTTATATAATTATGAATCTTGTATTATGGGTAGGTACTAACACGACGATACACATAATGTACACAATGCACTAAACACATATACGTGTAACACCCAGTCATTCATTTTGCCTTTGCCGGGAATTGAACTCCGGACCTCGTGATTCAAAGGCAAGAGCGTTACCTTTGCGCCACACCGACCGACGCGATGATATGAATAAACTTCCCGCATATTTAACCACCTTCGTCACGTAATTAATATTATCGACAACGGTATTTGATGGAAGCAGGAAGTTCATGTTTCACATTTATTTCGTAAATGATGAGAGATTAAGGTCTTGAAAGCCTGCTCGCGATTAATAAAGTCACTGTGGAAATACTAAATAATAGTTTTTTTTTATTTTTATTCATTTAGCATCTATAACTCTCCTCTTGTTAGTAAATAAAGTAGAGAATATGTTGTTATCTTCACTGCTACATTTTTTTTTTTTTTTTTTAAAAGATATATCTGGGTTTTGTTATAAACTCAAATACAACCTTATACACCTTTCACACTAAGCTAAAAGCTTGTGCCGTGAAAGGGAAGTTTGCCGGCACCTGGGATCGAACCACGGACCCCTTGTTCTGAAGGCCGATACTCTACCCCCAGGCTACCGACGAACCTATTATATTGACATCAATATAATAGGTTCGTCATCATTATATTGACATCAATACCTTGCGGCAATAGTCTCTTCTCGCAATCACAATATCGTCATAGTACAGTAAAGTCTAGTGTTGTTGGCAGCACAGCATAGTAGGTATACATATTTAGGTATATTTAATTCTGGGTGCGTCTTCAATAGGTACGGTACAATTTATAATATATGTATTTATATTGCTATATACAGTGACGTAGTTTTCATACATGCAAAATAATAAAGCAAGCATTAAAAAGTGTTAAATTAATTGTAAATTTTCAAACACTTATTTTAGTAGTATTTAAAAAAAGATATCTGGGTTTTGTTATAAACTCAAATACAACCTTATATACCTTTCACAGTAAGCTAAAAGCATGTGTCGTGAAAAGGGAGTTTTGCCGGCACCTGGGATCGAACCACGGACCCCTTTGTTCACGAGGCCGAGACTCTACCCCCAGGCTACCGACGAACTCTGAATTCTAATTCTAATGTTTGCACATTCACAGAGTGAAAATTCGTGATTACAAATATAATATTTCTTAACACAGTTAATTTAAGTAAAACTTAAATCAATCGTGTTTTCTTTCATATATAACCATGGAGTTTTACAAAATTAACGTCAAGTCAATAAATAAAGTAAAAAGTTTAGTTCCACCACTGATTCACGTTTAAGTTGATTATGTCTGATATTTGCGCTATCACGGAACTTGCACGTGTGTGGCTTACGTAATGGAAGGCTACAGACGCGCAGGTAAGCAGGTAGAAAGGTATACAATACCACTATACTATATAAACAGGTATACATACATAAATACATTGTACACCTGACATATTGTTGTATACCTAATGAAATATGTTACAAACATATTGCGACAAAAATATGGAAGAAACGTCTTTGATAATATAAACGTTGATGGAATTTGTAATTCTAATTTAGAGATATGAGATTTAAATTCCGTATTTAAATGTATGGAAGCGAAACATGGACGTGGTTGAAGAAGGAGAGATGCGATCACTAAGAAGAATGGTAGGTAAAACATTGAGTGAAGAATGAAGATATTATAGGAGAATGAGTGGATGTGAGAAGAGTGTTGTTGATAGAATGCGTGTAAATAAATTGAGATGGTTTGGTCATGTGGAACAAATGGATAGTATGATTAATATTTATTTATTTACGTCAACATACGGCGTGAGCCCTTTACATGTTAAACAACAGTATAATAGACAACAAATACAAACAGACACGATAATCAGAAATCGCAAGTCAAATATAAAATAATTAAGTTGAATATAGAGTAATTAATTAATTAATATCAAGTCAAAAAATAAAATAGTGCAAAACAGAAGAAGTCAATGGGAAACAATAGGTCTAATATTGTTATATTTTAAGAAATTATGCTATTTACCTATATACGATACGAGAGGTACTCTCTCTCTCTTTTTAGTCGTTTTCCTAGCCCCTCACGAACAACCTTGCGCCTTCTTCTTCTATGAGAAGAATATTATAAAGTGTAGATTAATAAATGATTGAATACATACATACAGCAGTGGCGGGACTAGACTTTTTGTATTGGGCATGCTGTTTGTGTACAGTAGCCTCTTTTACAATATACCGTTTTAATGACACCAACATTTGAAAAAGATAAATATCACGCGGTTTGTGTAGGTACAGTAGGTATTGTTGGCCAAAAACTTCAGGAAATTGGCAATCGTTTTGAAGAGCATCAACGAAAATATCATACGCATCCCTGATAGGGCACCCCAGGAAAACATGGTCAAGCGTCTCCTCGTCCAGGCCGCACTCGCAGTATCGACTTTCAACATGTTGAATTTTAAAAAGATGAGCGTCTAGTCTACAGTGTCCAAATCGCATTCGACATATTATGGCAGTAATTTCAGATCTGTTGAATTTCGATTTGTGGAACCAAGGTTTTCTTGCGATTTGGACCTGGATCGACCTATATCTTTTTCCTTCTATGAGATGTATATATGTAGATTAATAAATGATTGAATACATACATACAGGTATATACCTAACTATGATAAAGTGTTATAGGACAACATTTCTGCATATATAATTATTATAAAATACCTACTTTTACTATATATAGTTACTTATACATAATATTACCTATTTATACATAAGTATTACGTAAATGTAACAGTATTTGTATCATTGACATATCAATTATAATTATGGACGCCTCATCGCGATACTAAATCGTAAACAAAACACTCCAAACAATAATATTTTAATTTGGGTTATATTATTTTATTAAACCTTACTGGGGGCTGAATATTATTATTTATACATTTATTTTGTTTGTTTAATTTATTTTATCTATTTTATTTATTGACGCGATACAAGGCTGTTTGCCTCTTATTAAAATATAATGTATAATACAAATTACGTAAAATATACCTACTCTTTTTATTACTCTTTGCAAGGTTAAAATAATAATAATAACAAATGAAAAAAAAAACAAGACAATTTTGTTATTTACTGCGTATAAAACACGATCGAGCAACAATTTAATGAATAAATTTCTTGAAATATTAATGAGTAATATCGACTGACGCATATTTTCATGATACCTCCAAAGCAAAAGGCAATCAGATCCGTTCCGTTACCACAGGAACACATACATTTAGTCTAGTGCTGCTTAGTCTACTCTTGTCTATGATTTGTATAGATAAATAACTGTATTCTTATAGACACATTTGCGTAACTATATTATGTATATAGGTATTCAAATCAATCAAACTTTGGCGCTCTATCGAAGTGTAGGTACAGTTCAGAAACCAGCCTACTTCTTTCTAAAAAGTCTTTGCCCACGACATTCCTGTAACTCATCTTCTCACATCTTCTCATCACACAGTCTCTTGACATCATCAGGAACTGTATTATGACTGTCAATTGCCGAATACAACAATCCGTCTCTATTTCTATTTGTTCTTGGATTTGGATTTCTCAACAACTGAGAAACAGCTCTTTCCATTATTAATATCAAGACAAGATTAAGATCGAATTTAAATTGTGTCAAGAATAATCCTGCTGATAATACTGTATTAAGAAGTCGAAAGACGTCTCTATCGTTTTAAAATCTATAGTAGAAAAAAAACGCTTGTTACATATAAAATATACCTACAATATTAGTATTCATGTAATATCATATGTAAATACATAACTAACGATTAAATTCACGAGAGGAAAATTAATTATACAAACGTTAATACATTCGTACATATAGTAATAATACAGATTAATGTTCTATTCGCTCGGACAAATCTGATAGAAAAAGTGCTTTTGATACTCATTTAATAATATACACCTACATAATATGACTTGGTTAATTTAATTGTTCATTTATTTATACACAAAAGCGGTTTTTACTGTCCAGTTGACTTTTTTTTAATAATAATATATAATCTTTATTTCATACTTTATACATACAATTACAATTCACATTTATCAAGTCACATATAAAGATATATTCATAAAAACTGTGCAACCAACGAACGAAGCCCGTTAAGTCATTAAAATGACTTGTCAACAGGCTCCACTCATCTCCACATCCAGCTTATAACCAAAAAAAGTTAAATACAACTATATTAATCCTATAAATGCCTACAAATCCATTTAACACTCACACTACAGTTATATGTACATAGAGTGTACTGTAGATAAGATAGAAGCTTAGGCACGATGATAATCATTATAACTAAAGACAATAAGGCAATTCTTGTGAGGATCCTCCCTTGTGAGGTTGAGATATCTTCTTGTGAGGTTGCACCCTCCCACACCCATTAATGTTTCAGGAATGTCAGTTCCTATATCATCCATACTCTTCATGCAAATTCTTCATAAGGAAGGGCTTAAGGTTTGCCTGAAGGGCTATACCCGACAAAATCCTCCCCAAAATTAAATACAACCGTTAATGTCCTCCGACTCCATTGATTTACAAAAGAGAACTTTAAATTAACTAACAGTTACGTATTTACTATGTACTAGCTGTCTCTGGGCCAATCGCGTCACCTCTTCCCACGACATTCCCTGCACTCTGATAGTCATAGGAACGGTGTATTGCGAAAGAGGGTGCCAATCACGTCACCTCTTCCACGACATTCCCTGCGCTATGATGTCTTTGTCATAGGAACGGTGTATTAGGAAAGAGGGACGCTCGGGTCGACTGAACCCTTGCAGATAGAAGAACAGTGCTCTTTTTGGCCAACTATCATTGGGCATTCTCAGAACATGACCCAGCCAGGACCACCGTCTCTCCTGTATCACGGAGTTTACAGATCTCTGCCGAGTGCGTCGGCGCACAAATAAAATAACATGGATAAATGAAATATGTACGCACTAAAATGAAATTTGCGTGTTCACAAATCTTCATATAATTATTGGTACTGAGTTTCTCCTTCACCTGACTGATACGGGTCACTCAACAACACTTTACCTATCATTGTGCATTGCGTGCAAACAATAACTAATAATAAAACCTAATAATAGATTATGCCGATGCGGTATACCTCGATCTTAATGTAGACCTAGCAAATAAACTTGAGAGACTTCAAAACTTTGGTATACGTTTTATTTTTAATCTCAAAAGGTCCGACCATATCTCCCAGTATCGGCATACTCTGAAATGGCTAACAGTGTGTCAAAGACGTGAACTTCATATTTTATCTCTTGTTCATAAAACACTCTATTCAACGTCTTTTCCTTACTATTTGAAAGAAAAATTCGAGTATCTAGCGAACCATGGTCTACAACTGCGTTCCAACAACGAGCGTCTTCTGGCAATTCCTACACATAACACCAATTTCTTTTCTCAATCATTCTCAGTATGTGGTGCTCGTTGCTGGAATAATCTCCCTTCTTCTCATAGAATATCTCAATCTTTTAATGGGTTTAAATACGCCGTCAAGAAGTATTTATTGTCTTCTAATTCAGCATCCGTCCCCTAACCCCTTCCCGATCCCTTTGGAGTGTTAGGTGTGTGAATTGTAGTTTTTTTCATTTTTTTTTTTTCAAATTAATTTGTGTGGCTATTTTTTTATAATGTTTGTGTTTTTGTTATTATTATTTCTATTTCTGTTTAGTGTTAATGTGACGTGGTTAGATGGAAGAAATCACTATATAGTGATAATCTCGCCACTGCACATCATCACATTTTTTCCTGTGTATATTGCCCTATTTTATTTGTTATATGAATGATGATGTGCAAGAAGAATAAAATAAATAAATAAATAAATAAATAAATAATTACCAAGTATTGCAAATATATACAATAAAATGTTTATGTCATCATGATGCAACTTCTTAGTATTATTTATAAAAGTAAAATTATTTTTACATACATACCTAAGTAATATTTTATGTTGTTTGAATGTGTGATTTTAATAGCGTCATAATATTAGTCCGTCCGTCACAAACCTTTATTAAAACTTTAGACCTCAATTTCATAAAAAAAGAAATGAATATTTTTATTTATTTATTTATTCTTTACTGTACATTGATTACAAGCAAATTCACACAAAAATACATTTAAAACAAAGTCAATCATACAATCAATATACAGAGGGCGAGTTTATCGCTTCTTCCAACTAACTATTTGACCGTAGAGTCCCCGATAAATAATAAGTGTTCAACTTTTTTTTTTTTAATTTATAAATTACAATTTATTTGTTTTACAAAAAATATTTTAAATAATGTGACATATGTTTCGGCTGCAATGCCATAATCATACTCATTTTTTTAAGTGTTCCACTATTTTCCGTAAGTGTTTGAGTGTCCTGTAAAAGGCAGGTGTTCAAAAAAAAATGTCTTACTTTTTTATTGGCACGGCTTGCATGTTTGTTGAATGCAGCTGGTCTGCTGGCTGCTCCAATTGTGGAAAATGCCATGACGGTATAGTAGTAGTAGAAATTAAAAATTAAGATTTAGTGTTGCGGGTCCGAGATGCTAGAACAGGCTTCGTCTGGGTCTGTGAGATGAGGCGAATGGAGAGGGCTTTAGAAGGAAGCTGAAAACATATATTTTTGCTGAGAGCTTCGGGTGATAGACGTATAATATGGCGCCTTTGAGGTCATGTTATGAATAAACGGCGCTTAAAAAATTGTCCATTTATATAAGACTATTGTTTTTTTTTTTAAAAAAGATATATCTGGGTTTTGTTATAAACCCAAATACAACCTTATACACCTTTCACAGTAAGCTACTAAAAGCTTGTGTCGTGAAAGGGGAGTTTGCCGGCACCTGGGATCGAACCCCGGACCCCTTGTTCATGAGGCCGAGACTCTACCTCCAGGCTAACGACGAACTCTGTATTGTATAATACATATTTTCACAAATGTGGAAAATATGTAGGTACTATTGTTGTTAAATACATTCTCTCTGTCTCTTTCTCTCTGTTTTCTTTTTCCTTATATCTGAGAATGGTAGAAGCAGTAGGTATACATAACTGGAAAATTTGTTAACCCCTCTTTATTCATGACATGACTTAAAGGACACCAAAAGTAAACAAATAAATAAATAAATAAAAACTTCTAATTATTGTATATAAGTATAATTGATCATGTTTACAAAAAGGACCAAAAGGCGGGCTTAAAAGTGGACCCTCTGGTGAGTTTATCTCCACTTGTGTCTGTGCTTATAAATATTTAATCATTTTAATCGGTGTATAAATATGTATTTATTTTAATTGATGTTATGATGCGTTGGTTCTTCATCATGCAATAATTAAAAGGTTTTATTATAATACGAAAAAGAGGTCAGATCTTAGACAAGGACACGAAGTCACTAATAAATAATGAAAACGATAATAGAATAGAAAAATTTGATCATTATACTATAATTAATCGTTTGTAGGTTTAGTTGGACGTTTGGAGAAGATATAAATATATGATGACAGAATGAAGAATAAAGTGCATTGCAATCAAAAATATTACTCAAGAGACACCTCATTCGCACAACCAGCAGATTGTCTGACAAAGTGTCCCGATGCTTACGAATCGGTTTTGGCTGGTCTATGTGAACTTTACTCATTGCACGTTTACCAATCTCACCAATTTTTGTTACAAATTATTATGTTTGACATCTGTCGAACATACCTATATCAACTATGTTAGAGTACTAACATAGTTGATTATAACTAGTCTTCTTAACGATCGCATCTCCACTGTATTTATTCCACTTTCGTCCTTCTTCAATCACGTCCATATCTCGCTTGCATATTACGTAAGTGATAGTACCAGAATGGTATTGTGCAGCAGCATTTTAGCCATGTTCGACCCATTGCCATTGCTGACAATGGGTCGAAGTGCATCGTTCTTTCGGCCACTTTCCTTCTTTCAATGTCCCTATCATATCTTTCATCTCTCGCAAACATATCTACTTCCCAAATATATATATACTCGACTACTTGCTTCAAATATTCATCGCCAACTTTTATTTTGCAAATCGTTTTTTGTAATGGAATACATTAATTATTTTGCAGTATTTATTTGATCTAGATAACGCACACAACACTACATATTTTGAATACGTAATTTTGTTCGTTTCGCTTCATTTGAGATATATATTATTTACTTACTTTATTCTTCTAATTTGTATTGAATTCACATAAAATGTTGCCATATTAATAGCTGAGCAATCGCCCATAAATTATTTCGCCATTTTACAGATAAAACTAATAATATTATTCCTATGTAACGTTTACAGCTTCAGAATGTTGATTTTGTTGTTGCGAATATCACGACATTAGATTGTTGCTATTATTCCCCAGAAATGTGGAAATTTATAGCGTACTCATTTTGAATAATAAAAAGTATTTATTATGGGTTAAATCGATTCAATGATCCATATACATTATTTAACTATCTACTACTACTATTACTAGTCAGACATCTCTCCACTGCTGGATATAGGCCTCTTCCAAACGTCGCGGTTCTGTGCACTCTGTATCCATTTCCTTCCCGCGATTGAAGTATGTAATGTCGTCAATTCATCTTTTTTGTGGTCTGCCGATGCTTCTTTTGCTACTCTAAATATAATAAGAGCGATTTGGATAGATAGAGCTAGTCCCAAACTAATATATGAATATTGTATAATTCGTATCTATTAAACCGATGATACACATTATACACATAACACTCAGACTCAGGGCATTGAAGGATCCTTCGACCACCCGGATAGTGAAAAACTCTGGGAACCTTCATTTAAGTAATTTCTACTCTAGCAAATTTGTCCACACCGAAAGTGCCATAGTCTTAAGTCCTGGCCGGCCAAAAATCACCAAACCACCAAAGTTTTCCTTGTGGAATCTTTTAACTACACTCCTTCGATGTCTCTCCAGCCGAGGAGGCAAATATATACATATTACATACATTGACATAACAGGAGGCTGGATAATTTGAAAAAGTTCGTAATTTATTTTACCCTGGCCGAAAATAGAATCAGGGTTCTCGTGATTCGAAAGCAAGAGGGCCTTATACAATCAATCAATTCTTTAACTTATTCGGGGTTAACTTTAGACGTGTATAGTTTGTGAGTACCTGCAGTTGATAATTAATAAAGGCTATCATTTAAACGATCAACATAATATTGATGTTATGTTCAGCAGAAAAATGTATTCTGCCGACAAATATATCATGTTGATACTTGATATGCTACTTATGCCCAGCGAGAATATTATATTTCTATTGTAAATAATATGATATTGTAAAACTCTAAATTTAATCGACCGGCAAAATTATTATTTGACCGGCATAATGATTATTTGTCCAGCAAAATAAATAAACGAGCAGCAAACCGTGAGCTAATTTTAATTAAACTTATGAAAGCTAAATTTTTAATCTTGTTCAAATAATAAATCTTTGTATGTAGCATCTTTTTATGTGATTTTATATGTAGCATCTGAATGAAAGACACTAGCGTTTTTCGACATTTCAGTTAGATATTTCGTTAATATAGCAAAGCGGAAACTGGCATTATTTTCGTAATCATCATTAATTTGGTAAAAAATCACAAAAACTTCATGTGGATCCAAAGACCGAAGGTAAATCGGTGTGTGAAAAATATTGTTTATCTAGTATTTTTTGCCGGTCAATTCTGCTGCTCAAATAATAATTCTGCTGCTCAAATAACAATTCTGCTGGTCAAATAATTATTTTGTTGTGCGAGTATTTATTAAGCTGTTAAAATTTGCTATTTTGCCGATATAACCAAGTTTGTTTGTAAAACAAGTGTTGCGATTATTTTTTATTTATTGCCGATGAAAACATTGTTTGCTGCGCAAATGACTTAAATGCTGATTTTTTCTTGCCGAACGAATGGATTAATAGCCGAACAAATAATTTGTTCCCATTAATATAGCATACGTGAGCTTCCATGGTATTGGTACTCGTGAGAAAAATTGAATAAGTTTAATAAAATGTAACAAAATAAAATATAAAATTTTATTATGTGCATAATTAGTAGCTACATATAATTTTTACTACAAACTCATTAACAGAGCTGGATCCCGTTAATCATACATTTATATAAGTTAATTGTTAATCGAACGTTAACGAAAAACATTATTTCATTTCCAATTAATTTGTATATTTTTTTATTCAACTCAAGTTATAGTAATGTTTGTGTCTTCTCCAAACCATAAATATTAAAACAGAAATGTCAGTTCCAATGTTATCCATCTAACCCAATTTATAGTTGATTCCAAATACCTGACACCTAAAAAGAAGTTCTTAACGTCTCTGGAGAACCTTCCCCAAAAAAATAACAGTTTGATGTAGGTAAGTCAAACAAATATATTAAGAAATTGGTGAACAAACCATGGGTAAAGTGCACTAAAACCAGCCTAAGCTGATTCGTAAGCATCGGAACACCCTTTTTGTTTCCTACTAAAGGAGTTTGCACAATCTGTTCTTTGCGCAGATGAGGTGTCTGTTGAGAAATATTATTGATATTGCTATGGAAATAAAAAATTAACATAGTACACCATCTAAAATACCTTATAACAAAAAAAATACAGAACCAATTTTTTTCACAGAAGAGTTACAGTTAAAAAAAAAATTAGATTAATTTTAAAAAGTATAATATAGAAACTCAAACTTTTTAACTGAAGCTGTTAATCCATCCTCTCACCTCATCTTCCACAACTGGGGTAGCCAGCGGACTAATTACTTGTAATAAAGATGCAACTCATCCTCTCCGTGTCACTAAAAGTCAAGACATTCAGGATGAGTGGCATGCTTCACCACTGCTGAATTGAAAATATTTAATGATGTTTTATGCGTTTTGCAGGACACTCGATAACTTAAAGACTTATAAATATAAATGTCGTCATCTCTACGCTAATAAAAGTTTAAAAAATCTTCATCTCTGCTGAATAGAAGATGGTAAACGTCTTATAGTTTCTAATTTCTTCTTTTTACAGGACACTCGAAAACTTACAAATAAGAATGAGGGTACTATTCTTTACCGAATACTCCATGGGATATTAATTACATACTAGTTAATTAACTCATTAATCCATTAATCGGAAATGTCCGCCTCTGGTTATACTACTAATATTCCCACGAATTTGATTATCACTGGATTGGATCTCATTCATTTCATTGTGATATTATGATTACCTAAATATTTATATGTTATTTTAACTTTGATCTTCAAATAAATAATTTTAAATTTAACTATCTATCATATCGAGGGTATACAACCAAAATGCACTAAGTCAGTCTAGCGCTACAAAAGTTTTCAAAAACTATTCAAGTAATTAACATATTTCCTATGTTTAAATTTGTTTGCAAAGCCTAAAAGTCACTTACCAATATCATCTTAATTAAAGTTCAAATAATACATGACGAATTTGTATTGATCTAAACACTTTTTTTTTCATTTAATTGCCACCATGTCATCTCAAAACTGAAATGACTTAGTGCATTTTGGTTGTATACCCTCGATATTATGTCTGAACAACACAGCTAACAAAACCCTCCTAAGCCAGGTGTTATATTTAAACAATGTATTTAATTCATATTAAAATCATACTGTAATCTTAATAGCTTTCTTACTGTAATAAAGAAGTGCATTCGTACGTTTGAAGCAAATGTTCACTAATTGAAATTGCAAACAATTTTGGCTTCCTATAACTTCCGCTATACCATCACGGCATTTTCCACTAATGGGGTAGACAGCAGACCAGCCACATGCAATAAAATGCAAGCTGCCCTCTTCGTGCCAACAAAAATGAGTGAATAGCTACTATTACAACATTTCCCAGAAATGTGATAACTAGTATACTAAGACATTCAGAATGGATGAGAAACCTTGTCACTGAATTGAAGATGTAAAATGTTTTTAATTTACCTGCCTTTTAGATGAAACTCAAAAACTTACGGGAAAGCATGAGTCAATGTAAAGCTTGACAAGTTCGTCGATAACCTGGAGGTAGAGATTCGGCCTCATACACATGAGGTTCGCGGTTCGATCCCAGGTGCCGGCAAACTCCCCTTTCCCAACACAAGCTTTTGAATGGTGTTTAAGGCTGTAATTGGTTTTATAGCAAAAACCCAGATCACATCTAAATTGTGTTAGATGAAAGAAATTGCGAATCTTCGACAAACTCGCACTGTGTATATTGATTGCATTTGATATTGTCATATTTTTTTATGTGTTAAATTGTTTGTAATCAATGTACAGTAAAGAATAAATAAATAAATATTGTAATCATGCACCCAATTTATGTTAAATGTCACCGTACTCAGTTGGTACGTTTTGTTTTGACACACAAATAATATTATAATCTAGTTGAAGTCATCCGGGCAAAGCTGTTTATTAAATTATTATAAATATTTCACATGTTTTGCATGGTTTATTAATTATTAATCATTAGCCATAGGTATTATTAATGGTCTCTCAGGCATTAACGGGTTAAGACAAGTATACATACATCCATACACACAACACATGTATACCTACATACCTATATATAATCAGAATATGAGTTTATTAACCCAATTATGACCTTTGACTGGTTTTAAAAAATAATTATTGTGACTGTATTAGTTCTATTATTATTATTATAGTATAGTGTTATCAGTCTAGTATGGAAAAGTTACAATTTTCTTCATATTCCATATTCGATACAGCAATAAGTTACGTCACCCATTCTGAATGTCTTATTATCATTAGTCTCTTTAAATTTCCTTTGCACATCATTACACAACTTTTGGCCAATGCGATGTGCAAATATATACAACTTATACACAGTGAAGAGGGACATGAACTGTGGCTCATACGTAGTGCTGAAAAGACTGGCTGAGAATAGAGACGAATGGAGAAGAAAAACCAAACTCGTTGCAGACCAATCCAATGGATTGTAACTCATTATATATACACAGTAACATAATATTCATAATATTTAAGACAACAAAATTAAAACAAGCAAACAAAAGATCGCCGCAGAATGTTCGTTGCCTCAATTAAGGCAACAAATTCCCTGTAGGATAGAGAAAATATGTCACAGTTCTAACTTCTAAGCCAATTCTCACCTTCCTGGGAAATGCTGTGATGGCATTGATAGATATTTTTTATTTTATTTTTAAGACTATCCACTCTAGCAATCCCTAGCAAAGAATAAACATCCCACTCTTTTCTGGAAGTCCTCGAGTGTCCTGTAAAGGACAGATATTCATAAGACATCCCTACAAAACGTTGCAGTAGTTTGCTTCCAAAATAATGTTTCTCCCCATTCTTCACGCTATCAAGCGAGCGATCAAGGACCACTTTATCTCTCAACATTAGGCACCTGTTTCCCAGTCCCTTTTTCTACATAATTCTTTTCCCTTGTACCTCATCTCTTCCTTCCTTAAAATTTTGTGTGTACTTAAGTATAACTTACCTATGTGGTTCACACATAAATATACATGTAGCCTAATAAAGGCTTTGACTTCACATACTCACAATTAAATACACGCCATACATACTGTTGTACATAATATGTAGTTGTACATAATATCTATATGTTCGCTCTCCCCTACTATAATATGAAGTCTGACCCCTCCCACGACCCTCCGGCGGCACTCTTAAGACTGTATATTTATGTACACTATCGGTGGTTTCGTGTAACCTCCTATATGCATTTATCAAGATTTTACAGCGGACCTAAGAAAATGTTATGTATGTTGAATAAAATCTTCAACGTGTCTAAATTGTTACGTAAGAGATTCCATGGAATATTTATATAGTACCTACGTCTACCTAATCTGGGCATGATTCGAAAAATCTTATATATTTTGGTTTAATTTATTAAAAACGAGTTTTTTTTCGATGGATCTATAGAAGAATAATAAAATGCAAATTTTAATTGATCCTTTGCGGAACTCTACCACTTGTGCACTACCACTAATAAATACTCACGCGGGTTTTATTGTTTTTGTTATGTATTAAAACATGCGATTCCAGTTTTCAAGTGACTTTTATTTTCAATTATAAAACAAAACAATCCAATGGAATAAATTCAAAATAGAAATAATCTTAACTACTAAGCGAAGTGCCTAGGTACTTTCTTACATATATTATAACAATTAATACAACATGTTCTTTTTTTTTTGCGTTATATTATTTAATAATACTACTTTACTATATTATATCCATTAAACATATTATAATAATCAATATTTAAGTCTATCGGGCTCTTTTACTACTCTACCTGATTTGGTTATGTAATCTTTGGAACAACTTGGTATTTTTGATAAATCTAAATTTGATGGTAAATAGGTAGGTATATGTTTTATCATATTCATTATTAATTACCTTTTTACATACATTATTGTCTCTTACATCTCTATTGTTTGGACATGTATTATATCTTAAATGAATCCTATTTCTTCTATATTTATTACCATTTATTGCTTTTATTATATATGATCTTGGAGTTTTACAAATTTCAATTACGACACCTGGCTCCCAATCACAATGGAATAAATTCAAAATAGAAATAATCTTAACTACTAAGCGAAGTGCCTAGGTACTTTCTTACTTATATTATAACAATTAATACAACAGTTTTTAAGCTTATTAGGCAGCTAAGCTGATATGTCTGATCTCAGCACTACTGTCACAATAACAACCATTAGGCCTAACAAAATTATCACAACTTCAATGAATCATACAACTTTTTGAAGCTGTTCAAATTTGAAGCTTCAACCAGCTCAGGTGGCAAACTATTCCAATGATTTACCACCCTGATAAATAAAAAGTGCTTCAACGCATTTCGTTTGAACCATGAAACTTCGATTCGATTTATCACAACACATTTGTACAAAAGGCGTACATATTGTCTTGAGGCAATGTCTTCCAGTAAACCTAATACATATTCTAATAAGTATGTTTTATCATAAAGTTAGTTTAGATCAATTAAAATGCATAGTGCATTTAAAACAGAAACAAAATAGAATATTATGACATGTTAAATATTGTATTACACGTGGTATTTTACTAAACTAAAATTTACAGAACAAACCTAATTAATATTATAAAATTAAAAAAAAAATATTTACACATAGGAGGTATCCTTAAACCATAGTCGATTGGTATACTAGAGTGCCGCTGTACAGCGCTGTTGTTATATTTTTCCTACTACTACTACTACTACTACTTCTGTTTTATGAGAAGACCAAAGGAAGAAGAAGTAGAATATGTATGTTGTTGTATTTCTCCCACGAATATCTATATACATAATATCTAGGTACCTCTGTAGCTAATAGCAACAATGACTGCCTTACTAACTTACCCGTGTATTGTATAGCTTCCAATTTCCAGGGAATAGCAATGGTATCCAAACTTAATATTAAATATATTTGAGTAATTTTATTTTGAACTTCCTATTTTTTTTTTAAATATATACCTCGTACCGTACCTGGAAAAATGTATCTCCATAACGATACACACACATGCAAAAACATGATTTAATGTCGCATTAAAGTGAGAAATGCTGCCCTGAAGAAATGGGCATATGCCTTCTTCTCTACGACAAGATGGGAGTGCGGGTTCAAGTCCCGTCCGGGGCACTACCAAATGAGGTGACGTTGTCTTTTCTAAGCCTTATATGGTAGTTTCATACATTAAATTTACATAGTCAAAACACATTTTAGCGTTACGTTTTCGTTCAAATGTAGACGACGTTGCGAGAACGTGTCAATTTTCGTAGCCACTTGTGTATTTTAGCTACGAAAATTGACGCGTTCACGCAACGATGTCAACATTCGAACGAAAACGTAACGCTTAAATGTGTTTTGACTAGGCCTACTGGTTTATAATTATGATCTTGCCATTTGATCCTCGGACGTCCACGTCTCCGAGCACCATTCCTCTCAGCCAAATAAAATTATCTTCTTGGTCGTTTTATCATTATTCATTCTTTCCACATTCCCAAACATGTACATTACCTGTAATATTAACACTAAATGCAAGTAGTTTATTAATAATTTTTTAACTATTTTAATTTTTTCAAAATAAATTGTAGGAACATAATATAAGTAATACTTAATTGTACATTTTGAGAAGCTTAGCTTGTTTCACATGTGATGTGATGAGTGTCTACCTCTACAGTGTCTACCTATACATAATATTATATTACAATAGTTCCTATAGAGCATAATATATTGTAGTGTATTGTAGGTATTATATATCATTATATTAGCGGTCTAATTAATCGGTCTCCTTTCATTAATAATGAATGATTATTGTAACCCGAGCAGGGTAGGCGGAGAGGTGAACTGCTGCAGGTGACACGATACATCAATTAATGTAATCTATCTACTAACTAACTTCCATCACTATACCTATATAGGTACATGAATATGATAATAATAATATGAACAGTAATCAGGTAAGTATGCATGCGAGACTTGGACGTGGGTGAAGAAGGACGAAAGTGAAATAAATGCAGTGGAGACGCAATCGCTGAGAAGAATGGTTGGTAAAACGCTGCGTGATAGAATGAAGAATGAGGATATTAGAAGAATGAGCGGATGCAAGAAGAGTGTTGTGGACAGCTACGGTGGTTTGGACATGTTGAACGAAGAAACGAGGTAAGAATGACAAAGAGGGTATTATGAGAAATTGTATGACTGTAGAAGAAGCGAAAGAAGTATGTAAGGACGGATCTATATGGCGTTCCGTTCTCTCTGCCTACCCTACTTGGGATACGGCGTGAGGGAATAGATAGATAGATAGATGAGTGTATGTTAAACTGTTAAACATTACATTTATTGTTACAGACTGCTTTTAGTGTGTGCATAACAATACCAAATACACATTATGTACTACATAGTGTGTGACCTGCATTCCACGCATTCCTACAACATGTTCAAGCTATCTGCATAATATAACATTTACCTATACAAAACTATTTATAGTAGGTAGGTACTTACCTATTGTAACATAAAATGAATATATCCTGCTTAACTAAGCTTATCTAGGTTAGTTGGAACAAATCTACTATACCATCACGGCATATCCCACAAGTGGGGAAGCCAACAGACCAGCTGCATATAATAAACATGCAAGATGTCCTCTCCGTGTCGATATAAAATCAAGACATTCAGGATGGGTGGCAAACCTCATCGCTGAATTCAAGATGTAAAATGTCTTGATATTTCGAACATCTGCCTTTTACAGGACACTCGAAAGCTTACGGAGAAGTGTGAGAGACCAATTCTTTACCGGGTTCTCCATGGTATAAACTTGGAATAAATTGCTCCTTTGCAATGAACTTCTGTTGTTAATCAATATTTCTTGTGTTCAGTGTTGAACTAAGGTTTGGACTTCCATAGTTCTCTGTCAATTTTTTTTAAAGGGAAAAGCTTTTTCCCTTAAAAAAAAAAAAGAAAAAAAAAAAAAAAAATAGGTAATGAAAATAAATGGTGGATTTTTTTAGGAAACAGATGATAAATTTTTCGTAACATAGTATTTCTAGATCGCTCGCTCAAAGGTTCTAAGATTGGGAAAACTTTATTCTAAAAGGAAGGCTTTTCCAATACTTGTCATTGAGTTATAATAAGGTTCCAGAGTCAATTTTTGGCCAGAGTATAATGGAAAAAGACCTTTTTCAAATTGTTCTAAGTCTGGATTTTACTATGTGTTTAGTACATTATCATGTTAGTATCCATAATACAAGATTGATATAATAATTTGGAACTAGCTCGATTTGTATCATTTATTTATATGTTGTTTTACCTTGCCTACCTCTACACACATCTTCACTACCCATTGTAATATTCATTCATTCATTAAAATGGTTGCTATGGAAACACTACCTACATATAATAATATTTTATTATTTATCTACTATATCGCAGGTTGGTAGCTGGTGCTTACCTGTTTTTTTTAATGTTGATAAATATTAATTAGGTGTAATGAGCTTATATACATAGTGCCTACCTACACGGATATAAAGCTCATTGTGTGAGAGCTTCACTATGTATTGTTATGTCGTATGTAAGCTACATAAGTATATATGTATATAATAAAAATAAAATATTAGTTAGATTCACTTGACTAAAAAAATCTGTAAAACATTACGAAAGTAGAGATGTCCAAATATTATATAAATCAGATTTTTCACTACATGTTACATAATATTTCTCTTGAAACTGTTTTCTTTTATTGCTCTAAAAAAAATCGATAACAAATAAAATATGTTTATTAATTTTACAGAAAAAAAATAACAAAAAAACAGTGGCGACAAGTCCTTTAAAACAAATTTGTCGGCGCGTTCCTTATGTGATATTAAGTGTGTATCTTGCTTTAGCTTGCATGTTTGTTGCATGTGGCTGGTTTGCTGGCTACCTCACTTTTGGCATCGCCAATACTTCGTTATCTACTACTACTACTACTATACCATCACGGCATATCCCACAAGTGGGGTAGCCAGCAGATCAGCTGTATGTAAGAAACATACAAACTGTCCTCTTTGTGCCAGTATAAAATCAAGACATTCAGGATGGGTGGCAAACCTCAACGCTGAATTTAAGATGTAAAATGTCTTATTTTTTTCGAACACCTGCCTTTTACAGGACACTCGAAAACTTACGCAGAAGAGTGGGAGACCAATTCTTTACCGGGTGCTCCACGGGATACTTCGTTATCACGTGGGTTTATTGAATAATTGATGAAATTCGTCCACTCCTTAAAATTCCTAATAAGGCCTTTGCATTAATCTCGTCATTTGATTCAATTATATTCTAATTATTAACATAATTATTATTAGCTAGTGAAGTTTAACCCGGCTTCGCTCAAGAAATAATTATTTCAAATTTATATTACCTAATCAAAGTATAAGTTTCTTCTCGATAAACGTCGAAAAATTCAAACTAAATAATTTTGAAACTGGCAGCACCTTTTTATAGTTCTATCATGATCTGTTGTAAAATTGGAGTTTAATTTTTTATTTATTGTTTAGTTTTTATTATCAGCTACTATTTATTTATTTATTTATTATATTTTGTTCCATTAGACATTAAAACAATGTCGTTTTTTTTATAAATATATATGGAAATAAACACAAACATGGATGTTCCCGGGGTTGAGCACTGAGAAAAATACTAACGAAATTTCACAACGACTCATTGGTACGTACTATCAGATTAGGACCAGAGATAGTACAAACGATTCATTAGTACGAATCATCTATAATATTAAATTTTCGCAAACAAGTTGTTGGTAAATTTACCAATGATTTGTTTGCGAAAAGTTAATATTATAGATTCGTACTAATGAATCGTTTGTACTATCTCGGGTCCTTAACTGATAGTACCGTACCAATGATTCGTTATGAAATTTCGTTAGTATATTTCTCAGTGAGGGGTCGCTCTGTGTAGGATCTCAAAAGTAGAAGAAAAGTAGGCAAAATTATAATAGTATTTGGTGGTTCTAAAATTCAAGCTGAGCTAATGTTTCCCCTCCCTGTAGAAAATTGTGTGTACGCCTATGTTTAAACTGTAATCTCTTCATTAATATATGACATAAAATGATTTACCTTAATTCTGCTTGTAAGTTGAGACCTCTTAAAGATTCCCAATTTTCGTACATACGAATCTATATAAATATAATAATACAACGTCTTACTTTGATTCAAATAATAAAGTTAGTTTTAAACAAACATACACATTAAAAAACAAATTAAAATATTTATATAGAGATTGTGCAATGTTGAAAAATTTGTACGCACAATGTGATAATAGTAAAAATAATAATATGTTAATTTGGCGTATCATGACAATGTGCCTCTCGTCCTACCGACTTTCCGATGTATTGTGTATATATGCAGTAGATTTATTATCATGATAATAGTATTTTATCAGTTACAATTGTACTCACAAATTAATAAATACATGTTATTTTCTATACCAGTCTAACTAGCCGTGTCTAATGTGAGAATAGAATAATTATCAACATCATGTTATTTACAAAACAGTTTGTTTTACGTTCACAAAATATTTTAAACTATGTATATAATTATGCTATCATCATCATCATCATCGCCCTCAACGCTCCTCTCGGGAGCACAGGGCAGAAACCAGCCTCCTCCATTCAGAGCGTCTCTGTGCCAATTGCGTCACCTCTTCCCACGACATTCCTTGCGCTCTGATATCGTTGTCATAGGAACGGTGTATTGTGAAAGAGGGACGCCCGGGCCGACGGAACCCCTGCGGACGGAAGAACAGTGCCACTTTTGGCCAACTATCATTGGGCATTCTCAAAACATGACCCAGCCAGGACCATCGTCTCTCTTGTATTACAGAGATTACAGGTCTCTGCTGGGTGCGCCGGCGCACAGCATCATTTGTAACATGTTCATACCATCTGACATCCAAAATCCTTCTAAGACACTTGTTTTCAAAGCTTAGTATCTTCCGCTCTTGAGCCTTGGTTAAGTGCCAAGACTCGCAGCCATATAGAAGGATTGGGATGATGCACGCATTGAACAAGCGACATTTTGTCCTGATGCTGAGTCCAGACGCCTTCCAAACTTTGTTCATGTTGTTGAAAGCCCCGCTAGCTGCTCCTATGCGGATTGTTAATTCCGACCGGAGATCACCCTCTGGCGTTATGGTTGCTCCCAGGTACCTGAATTTACTAACCTGAGATATTTGGGAATTGCCAACCATTAGTGGGGTGTGAGTACTCGTGCATGTACTATTACATATGTACTCCGTTTTACCAGCGTTGATACGAAGGCCAAGGCGCAAAGAATTTTCATAAAGAGCATTAGCGTTGCACTGTAATCCGTCCACAGATGTATTACAACAATTATGCTATACTATAATATTATTATCACGGCTTCTTATTTTAGGACAAAATGCCGCTTGTTTAATGCGTGCATCATCCCAGTCCTTCTCTATGGCTGTGAGTCTTAGCACTTAACCAAGGATCAAGAGCGGAAGATACTAAGCTTTGAAAACAAGTGTCTTAGAAGGATTTTGGATGTCAAATGGTATGAACATGTTACAAAGATGCTGTGCGCCGGCGCACCCAGCAGAGACCTGTAATCTCTGTAATACAAGAGAGACGATGGTCCTGGCTGGGACATGTTTTGAGAATGCCCAATGATAGTTGGCCAAAAAGAGCACTGTTCTTCCGTCCGCAGGGGTTCCGTCGGCCCGGGCGTCTCTCTTTCACAATACACCGTTCCTATGACAACGATATCAGAGCGCAAGGAATGTCGTGGGAAGAGGTGACGCAATTGGCACAGAGACGCTCTGAATGGAGGAGGCTGGTTGCTGCCCTGTGCTCCCGAGAGGAGCGTTGAGGGCGATGATGATGATGATGATATTATTTTACTAGTGAGGTAGTCAGGAGACCAATCAAATGCAGCAAATATTATGCAAGCTGTCCTCTCTGCTACATCTATATCATCACGGGTTGAGTGGCAAATCTCATCGCTGAATTTAATATGTAAAATGACTTTATGTTTTCGTGCAACGCCTGCCTTTTACAGGTCACTCGAAAACTTGCGAAAAAGGTAAGGGACATTTTTTCCGGGTGCTCCACGGAAAATACTTTTTAAATTTGGGAACGTCGATTTTGAGACAGATATGGAGTATGTATAGAGGTAACGAAAGACCTCCCATTCTATTCTACCTAAGTTGCTAAGTGTCTTGTGAAAGGAATCATCATCATCATCATTCATTCATTCATTCATTCATTCATGCATTCATTGATGTGTTTTATTTTATTAATTTTATTAATTGTATTATAATATGATTGATCATTATGTTTAACTTTTCTCTTATCTTGTCTTATCCTATCTTATTATTATATTTCTTTGTTTTTGTTGTTGGTTTTGTGTGTTTGTCTTAGTTGCTTTGAATTTTTTAAACTGTGGTAATATAGGGGGACTCTTGTGGTCTATATTTCATTTAATTTTAATTGTTGTAATACTTGTTGTGTTGACTGTTTGTTCCCTTCGAGAAAATAAATAAAAAAAAAAAAAAAAAAAATCATCGCCCCTCAACGCTCCTCTTGGGAGCACAGGGCAGAAACCAGCCTCCTCCATTCAGAGTGTCTCTGCGCCAATTGCGTCACCTCTTTCCACGACATTCCTTGCGCTCTGATATCGTTGTCATAGGAACGGTGTATTGTGAAAGAGGGACGCCCGGGCCGACGGAACCCCTGCGGACGGAAGAACAGTGCTCTTTTTGGCCAACTATCATTAGGCATTCTCAAAACATGTCCCAGCCATGACCACCGTCTCTTCTGTATTACGGAGATTACAGGTCTCTGCTGGGTGCGCCGGCGCACAGCATTAATTAAATATTCTTGTGAAAGGAATAAGTTCGTAAAACGTTTAATATTGAGATCCTGTCTGCCTGCCTTTCCGTGCAAGCTGTCCTCTTTGTGCCAACAACAAAAATAAGTCATTCAGGTTGAGTGGCATACCTCATCGCCAATTTAAGATGAAAAAAATATTTTGAACACCTGCCATCAACATGACACTCGAAAACTTACGTAAAATAGTAAGAGAAAATTTATTTGCCGAGCGCTTCACGAAATATTTATTGTAATATACTTAACTATCTATCTATATACCATCACGGTATACCCCACACTTAGGGTAGCCAGCAGATCAGCTGGATGAATAATTATAAACATGCAAGCTTTCCTCTCCAAGGCAACAAAAATTAAGACATTTAGGATGGATGGCAAACCTTATAATTAATAATATAATTATTATACTAAACTACGATAAATAACCATTATACTTCCTATATCTAGTGGAACTTTCTACTCATAATAATATAATCTATAATATTATGTTTTCTGTTGACAACGCGTCATAATGTAGTCATCCATATTCGCACTCATCATACCAACATTACATGTCGATTGTCCAGTTACATAGTTCAACAAGTAGAAATGTCTTTTACTCGAGAAATGTTTTGCTATAATTACGAGGGCGGTCCGATAAGTACTTAGCCTACATAAAAAAAAAAAACGAAAATTTTGGAAAAGTGGCGATTTATTTTTCAACATAGTCTTCTTTTAGCTCGATACACTTGAACCAGCGATTCTCCAACTTCTTAAACCAGTTTAAAAAATACGTTTTCTCGAGGTCCGCAATGTAGGCTTCCGTGGCGGCAATGACCTCCTCATTCGACTCAAATTTCTGCCCAGCAAGTGACTTTTTTAAGTTTGGAAACAAAAAGAAGTTGCATGGAGCCAAATCTAGAGTATACGCTGGATAAAGCAGCAGTTCGTAGCCCTATTTGACCAATTTGGCCGTGGCGACAACGGAGGTGTGAGTCAGTGCATCGTCATGGTGGAAGATCACTTTTTCTTCGTCGAATGGGGCCGTTTTTTCTGCGATTCGGCGTCAAATCGGCCCAATAATTTGGCATAGTAGAGCCTTGTGATCGTTTTACTTTTCTCCAGGTAGTCGATGATGATCACACCTTGTGAATCCCAGAAAACGGTGACTATCACCTTTCCGGTAGATATTGCTCTTTTTCCATTTTTATAAAATTCGTGGACCCGCCCGCTTCCACACGCGGTCAAAACAAAACTATAAGTCCAATTTAGCTTACTTACTTACTTTACGTGTCCGGTCTTTTTTAAATCTTCCCACTCCAATAAGCGGCGACATTCATCGCCTTGTCGTTAGCTATGATAAGGTCTTCAGGACTACAGCCGTCCCCCATCAGTGGGCATATTAGTAAGTGGCTATCATCCTGAACTGCGCCACATTCACATTGTATGTCGTCCTCTGCAGATAGGTATCCCCATTTCTGAAGGTTTCCAATTTAGCTGAAATTTCAACAGTGGCTGTCTACAAGAATGCACTACAAGATGGTATATTTTTCTTGTAATAGTGACATCATCAGGCGGAGAGGCTAAGTACCTACTTATCGGACCACCCTCGTATATCATACCGAGAGACGCCTATATGGACCAACTGAAGAGGGACATGAGCTGTGGCTCATATGTGGAGTTGAAGAGACTGGCTGAAAATAGAGAGAAGTGGAGAAGAAAGTCCAAACTCGTTTCAGACCAATCCAATGGAACTCATTATATATATATATATTATGCTTTAAAAAATACGACAGAAATTTAAATTATACTATATAACTAGCTGACCCGGCAAACGTTGTTTTGCCATTTACGTTAGGTATTTCTAGATTACTAATATCGCTATTAAAAAAAATAGGGGTTGATGATAGAAGGGTGAAAATTTAGGGCTGTATGTATTTTTTAATACCTCACCATAAAAAATAAAAATAAAAAAATTTAACCAAAAAAATAGGGTGGACCACCCTAAACTTTTTGGGGTATGAAAAATAAATGTTGGCCGATTCTCATACCTACCCGATAAGCACACAAAATTTCATCAAAATCGGGTAATCCATTTCGGAGGAGTATGATAAAAAGTATGATAGCACGAGAATTTTATATGCTAGATAATAATCGCACTGTTAAAGACATACATCTTCTTTGTTCCATTTAATAATTAAGAAATCAAAATATTTATTTGAGGAATTAAAAATTATGTAGGTACATTAATTTTCCATGACTAAATATATTTTAAATGATGGTCACGATCCTCAGCACTGAGGGAGCGACAACAAAGAAGAAGAAAGAAATATATGAAGGTAACCGTGTATTATTTTATAGTTATTTGTTTGTGAGGTGGGAAGAGTTGCGTTTTTTGTGTGTATTAGCAATCACATCGAAATTTTCGAAATTTTTGACTTATTGAGTTACTGAACTGGACATTCGATATAATGAGAACTTACTCTTATAAAGTACCAGGTTTATATCTTGTTTACTGTGCGATATTGAGATAACGGATGTAACCATCACATTATTATTATTATATATACTCTCTCACTGTGTACCGTAATGCATACACAGACATATATAATGTTATGTTTACTAACATAAGTAGTAGAGGTATTAGAAATTCCATTATTGTACGAAATACAATACCGTATTGGTTAGTCACTTGTCCTGTATTAGCTTAATAGTTCTAAGTGTTTATTATACATTTGAATGTCTGTATGTATTTATATTATTAATTCAATTGTAAAGGTGCAAGAGATTCAATTATACTTATGGATATTTTTAGTGGTTTTCGTAAAACTGAATACAGGGTTTAGAAGTTAAAAAAATCGTATTCTCTTCGGTTTCGTTAAAGAATATTCATTCTCAGAAAAGACTTACGACTAGCGAGGCAGTAATTCCGTTTGTTATAATTATTTTAAGGATATTTATGTGTTTATAGATTAAATATAAATTAATGTTTAGTTGATGGATATTTGTGGTAGTTAAGTTTTTATATTTCTGTAAATAAATAAAATAAACATATTTTCACGATACCAGTATTTGAATATTGGCGTCCCTCAGGCATGAATTTTACTGCTCTGTGCATTGAAGCTTTTCAAATGCCGCAGATTGGCGTCACCTGCATCAACTAAAGATATCATTATACCTTCACGGCATATTCCACAAATAGGGTAGCCAACGAACTAACTGCATGTAATAAACATGCAAGTCGTTTTTACCGAGCCAATAAATGTTAAGGTATATTCAGGACGGCTGAAAAACATCATCACTGAGCTGAAAATGTTGTTGTTGTGGGATGTTTTATGAATTCAATATCAATTCATTCATCGCCCTCAGCTCTCCTCTTGGGAGCACAGGGCAGTAACCAGCCTCTTCTATTCAGAGCGTCTCTGCGCCAATCGTGTCACCTCTTCCCACGACATTCCCTGCACTCTGATTTCGTTGTCATAGGAAGGGTGGATTGTAAAAGAGGGACTCCCTGGTCGATGGAACCCTTGCGGACGGAAGAACAGTGCTCTTTTTGGCCAACTATCATTGGGCATTCTCAGAACATGTCCCAGCCAGGACCATCGTCTCTCCTATATTACGGAGATTACAGACCTCTGCCGAGTGCGTTTTACGAATACCTGCTTTTTACTGGGCACTTTGAAAGCTTACAATGAAAGCTATTCTTTACCGGGGACTCCACTGCTTGTTGCTGAGTAAACAATACAAGTGGTAATTGATAACATAACGTTGCAGTGGCGTAGCTAGGGGGGGGCAGGGGGGGACATATGTCCCCGGGCGCCACATTAGGGGGCGCCAATATGAGTATTAAAGCTGTTTTCTTAATTTTATTTTGATGTAAACTAATGTATCCCAAATACGTTTGCAAGATTAAATTTTGGAGTTCCACAAATATCTTCATTTCAAACCAGTTGGCATACACGAATTTGGCGCCCCCATTGAGCATTAAGGGGCGCCATTCTACTCATAAACAAAATGACACATCCACAATGCAGGATTGCTGATGGCGTTTTCTTTTTAACAAAGAGCAGTTCGGGTTCAGATATTGTTCTTCATAATGATTCATGCTTCGAAAATGAACCATATAAACCATAAAATTACAAAAATTTCTCGGGGACTCCGAGAAGGGGCGCAGTTTTTGTCCCCGGGCGCAGATGACCCTAGCTACGCCACTGTAACGTTGTGTGTAGTAAACAAACTGAGCAGCAATACACTAAGTACACACTTAATTTACATACTCACTATATACCTATATGTTATTACTGACAAAGAGACGATTCTTACAGGGATCTTTACAGCTGAAGGCCAATGCGATCCCAGAAGAAAATCAACAACATCTAGACAACAACACAACAATCACAACACATTCTCAATCTTCCTGACAAACTCCGCATACGTCACGCCAAATATATCAATGTGTCTAACCAGACCGTTAAATATTTGAATAGCCTGTATTTATTTATTTATTTATTTTATTCTTCACTGTACATTGTTAACAATAATACAAATTAACATAGAAAATATCATTTATACAATTCAATGTACAGAGGGCGAGTTTATCGCTAAAATTGCGATGTCTTCAAACTAACCCGGTAATAATATATAACTACAGTGACGGTAGATAATAATACATCATAGACAAAAAATGAAGATAATGAACCATGTGTAGGTAAATTAATCTTCTGACCGGCCTGTAAGTGAAAAGCGTTGTAGGTATTACTTGTTACAAATAATATTTTGAGTTTATCATGTGTATGCAAGCGAAACTTGGACGTGGTTGAAAAAGGATGAGAGTGGAATAAATGCTGTGGAGATGCGTTCACTGAGAAGAATGGTTGGTAAAACGTTGCGAGATAGAGTGAAGAATGAGGATATCAGGAGAATGAGCGGATGTGAGAGGATTGTTGCGGACAGAATGCGTGTAAACAAGTTGAGATTGTTTGGACATGTTGAGCGAATGCAAGATGAAAGGATGACGAAGAGGATGTATTTATCTGAAAGAAGGGGTGTGAGGAAGCGCGGACGTCCAAGAACCACATGGCTTGATCACGTGGACCAAATTCTTAAGGACGGACGCGTGCTGAGTAAGAGAAATCGGCGTGCATGTATGAGAAACTGGATGAATGTAGAGGAAGCGAAAGAAGTATGTAAGGATAGATCTATATGGCGTTCCGTTCTCTCTGCCTACCCCTCCTGGGACATGACGTGAGGGTATAGTATAGTATAGTAGAGTATATTTTGAACAACTCTAAGAATTAGGAATGTTACCTTGGTTTAAAGAGTTGTCTTAACCAAGCCGTGAGTCGATCAATAAGCGTCGAAACTCTGTGTCGTGCACTCCTTAAGGAAGTTCACATAATTATATGTATGTGTATCATATACAACATACCTACCTAGTTAATACCTATTCAAATAGGTTGACTATCAGTGAGTGTGATCAACTGAAATGATTAATCTAGAGTGGTTCAAAATATGATTAACATCTACACTTCTTGTAAGTAAAATCCAGTTCCCGACATTCAATTGTGTCAAAAAATTCATAACATTATATTTTGAGTCTTACATTTATTTTATTAATCAATGTTTTTTTTTGATATTTTTATTCATTTATATGAACTAATTATGTATAAACCTTCTTCTTCACCCTCGCCTTTATCCCATATATTTGGGATCGGCTCTCCTAGTCCTCATCTTCCAAGTTTTCCGTTCTCCTGCATCCTCCGAACGCAGCTCCTCCCTCAGATCCCTGGCAATTGTCGACATCCAGGTGGTCACTAGCCTGCCTGGTTTTCTGGGTCCTACTTCTCAAATATAAATTCAAATATATTTATTCAGTAAAAAATATACACTTAAAACAATAATCAATCAATACAAAATAATAATAAAAACATATATTTTTCTTTTATTTGTTCCTTCAAAATTGAGCAGAGCTCGTGCTTTGAAGGATAAAGGGTAATTCTTAAATCTTAAATTCATGTAAAAAATACATGTAAAAAAAAACAAAAATAAAAATCAATAAAACGAGAATACACTCAGTTATTTTCACCTAAATACCTTTTTCAGATTATACCTAAAATTCGAAAGCTTATCTGCTGTTTTAAACTTATATTCTCCTTTCAAATTGTTATACAATCCAACCCCAAGATAAGTATAGTGGTGCTGTCCGGAAGTAGTTTTTTTTGCAGGAACTTATATTCGTCTTCCTGACCTCGAACATTCACTAATACTATTTGTTGGATGAATCGCGCGTACAAAATACTCCTTACACACCTGGCATACTGCTTTTCTTTTGTATATGCTTTCTATGGATGGAACAGCAAATTCTATGTACATTGTCCTTTTTATCATATTATCCTGGATTAGTCTCAAAATATGTCCGTAAAATCTAAACTGTTTTCAGTTTTTTTTAATGAACCTTATCGATGTAAAATGCTTAAAGCTGTAGGTGAGAGAAATATTAAAATAAATATTCGGTGGTTGCTTTAATTTTTGTGCTATTAGAAATTATTATTGATAGAAAGTAATGAAATTAGTGGAATATTCTTCTTTTATTTTCTTCCAATCATCCATTAGTGGTAAAATTTGTGATAAATTAAATTATTGCTCTTTAAGATTTCCCTTCTTTCTCTATACCAGTGATGAAATGAATAATTTATTAGCCGAATACCAAATAATGGATATTCGGTAAGTAGTGTGAAATGTACATCCAAAAAACGAACGTATATCTTAACAACTACATGAACGATCTTCAAATTTCAAGTGGAGTGGGCAGAGAGAACGGAACGCCATATCAATATATTTTTACAATCTTGTTTTGTTCATCTAAATTCATGCAATTTTTCATACATGCACGCCGATTTCTCTCACTCAAAACATAACCATTCTTCAGAATTTGGTACACCTGGCCAAGCCATGTAGTTTTTGAATATCCGAGCTTCCTCACACCACTCTCCTTGGCATCTTTCCATCGTGCATTTGTAACATATGTCTAAAATTATTTAATAGAAGCATTTCATCCACAATACTTCTCTCATATCCCCTCATTCTTCAAATAATCTCTTTCCTCAATCTATCACGTAACGTTTTACCAACCATTCTTCTCAGCGATCACATCTTTACAGTATTTGTTCCACATTCGTCCCTTTTCAACCACGTCTAAATTAACTGAATATTATGATTAATAAAAATAAAACACGTATATTTAGTAATTCCTTATTGACTTTATATATCAGGACTAAAGTTAGCTTATACATAAACTTGATGATGAGAGCGGAAACTCTTGAAAGTCAGTTCGCGATTAATATAATTAATGTGAGGTTACTAAATATACGTTTCTTCGTCTCCTTCTTGTTCCTGGCACTGTCCCAACTTATTGCTGTTGTGGTCGGCTCTTCTCGTTCTGAGGTTATTTATTTGTCTGTTCTATTTGTTACATTGTGTCATCCAGGTAATCTTTGGCCTCCCTCTTGATGGATATCGTGAGATATTCATTGACATGATTTTTTTTAAATATCTGGTCTGGTGGTCTCCGCCTTATCTGACGGTAGATGGACTCCTAGAATCCTCAAATGGCGACCATGGAGTAGCAAAAGAAGCATCGGCAGACCACAAAAGAGATGGACTGACGACATTACTCCATATCATCCTAGTTGCCTCTAATTTATTTCACTAACACCAATGCTGCCATGAATGCGGTAACTTTTTATTTAAACATTTAATGATTAACCCACCTGAGTATTCGCATCTCTGTCGTCTCAAGTTTTTATTTTTATTAATTTAACATGAACTTCCATCAAGCACCGTTGGCCGAAAATATTAATCACATGAATATTAGGATACCGAATATTTTCCGGATATCCGCTTTATCTTGACTATTATAGTCATACCACTTAGATCTTTCATTCATCTAATTTACTATCGAGACACCAATGTGCAATGTATGGCAAAACCACAAAATTAATAATGAAGATAATAATGATTGATTATTATTATTAGCTGCGATTGAATCGCAATGATTGGAAAGTAAATAGCGATTGCCGTTAGGCTATTTATTTCAATCATTATTATTATTATTTGTATATTTTGACACGTGTTTCTTAAAATAATTATTGCTTTAATGATGAAATAATATAAACCTAATTGATAATCATATTAAATGCTTCAGCCGGGGGCTAAAGGTTTGGTTGCTTGACACGGGTAGAGAGGAAGCAAAAAAGAGACTATTTTTACATGTTGTGTAATTTTTTTGTGCGATTTCAAGGTGAATTGGTTGTTACGGTACTTTCTTGATGTTTTGTAGCAGCTTGCCTCGATACAGGCACTCGCCTAGTGAGGTTGCTGCGGGTTATGACTGCATAGTCCTGATTAACTTGCTTGTTCCGGCGCGCACGCTCAGTCACAGTATCTGTTTTGGCTGCCTGTTATGCATGTTAGATTGTTGTCTTGTTGTTTTTCTTTTTTTCATTTTTTGTATAACTTTTGTAATAAATGACAAACTTGTGGGCTTGGTATTATATAGCAAGGGGTTGGATGATGAGTGCGGGTTGAGTAGGATAATGCATTGTCTTTGATTTGTGATTGTGTGTATTGTTTCTGTCCATGTGTATTTTTAAATGTTTTGTAATAAAAAGAATAAAAAAAAAACAACTCTTCTTCAAATGCATACATTATGGTGTGTGTTAATTAAACACATGAAAGTGTAGGACTTATTAGGTTCACTTTTGAATAAGACCTTAGGGAATTCCCAACTAACTAAACGAAGATTGTATGTACCTATAACTTAAGATTTTTCGTATTTTCTATATCGCAGATTGAAAGGAAATACACACAATAATAATAATAATAACACTTTATTTACAATAAAAAAACAAGAGCAATTAGCGAGTTTATTGCCTGGTGGTAATATCTCCCAGTTAACCATAGTAATCTGTGATATTATGTTGACAATGTGTGACATTAATACTAAACGTGAACAATCAATACTTAGCTTAGTTATAATCGCAGTCTTAGCCCTAAATAGTTAAATATATAATAGGTATGTTTCCTGGGGGCCTAAAATGGCCACATTGAGCAATTCATCTACAGATGATTTATTTCCCGAATTGCCAACAGATCCGTAGCAATTCCTCTAATTTTCCTAAAATGCCCACGATTGTACGCGATTCACCCGCAATTCATTTCATGAAATGATTCATATTTGGTGAAATGTTGCCGTTAAATTGATTTACAATTCCTAATGTGATCCTATTATGATTCATATGAAGTGGCCTTTTTAGCCCCCCTTTAATGAGTACCCTACTACAAAATGAAGGATTAAGAAGGCACGAAAAGAAACTATTTAGGATCTGTTAATCATTTATATTGTAGATTTAAGGTTATTATTGAAAATGTGTAGAGGAGTTTCGAATATTGCTTGGCAGATTATTCCACATTCGAATTGCATATACATACATAGGTAGATACATACAAAGAATGAATGATTCATCTATGTATGTGCAGTGTGTAATGTGTATTAGCAATGTCCCTTGCACTTGACATTGTCCGTCACGGTGCACAGCTGTTGTATAGTATCTAATATAATATAACATAATATCTACTAATTACACAGATATATGTATAAGTGCTTACTGCGTTTACAGATAAGATTGTAATCTCTTTGTATAATACTGTACAGTAATGATTTTAATATTTATTATAATTTTATATTATAATATAATATTCGTAATGATAACGTTATGTTCAAATTATATCCTTTCATGTGTAAAAGTTGACACATTTTATGTGCATCTTAAATTCAGCGATGAGATTTTTGTTGACATGGAGAAGACGACTTGCACGTTTATTACGTGCAGCTGGTCTGCTGGCTACCCCATTTGCGGGATAATTATGCCGTGATGGTAAGATAGTAGTAGCTTATATATTTTTCGGTAAATGTTGATACTATCATACATAATATTGGATGGACTTGTCATGTCATGGATGAACAAAAATGTCACTTTTCACTGGCCCAAACGGATAGGTATATAGAAGTCCTTGGACTACCGAAACATCCGGGAAAAGAGGTAATTTCAACATTTTTCGGTAAAGAACACTTTTTTTAGTGTTTTGTAAAAGGCCAGTTGGCCATGATAGTTGGCCAAAAAGAGCACTGTTTTTCCGTCCGCAGGGGTTCCGTCGGCCCGGGCGTCCCTCTTTCACAATACACCGTTCCTATGACAACGATATCAGAGCGCAAGGAATGTCGTGGGAAGAGGTGACGCAATTGGCACAGAGACGCTCTGAATGGAGGAGGCTGGTTTCTGCCCTGTGCTCCCGAGAGGAGCGTTGAGGGCGATGATGATGATGATGATTTGTAAAAGGCAGGTATTCGGAAGACATTATTGCGAATAAGACTTTTCACATATTTAATTCAGCAATGAGGCTTGCCACCCACTCTGAATGTTTCATTTATTACATTATTGACACGTATACGATTTCCTGCATGTTTATTATATACCTACAGTTAGTCCAGTGACTACTCCATTGTTGGAAGGCTCCATGGTGATATTATAAAACAGCAATTAGTAGTAATAATTATGAAATAAGTAAATAAAAAAAAAATGTTTTATTCTTGAAAATTATAAATATATTAAAAAATATGCGTATATTTTATCGCCAGGACACAATTAAATGCTATTTGTGAAGAAGGTGACTGCTTTTCTTTTCCAACTTTGAATTTACATAAATATAAACATGATTTTTACCTTTTCAGATTGAAAACGGACGAGAGGAGTTGAAGAAAGAACGAGAGATCCTACAGATGGTGGCTGGACTGGGATTAGGAGATGAGATGGAGAGGAGGGAAGTGCCACCAGGCATGTATAGATTACCAAGGTGAATATGCAAAACAAATACATTATATCTTTATCAATCTATACGAGCCAGCCAAGTTTCTGTCCAACTGTTCACAATGAAATGGAATAAAATTTTCATATTTTCCATTAATTCCTGTGAAATATCAAATGAATAAAATCTATTCAGTTAAAAAAAACAACAATATTGATTAATTAACTTTGTGCAATGTGCGTGTTTATCGCAGAAGTACGATCTCTTCCAACTAACACATTTAATGGTACAGTCTCAGATTTTCAATCGAGAATCCCAGGGTCGATTCCACTCGCTGCTGACCTATTCCACTTTCACGACACAAGCATGTTGCATAACACTGCGAGGTTATCTGAGGTGTATTTGAGCTTATTTCAAATCCAGCAGGGTTACTCTTGACAAAATCTAAACACGATCTTAATCTTAATCATACAACGCGAGAAGTGACTATTGGCCAAAAATACGCGCATACCAATCTCTCGGTAACTGTAGCGCGGTATTTTTGACCATAGTCCCTTCGTGCGTCGTATGATTAAGATCAAGACTAGATTAGTATCGTATTTAGATTGTGTCAAGAGTAGCCCTGCAGGTTCATCTTAAAAAAAATAGAATAAAATGAAATAATTTAAGATGCACCTACTACAACTACCTTTATCATTATGGCATAATCCCACAACTGAGGTAGCCAGTGGTCTAACTGCGTGTAGTAATCATACATGCTGTTCTATCCGTGACAACAAAATATCAAGACATTCAGAATGGGTGGCAAACCTCAATAATAAATCTCTTGATAAAATTTACTTCAAATTGTTCAACACCGATGACATACTTATGCAGGTACATTTCCAAAATACACCTACCTACCTACCTGATGTACATATTCGGCCCGAGGCTCTTTCAAAATGGATACCTGCTCAATACACATTGAGTCGCCGACACTGTCACGTCACATACACAAATATCTACTGTAAATCAGAGAGAAACTACATTATGTCAATTTTTGCTTACACTGACTTCTGAACATTTTTTGTAATGTATTCTCTGATGGTACATTTACCTATGTTTTATATTTAGTGATAGTAGATAAATCTAATGCAAACCGTAGATATTTTTTCTTTTCTTCACTTATGGCATAGCATCCTACAAGGATGATTTGTGCCAAAAACAGTCTCTAAATGTTATTAAATCGTCAGGGAACCATAGAATAATATGTTGATAAATCATCTATGGTTCACGTTAAATGTTCTCGATTGTGACAATGAGAATGGCGGAATTGGTTAACATTGTCCATGAGCACCGAATGTAATCACTTGAGCCAGCCTAGAGCCAATTCGCAAGCTTTCAGACGCCTTTCTCACTTCTTCCGATTAGATTTTGCACATTGAAGGAGACCCACCGACCACCCGGATAGCGCAGAAGTCTGGGGACTTCCATTTATCCGAATTCTACACTACACTAATTTTGTCCACACCGGAGGCGCCATAGTGGGTAGCCTGAGGAGCTGGCCGGCCAAAAAATCACCAAACCACCATAACCTCCATGTGTGAAATCTTTTGACTACACTCCTTCGATGTCCCTCTAGCCGAGAGAAGCAAATGCATTCACAATATATTAACAAAGGCATTCCTTTAACCCAGAAAAACAAATCAATATTCAAAACAAAATAATAGAAATAAAAACAATAAATAAAAATTATGAGTAGAGAGCCGAGTTGAGGTTTCCGGAAACTTCTTTTGGTATTCATGCCGGTGAACCCAAGGGTCGCCGATGCCGGAGTCTTCGTAGATTTTGCACAATGCTAAATTGTGTAAACATGGTTCTCCAATTGGGAGAGTAGGCAGCGTATTAGTTGTATGCAATAAATATGCAAATACTTCGTGCCAATAAAAAATAAGGTATTTAAGACGGGTGGCATTACTGCTGAAGATTTGAATATACGGGATGTTTTACGTTTTACAGAACTCTTGAAAATTTATAAAATAATAACTGAATGAGCTATAATAGCTGGAACTATAACTTGAATGGGACTTCACTTTCGTTATAAAAGAATAACAAATTGAGCCAAAAGCAATAACTCACGCTCACCTTTGACAGTAATAAAAAAAATGTATGTCGAAAAAACTTTGAAAAACTAACCATGTTGTGTAATTTTTTGACATAGCGTAGTTTCCCCACATAAAACATGTCGGCCATCTTCAGATAGGGCAGACAGAGGGACACGTCGCTTGTTGTTTAAGAGAGAGGGACCAATAAGTAATTACGCACTTTCATTTTCCATTTTCAGCCACAAGTCCTCCTAGGTAATGGTATCGCTATGTATGTACAAACTAGTTCATACAATATTGTAATATAGTTATTGTCTGTTCATATTAAATAAATAAATAAAATTACGCTGTGGAGCACCCGGTAATGTACAGCTTTCCCACTCTTTTACCTAATTTTTCTAGTGTCCTGTAAAAGTCAGGGAGTCGAAAAAAAATACATTTTATGTATTGAGTTGACTTTTATTTCGTATCTTTTGTTTATTTCGACTTTTTGAGGTTTGTTTTAGACTGTGATTTTTTAAGAAATGCACTACGCACACAGTCACAGGTCATTAGTGTATTACAGAACACGTGATTGTATTAGTAACCGAGTAGCATAGCTGTGATTGGCTGGTGCATTGTGTGGTGTGTAGTATACTCATCATTCAAGAAAGTGTTAGTAATCATTTACATCTCGAAGTGGGAGTACGTCAGTTTGTTGAAAAATACACCGCTAATATCGTAAAATAATACGGTGACCATGAGTGAAGCAAAGAAACTAGGAATATTGAAATATTTATTTTAATATTTATTTATTCCTTTGTTGTCCTCAAAAAGGAAAAAAATACCTACAATTGATCATTTTCATATATTTTGTTAATGGTTTCCATACTTATGGACACCACTGTATATATATAAATATATATTTTCATGTCAGAGGTATATATAGTCGTTCACTGTATAAATAAATAAAAAAAATAGTGCTTTCTTATTGTTTCTTTCTCGATTGTATGTACCTATGTCTATATTTGTTATTTTTGTAAGATTTCGAAATAAATGTTTTCTTTTTAATTTGAATTTTAATTCGCTCTGATTATTATTTTAATATTATGATATTTCAAAATCTAATCCAAAGATATTGCCAAAGATATTGCTAAGATATTTCAAAATCTAATCCTAAGATATTGCATAATATTGCTAAAATGAAATAATGAAGTCTAATAAAGAATGAAAACTAGAAACAAAATCTTCTTCTTAGACTAATAAATTTAAATATTATTTATCATACTTTCAATCAATGGACACCCTATGAGCGGTGCACTCTTATATAAATTCTAGTCTACATAGTTTTACGTTCACTGTGTAAATAAATAAATAATTTTTAAAATGAAACACAATATATTTATAGTTATTCCACTTTTGACTTTATCTATTTTTTCGAGCCGGCTTTCAAGAGCTTCCGCTCTCATCGTCAGGCAAAAGTAAAGTGAAGTGAAGCAAAAGTAAAGCCGGCTCACAAAAATAAATAAAGTCAATAGTGGAATAACTACATATTGTGTTTCATTTTAAAAATTATTAATATGAACTTCCACCAAGAACCGTCGGTCGATAAATTAAATTTTGTTTTACATCTTACATTCACATGAGGTTTGCTATCCATCGTGAATGTTTTTATTTGCACAGAGAGAATAGGTTGCGTGTTTGTTACATGCAGCTCCTCTGCTGGCTACTATGTTGTGAGGATATAAAAGTAGTACTAGTAGTAGATAAAATATATTGGACACCTATCTATACCATCACGGGAACTCCGACAAGTTGAGTAAACAGTAAACTAATGTAATGCCTAAACATGTAAGAAGTTCTCTCTGTGCTTATAAAGAATAATATATTCGGCATGGGTGGCATACTTTATCACTGCTTAACTGGTAGTAAAAGCTTTTTTTTCAGAAGATGTGATAATGAAAATTTGACAAGGGGGACAGAAATTGGCTATTTTTTTAAAATTCATTTACCAAATTTTTCCTTCACCCTCTCTTGGAAAACATCTTGGATATGCCCATTGTATTTAAAGCCGCTCTTTAGCAAAAAACTGTAAAATATTCAATTTTCAACAAGTTTGGTAGAAAAACTTTCATAATTTGTTGACACTGGGAACATTTTGATTTGATAAAATATGAAAACAAATATTTATAACTAATATAGTGTTTTTTACTTTAAAAAAACTTCATAGTATTCGTATTCATAAAAAAGCATAATTCTAAAAAATCAAAATCGTGGTATGTTTGGCAGACAATGCGGGATTCTCATGCAGAACATTTGGCATGAGAATCCTGCATCGTCTGCCAAATATTAAAATGTATCGGATATTAAAGTCAAAACTACAAGTTTTTTAACTAAGCTAAACCAAAACTGATCTTCTTTACACAATATACAGAAATATCCCTTTTTCAACTTTAATTCATTATGTACTGTATTAATAAATGTAATATTAATTAATTAAAATTTTTCAGGTGATTCCACAACATGGTAAAGGTGCTCAAATCAATTCAAGATAATGTCACATCCCTTAAGCTGCAACTACGAAACCAAAATAACTTATTACTACGGTTCATCATTCAAGACAATAAGACTTCATCAGTCATGTAATATTTTTAACAAATAAAATGCCATCAAAACACACATCGAATCAATAGAGTTAATAATGAAAAAATGTTTGATTTAAAATTAAATAATTAATTAAATTGGTCACCTGGAGAATGTTATATAGCCATTCTGAAAGTTTCAACTATTGTTGGCACATAGAAGAGACTTGCATCTAGTTGATCAGCTGACTACTCCACCACGTGGTATATGACATAGTGTTGTAGATATAGGTATATAAAATGTTTTTTTATTATTTTTAACACAATTGGATGCCAGAGACTGAATTTAATTACTAAAAAGTATCTAGATGTTGGTCTGGAAGATATAGCCTCCAGGCAATAAGCTTGCCAACTGCTCATGTTTTTTTTTTATCATTAAAGTGTTATAATTATAAGATAAGAGTTCGTTGGTAGCCTGGAGGTAGAGTCTCGGCCTCGTGAACAAGGGGTCCATGGTTTGATACCAGGTGCCGGCAAACTCCCCTTTCACGACACAAGCTTTAAGTAGCTTACTGTGAAAGGTGTATAAGGTTGTATTTGGGTTTTTGACAAAAACCCAGATATATCTTTAAAAAAAAAGATGTTACTCATATTTTTGATTATTTAAACTACACCAGAGGGCGCTTTCCACTTAGAAAAATAGAAGTTGTACACATGGAGAATGTATGAAATCTTAAATCAAACCATGAAAAAATATCTAGTTGAATTACATATACAACTTTCAAAACATATGATAAGCATGGTGCAGAGGAATCGGGTATGTTGCCCGGGTTTAAAGAGTACTCTTAACCAAGCCTTGAGTCGATTCATACGTATCAAAACTCTGTGTCATGCACTCCTAAAGGAAGTTCACAAATGTATGTGTTCCAACTTTCCTACCTAGTTAATACCTATTCAGATAGGTTGACTATCAGCCTATATAACTCGCCTTGTAAGTGAGGGGTCATGAGTTTGTTTCTTGGAGTAAACAGAGAAATGTTTTTAATTGTTTTCAGAGTTGGATTGATTGGAATGTTTAATCTAGAGTGGTTTTAAATCAAAAATATGTTAAACATAGCAAATGTTAGTGACAAAATATGTAAGAAGATATTTTAATTTTTCAATCACCAATTTGAAAGAAAATAGGTACACAACAATGTGTAGAAGCTAAGAAAATAAGAAACGTTAATTTTCAGGACTTTGTCTGGTACAACTAACGTTTTTCACTGAATAATGTAGGTTCAAGTCCGGGTATTTCGTGGCCTTTAGATTTTTGTTACTTATAACATTTTTCCAGGTGATCTATTCTTGTATAGTTATTGATTATTTAATAAGTAGGTATGTTATTTTATATATTTTAAATATATATATATATGCTATAACATTGGGTCATGCCATAATATATGTATGTAGACGATTAATTGTAACTATAAATTAAATTTATAATTTTACTTAAGTATATAAATAAATAATTAGATGTATTTATATTACAATGTTGTATTATAAAAAATGTGTAGATTTTATTATAAGTATCATTTTGTTACTACAAAAACTTTAATTTTAATAAGATTTCATTCCATTTGGAAATAAGAACCTGCTGATGGCGTAGAGCGCTTGATTATTCACGAAGGCCAACCGCAATACTGTGCACAATAATATTACAAGAGAGCATTATCGACTCAAGCTGCAGAACAGCAAATGACATGTCTCTGGACACCTCACCTAAGCCTTCTGTAATTCACCAATTTATATATCGTTGTGTCATATTTAAATTGATGTATGTAAAGATATAAATATGTCGTTATTTCTAGAAAAAATAAAGATGTACTAGATTGGTAATTCAAAGAAAAAATCCTTTATGCGGCTGATCAAATTTTGCAGCCAGTTTTAAACTAGCGTTGGTTGAGAAAGTTTGTAAGACAGTACATAACAACCTTTGCAACCCTCGGCAGGTATATCGGATGTCCTATACTTCAGCATTAGTAGGAAAGAGACCATTCTCATCTTAATTATATGGAGTGAAACAGCATAATATTATTATTGTTATTGTTAATGTTGGAACACAAAAATTCTGAAAAAATGTACCGCACTGCAAGTCTAGGATGTCTATTATAAAAACTGCTTATTATAGCATTACAACCATTTTTGAAAGTGATTCTTAGTATCAAATACTAATATTTAATATTTTTAGAATAATATGACATGCCAATAAAAAGTTCAAAGGGCAATTTTAATGCCCTAATGAACAGTTTTTTTTAAGAACATGCCTAAATAAAAATGTTGGCCCATACACCACTTTATATTATTTACTAACTCCGTGTTATTAATATTTTAGTACTTGTGTTACTCTTGTTCTACTTTTGTGTCATTTTATTTTATATTTGTTATTACTTTTTATTTTAAATATTGACTTATTTTGAAGAGAGAGTGTCATTTAAAATATTCCCACAATGGCGGTTTTAGCCAATTTTGATTTGAATGTGCGGATAAATTGGAGTCTTTAACTCCTGAATTAATATCCAGGTGTGAGGTGGGTCTATTTTCAATGAAGCTGCACATAACATGAAATTGTACAACGTGAATTATCTTCTGATTTCTTGTTCAATACTCTCACACAATTAAATAACATAGTATTTTAGTTGGCCATCCTGATGAAAATATATTAGCTCTTTTGCAGTTGACGCCTGACGATGCAGCGAGACACTCCATTATAATAAAATAAACAAAGTATTATTTATATTATTGATATTATGAAGAGTCTCATTGATTCCGTCCTTCTTACAATAATTATTAATTAATCTGTATGTTGAATGGACACTAAACTAGGTTATGACAAGGAATTTAATTTAACATTATGATCATTCAAACTTTTATTAACATAATTACATTCCTATTTATTTTTGATAATTGATAATAATATGAATTTTGAATTGAATTTTGATAATATGAATTGAAATCTTATTGGACAGAAACTAATTTTAACAGTAAGGTAAAAAAAGAACAGAAATTATTACCTATGTTATGAATTTTTTGACAAAGGTGGTTCTTGAGAACTGGATTTTACTTCCTAGAAGTGTAGATATTAATCATATTTTGAACCACTCTAGATTAATCATTCTAAATTTATCACACTCACCGATAGTCAACCTATTTGAATAGGTATTGAGTTGAACTATATATACAACTTTCAAAAATTTCTAATCATGTGATAAGCATGTGGAATTGGGAATGTTACCTAGGTTTGAAGAGTACTCATAACCAAGCCTTGAGTCGATTCATAAGCGTCGAAACTCTGTGTCGTGCACTCCTAAAGGAAGTTCACATAATATGTATTGTGTATCATATACAACATACCTACCTAGTTAATATCTATTCAAATAGGTTGACTATTGGTGAGTGTGATCAATTGGAATGATTAATCTAGAGTGGTTCAAAATATGATTAAGTGATTTTTTTTTTAAAAAACTTACAAATTATACCTACACATGAGCGAAAAATTCTTATCTCAACCAAATAATAAACAATAATTATGTATTTTTTTCCAAAAAAAAATATACTTATAATTTTCTTTCGCTATGAATCCCTATTGTAAAAAGTAACCTTTCTTTAATAAGGTTCTTTCTTCTATAGATATATAAAACATGTCTTTTTAGATATAAATATAATAGCAATGTATTTGGTAATTGTATTTTAAGATTAAGATATTATTATTATTTTGTATTTACTCTTATTGTTTAATGTTATATAGGTATTTTTATTGATCATAATTAAGATAATTTTATTATTTAAGACAAATTTTACCATAGCTATGTGTCATATCTTATGTTATATATTATATGGCTATTATGTATTGTAATTATCCAAATTACATAAATCTTTGTACATAAATGACTACTTAAATGATTAATTTATCTATTTTATGTATTGTCTTTTTAATGAAATGTGTTGTTTGGAATCAAAAGTAGGCAAATCCAATTTATTTTTTAACTAAATATGTAGAAAAGTGACGCTGATTTTTGAAATCCGCTGTATATTGATTTTTATTGAGAGAGGTGTGTCTTTCAAGAGATAGCCAATGTCCTTGAAAGTAGTAGAGAAAAACATTTGATTTATTTTGTCAACATAGATCTATTCTCAATCAAATAATAAACAAATTGTATTGATTTTCTGTATGAAGACGAAAGTTCTTGTTTTTGAAAGAGAGAATGAAAAAACGATTTGCGAGATTAAAGTTGGTGACGAATGTTTGGAGCAAGTAAGTGAGTATGTATATTTGGGAAGTATGTTTACGAGGGATGGAAGATGCGATAGGGACATTGAAAGAAGGAAAGTGGCCGGTGCTAGAGTAAACGGTGCACTTCGACCCATTGTCAGCAATGACAATGTGTCGAACATGGCTAAAATGCTGGTGCACAATACCATTCTGGTACCGTCACTTACGTATGCAAGCGAGACATGGACGTGGTTGAAGAAGGACGAAAGTGGAATAAATGCAGTAGAGATGCGATCGTTTAGAAGAATGGTTGGTAAAATGATGCGTGATAGAGTGAAGAATGAGGATATTAAAAGAATGAGCGGATGCAAGAAGAGTGTTGTGGACAGAATGCGCGTGAATAAACTACGGTGGTTTGGGCATGTTGAACGAATGAACGAGGTAAGAATGACAAAGAGGATATACTTATCTGAAAGAAAGGGTGTGAGGAAACGCGGGCGTCCGAGAACCACGTGGCTTGATCACGTGGATCAAATTCTCAAGGACGGCCACGTGTAGAGTAAGAGGAACCGACGTGCGTGTATGAGGAACTGTATGAGTGTGGAGGAAGCGAGGGAAGTGTGTAGGGATAGATCTGTTTGGCGTTCCGTTCTCTCTGCCTACCCCACTTGGGACACGGCGTGAGGGTATAGTATAGTATAGTATTTTTTGTAAATAAAATATCATCTCTATGATTTTTTTTCATAATAAGAAAGATGTTTTATTTTTGAATAAGGTTTTGTCATGTGCACATTTTTATAAGATGATATTTTGTTCAAATAATATACTATTTGCAATCTGATAATTTCTGTTAAAATAAAATTTGCTTTTATGTAGAATTTAGAAATGAAAATGAGTTAAGAAGTCGTCAGTAAGAGGTTTTGAATCTCTGATTTCCCTATAAATATATTTTGTAAACTTTTATTTGTTCTATTCTATTCTATTTTAATTTCTTTCAACCAATCTTTATTGAATGACCTAATTAGGGCAGAAGTGTATTCATCTGTCAAATCATTTATTATGATAAATTTATAAATATCTCACTATCTTAATGCAGAACTAAGTGTTTTTGGATAATTTTTTAAAGTACCAGATTTAAGCTTTGTTTTTGTACATAATAAAAAAGTAAATTAAAATATGTATCTAAAGCAAATTTTGACATGCATTATTATTTAGGAATCTAATAACTCTCATTCATTAAATTATCTCATATCAATTATTATTATTTCTTGTTTTTTAATACTTAACTCAGTTTGACCAAAATTTCAACTTAGGCTAGTTCTGCATTAAGGCAGCGATCTGTCCAAAAAGTACGATTTATTTATTATTGGACAACACTAAAGTGTTGTTTACATGTCAATGCACCTCAAGGGTACTCTAAAATTCATAAATTCTAGGACATTACCTCCACGTCATAATATGAATAAATGAATAGATTAAATGAGAATCTTGGATACATAAAGGTATCCACGCCAGAAGTTACATGCTGCATTGTATTACCTACATTAAATATTTCTGATACAATATGTATCTACGTTAAGAATGTAAAACATAATGCAATTTTCAATGGTATTTATAAAATAAAAGGTTTTTTGGGTTCCTTCTGACTGTCTTAAGATCTTTGTTTTTTTACAGAAATCAAAAGAATCATTGTTTACTTTATTTTATTTGATCTATTTTTGATTTGTACCATTAGGTGCCATTTTAATAACAAATGTAATAAATTTATTTGTTTCAAAATCAAATTTTTCACCTAATTAATATTCAATGAAATATTGCTAGCTATGTCATTTTTCAAACTGATTTTCGACTTTGACTAAATTACGTTATTTATCAACCTTTATCACCTGTTTAGTTTGTAGAAAACCATTCTAGTAAATGTATTGTGAATATATACCTATTTTGAAATAATACAATTGTAGACTTGTTCGAAAAAAGAACTAAATGTATGAGATTTTTTTCAGTAGGTACTGAAGAAAAATTTATATTGACATATTTATATATATTTAATAAAAAATTTAATATCATCATCAACATCAAGGCGCTTTGCTTTCAGGGTAGTTACATAATCATTTCAACTGAAAGAGGGTGTCGCAAGGCATAATAGGTATTATATTATTTTTTTTATTTTGATTCACTATGTATAAGATAAAAAATTTATTATTTTCTTGTTGTATATTCAGTGGCCATTGTTTTGTATTGTATTTAATGTATATTTAAGAAATAAGTTTATTTTCTTATTTTATTTTTATATATTTGTCTTTTCTTCCCCTCTCTTTAAATATAATATTTTATACAATACCTATTTAAAATAATATTTTTTCTAAACACAAACATAAAACTTTTAAACAAAATGGTTTGTTTTGCGTTGTGATAAAATATCTTCTAACTAATCTAGTTTATTGGGATTTGTATTATATTCTTTTGAAATAACAAAGTTTTGCATGTTCAAAAAGGGGTATGTGAATTAATAAATGTTTTGACATTTCTATAATAAACTGCTTATAATGACATCATAACCATTTTATAAAGTGATTCTAAGTATCAAATATTAAAATTCAATACTTAAAGAATAATATCACATGACAATAAAAAGTCCAAACATCAATTTTAATGCCCTAATGAACACTTTTAAAAGAGTATGTGTAAATAAAAATGTTCTCACATACCTCTTTTTGAATATGCAGCGACGGTTTTTAATTTTTGTATATAATATTATATATACCTACTGTGAAATAATTTAGCTTGTACTGAGAGGGGGAGTTAATCTTATTCAGTTTAATACGAATAATATTAAACTGTGTGTAAATTTTGCAGGAATTTATAGGAACAATATTCTTTCTGCAGCCAATTATTATAATTTTTATTAATTTGTAATTATTTTTTTTTCTTTTTAATAATAAATCATCATGTATGTAATTATTTTAATAAATTTATTATAAAAATATATGACTTTTATTTTTTTATCAATCTATCCCATCACGGCATCCTTCACAAGTAAGTGGAGTAATCAGTGGATACAATAAACACGCAAGTTGTCCTTTATGTGCCAGCAAAAGTTAGAATAATTGACATATACTTTTAGACATTTTGACATTTATGCCATGAATTCTTATGACATTGAAATTATTTGTACCATTTCCTATCGATTTTTTAAAAAAAATTCTTCTATCTACTTGACATCTGCTAACTTTATTACAATTTTAATTCTTGACATATTAAGTACTAAACATTTCATTGACATTCTATATGTTATGTTATGTGGATGATGATGTGCAAGAAGAATAAAATCAATAAATATACTGACACTCCAATATTTTATGATTTGACTTAAATTATTATTGTTATGAATTGATTCCCATTTGTGTTTTGTTCTTTGTTAATTCCTGTTTTCCAACTGTGTTGTAAATGAGAAATTTGACTTGTATGATTGTGTATTCTTGAACATGTAAAAGGCTCACGCCGTGGATATGTAAATAAATACTTGTCGATTGCGCAATATTATTCATTTGTATCACAGTATTTTATAACTTTGTATTGTGTAATAAAGTTTATTATTATTCATAGAGAAAGAGTAGAGTTTAAGATCATATTGACTGTGTTCAAGGCACTACATGGCATGGCACTGGTTTATATCTCGGAGTTCTGCATTTCTGAGGAGGCAACGGAAAGGTTGAAATCACTCAGGTCTACTAACACAGACTCTTGTCAATGAACTTGTGGTGCCGCGTTTAGGAGGTCAGACATCAAGGCGTTTTGCTTTCGGGGTAGTTATTTAATCATTTCAACAGAAAGAGGGTGCCGCAAGGCATAATATAATATTATTTTTTTTATTTTGATTCACTATGTAGGTACAAGATAAAAATAAAATATAATTTTCTTGTTGCATATTCAGTGGCCATTGTTTTGTATTGTATATTTAAGAAATAAAGCAACGGAAAGGTAAAATCTAAACTATTTTTACCATGTCTTCTGTGTGGCTGGTCTATTGCTGTGGAACAAAATTCTCTATGATTAGAGAACTCTAGAGAGTGTGGAGATGTTCAAGGCAGGGTTCAAAACCCTATTGTTCGAGAGGTGTTATGATGATTCTTGATTGGGACGTTGCAGTGGTTTTTCCAAAACGGTGCATCTTAGGAAAAAAATCTAGTTTATTATTATCATTACACTACTGAATTCAGGATTTTGTATTTGTAATGTTTCACAAATACAAAATTCGTGATGTTTCACAAATACAAAATTCCCTCAAAAGCTTATGCAAAGGAATGGGAATGCTTTTCTTTGCCAGAGATTCCATGGAACCGTTGCTAATTTCCAGAATATGACTGTAATGTTGAGTTATAACAAGCTATAACTGAATCTCTGCACCTCATAGAACATTAAGTTTTGTGTAAGAATTTGAGAGGTTACCTATTTTTTTTTCAAATTATAATCTGTCCCTCTTGTATCTTTTCTTTCCATCTAATGTCTTTGCCAACGTCAACTTCTTAGTGCAACAGACCTACAACCAAAATAAGTTCAAAATGTTGTGGGTTAGTTCCTCTGATCAGCAGGGTTACTCTCGACAAAATCTAAACTCGATCATAATCATACGGCGCGCCAAGTGACTATTGGCCAAAAATACATGCATACCGATCGCGCGGTAGCGGTAGCGTGGAGTTGTTGACCATAGTCCCTTCGTGCGTCGTATGATCAAGATCAAGACTAGATTAAGATCGTATTTAGATTGTGTCAAGAGTAGCCCTGCTGCTCTTGATCAGGAAAGTGTGAGCTTGTTTCAGCTGTTGTTTACAATATTGGTTCACAATCTGTGAGAAGATGATATGGAGTTTCAGCAGAAATCAGAATCCGCACAAGTAATTTAATTTCTGTTTCGTCCATTGTATGTTCAATCTAACTTCTATAGGTAAAGGAAACTGCCCGATACAATTTTTCCACAATCTCTACAAAATAAATTCTTCCATGGTTCCATACTTTACCACCTTATCTGCCTCCTTTCATAGTATTTCCAAGATTTTACGGGAGGAGAGCTGCCCCTTCGCTGTCTTACTCTGTGCATGCCCTTGCTCTATATCTATCTACACTGTTAGCATTTGCTCTACCCTGCTACAGTAAAATGTTGAAAAGGAACATTAAGTAACCCGCTAGATAAAAGAGATAAATCATTTTACGGAAATATACAACAACAAAAAATGATAAAAAAATTACATATGTACAGAATTTACTGCATCCAATAAACACGTCAGTTGTCCTCTTCGTGTCAATAAAATAATTTGGGTGACCCAAAAACAGAACATACATAGGTTGCCTTTTTTATTTATTTCATTTTTTATTATTTACTTACTGTTAATTGGTTATACATAATATCAATCATTACAAAGTATCTTAAAATTATCAGTTACGCTACTCAATGCACAGAAGGTGAGTTTACCTAAATTGCGATATCTTCCAACTAATGCGCTACATTATTGTACAGAGGGAAATTACAAGAAAAGTTTGTTACTTTGTTGATTTTATAAACTTTAAGAGTTAAATATTGAAATATATTGTGTGGTACCTATTTGTTTAATAATATGTAAATTATGGTGAAACTGTTTTGAATAATATGAACTTTGAATATCGCAAAGTTGCAACTGTCATCTCACTCATTTTCAATTTTACATAATAAATAATACTATACTATACCTAGTATTTTCTCACACCGCATTCCAAGTGGGGTAGGCAGAGAGAACGGAACGCCATATTATTATAGATCTGTCCTTATATACTTCTTTTGCTTCTTCTACATTCATACAATTTCTCATGCACGCAAATCGATTTCTCTTACTCAACACACGGCCGTCCTTGAGAATTTGATCTACATGGTCAAGCCATGTAGTTCTCGGACGCCTGCGCTTCCTCACACCCCTCCTTTCAGACAAAAATATCCTCTTTGTTATTCTTTCCTCTTCCATTCGTTCCATATGTCTGAACCATCTCAATTTATTTACACGCGTTCTATAATACACAACACTCCTCTTACATCCACTCATTCTTCTAATATCCTCATTCTTCACTCTATCACTCAGCGATGTCATCTCCACAGCATTTATTCCACTTTCGTCTCTCTTCAATCGTGTCCACGTTTCGCTTGCATACATAAGTGTCGGTACCAGGATGGTATTGTGCACTTGCAATTTAAATAAAGTAGCACATAAAAAATTAATAAATACACGAGTTATCTGTACGAAAATTTCGTATGATTATCAAAAAAAAACAAACTTCCGTACGCACACCTCTAATTATGATGATATATCAAATTTCTTGCTCAGTACCCATTAGGTTATTATTAAATTTTGTACATAAACTCTTAAAATTATTTATTTAATCGCAATACGAGTTCCGTATGTTGCTTAATTGAGTTTTGACGTTACAATTATTACCATAAGCAAGCAACAACACGATTACAAACAATAATAATTTTCAAGTAGGTAAGTAGAGAGTTATTATTAATTTATTAATAATACAATTATGTCATTATGTGCTAACATATGTTTTGTTATTTTTACGATACTGTAACTCATTGTAACCCACATTATATTAAAAATAATTAAGTATTTATTTATTCTAATTTCTATTAAACTATCTACCAAGATGTCTGTAGTTATATATTATCCTCCTGAGAGAAGTATCGAAGACGTAAATATACCTACCATAAAATATATTGAAAGGACCTTCACACACCCAGATATCTCAAGAGTCAAAGACTCCTATTTATTCGCCTTTGCAAACAAAAACTTTTATCCTCACCAGCCACAGTGGGCATGTACCATAAAAGATTTTCACAAATTTTTTGGCTGATTTTGGCTGAGTAGTTTTGCTTAGAATAGCGGATAAATTAATTGAAGTCCCCTGACTTCTGACATATCTAGGATTGGGGGGGAGTCTTCAATCTTCTTCAATACAACCTATACCAGCATATTTGTAAGTGGATTCTCTCCAAACCTTAAATCCTCCCAGCAGTCCCTCACAACCAACCCACCTATTTTTACTAATTGCTGACTTCGATACCTACATGTATAGACATTAAAATATGTTCCTAAATCACTCGCAAACGAGTGGATAGCTTTGAGATGAATATAATATAATAGACATACAGGTTTATGGTTGTGAATGTATGTAGGTAAAATCTGCATTTTAATTTTACATTCTTACTTAAGTTTATATTTATTTTTAATAAATAAAATATAAAAAAATATATTATTGAGCACTGTTTAATCTCCACTATGTTAGGTTAAATACCGAACGTTTTCGCACAATAATATATTTTTATATTTTATTTATTAAAATTATAAATGGATTTCCACAGCGTAAACACAAAAACTCTTGAATTATATTTATTTATTTCAGTTTTATATATTGTACATTTTCTATTTGTAACTTACTGTGAAAGGTGTATGAGGTTTTAGTTGGAGCTATAACAAAACCCAGATTTATCTTTGAAAAAAAATTATATGCACCCCATTTAATAAATAAATACCATCATAGCATATCCCACAAGTGGTGTAATCATTGAACTAACTTCATGTTATAAGCATGTAGATAAAGTGCTCCTCTCCGTGCCTCATCGCTGAATTGTAGATGTAAATTGTCTTAAAGGTAAGGTTTAATGAACACCTGCCTTTTACAGGACACTCGAAATCTTACAGAAAAGAGTGAGAGGCCTATTCATTGATGGGACTTCGCGTGATTAAAATAAAGAAATGTTGTGCAAGATTTTTCATTAAGTAAAAGTTATTTTTTGATATAGTAGGTATGTCTAGTTAGCCTAGTATTAACATGCATTTTCTAGCAAGAATAGCTATTAAATTTCTGTACTACTTTCTGTTTTACTTTTATAAATTATTTTTGAATACTTAAGTACATCAACCCATCAATTAATAATTTTTATTGAATTCAGAGCGTTCGTTATTAGTTTTCAATTTAAATTTGAATAATTTGTGTCCATTGTCTGAATGATTTTTTTTATTTTAATTGTTTTCTCGTTTTTATATAAACTAATATATTTCCAAGTTCATAATTACTATTCCATGTTTCATATTTGGAACATTTTAACAATAAATATTGTATGAATTGTGTAGATATTCAAATTAGAAGATTGCTTATTGTTAGTTGAAAGAAATGATAAATAATATATACCTACCAACCTAGTAAAAATAATTGCTAGAAATTATAATATATGATATTGATATATATTATATAAACTTTATGTTACAGTAATGTGTGTTAAAACGGTCGCAATCTAAAAAATACTCAACTTACCGATTTTTTTCGCATTACCCATGAATACAGTGCAAAAACTTACATTAAGAGCGTCTTTCTGCTAGTCAGTGTTCTCGAACCTATATACCGAAATGGGCCGCGTCCTACCGAAATACCGAAATGCCCTAGAAATCTACCGATTTTTACCATTTGTAGGCTGGTAAATATAATCGGTAGATAAGTACATGGATTCGAGCAAATATTCTTTAAGAAAACCGATGAGATTTTGAAATATTACAAATTCCTATACCATTTTGAAAATTTGGTGACGGGGGGGTAGAATTTTTCGTGAAAAGAAAAGTATCCGATATTGACCATCGTCGGTACAAATACCCGGTACATTGTAGAAAAAGGTACTGCGAGAAAATATTCTTTAAGAAAACCGAGGAGTTTTTGAAATATTCCAAATCCCTATACCATTTTGAAAATTCGGCGACGGGGGGGTAGAAATTTTCGTGAAAAGAAAAGTATCCGATATTGACCATCGTCGGTACAAATACCCCATATACCGATTTTGGGTACAAATATACCATTTATACCGATTTTAGCGGATAGTTCTACCGATATTGGACAATGTCGAGAACACTGCTGCTAGTCGAATCACTTCTCTTCACAACATTCCTAATGAATGATGTTTCGTTACTATGTATCAGTTAAAATCCATTGTACCTATAATAAGTTTTGTATTGTAAACCATGTAGAGAAAAGGACAGTGCTTTTTTGCGCAACTATAATTGATGATTCTCTACAGTTAAATATGATTTAGCCAAGTCCATCATCTCTCCTGTATGATTCATCCAGGTCCACCATATCTCTTGTTAAACAGGGATGGGCAGACTTGTATCACCGGCGATCTACAACAATAAATAAAATTAGACGAAAAACGATTGACTCGCGAGCAGAACAAAAAGGTCTCAGATTCCCAAAATTTTATGATTTCTCTTACACTATAATTTTAGGAATTGCGGTTTAGGAATATGAAATGTTTAACGTTCTCCTTGGTTTTGTTAAATAAGATTTTCTCAGAATCTTGTATTTGGTATTGTTAGTCCACTTTTCAGCAGTTTTCACCTTTTATTTAGATAATATAATATGGTATGCGCGATCGATCCTAAAATTGCTTTCGATAGACTATTTACCCATCTCTGACATAGATAAGGTACCTATCATTTATTGCATTCCCATATCACCTAACATCCAATTTAATACCTATTCAAATAGGTTGACTATGGATGAGTGTGATCAACTGGAATGATTTATCTGGAGTGGTTCAAAATATGTTTGACATCTACACTTCTAGTAAGTAAAAAATCCACTTCCCGACATCCAATTGTGTCAAAAAATTCATATAACATAAATCCTATAACTACTTATTTTCAAAGTTTGGAAAGACTCAATTAGCACAAAGACACTCCGAGTTGATAAGGCTGGTTTATGCTCTGTGTTTCCGGGAGGAAAGGTGAAGAGAAATTGAATTAGATTAAACTGGACAAACATAATCAATATTTTTCCTTTTTATTTGAGATATGACAATTTACTGTTTATCATCATCATCATCATCATCGCCCTCAACGCTCCTCTCGGGAGCACAGGGCAGAAACCAGCCTCCTCCATTCAGAGCGTCTCTGTGCCAATTGCGTCACCTCTTTCCACGATATTCCTTGCGCTCTGATATCGTTGTCATAGGAACGGTGTATTGTGAAAGAGGGACGCCCGGGCCGACGGAACCCCTGCGGACGGAAGAACAGTGCTCTTTTTGGCCAACTATCGTTAGGCATTCTCAAAACATGTCCCAGCCAGGACCATGGTCTCTCCTGTATTACTGTTTATAGCTGCAACATAAGATGAATTTTTCACAAGTCATTACAGATGATATGAGTAGGTAGGTGTATGGACGAGATCATATTATCAAGTATATTCAAATTGATTCATCGTAGAGATACATTCGGAATAGTTACCCACAGAGTTCAAAAACAATTACTATGACTAGTTATTTACTTAAAAATAGGCTAAAGAAATTAAATATGATAACTAATAACAATTACAATCATATATATCTAAATAAACCTACATAATATTATATATTATCATTGATTAATTTCTAGAAAATTTCGGAATTAGTAGAGTATTTTATCGGTACTTATTTTGTAAACTACTATACTATACTATACCCTCACGCCATGTCCCAGGAGGGGTAGGCAAAGAGAACGGAACTCCATATAGATCTATCCTTATATACTTCTTTCGCTTCCTCTACATTCTTCCAGTTTCTCATACATGCACGCCGATTTCTCTTACTCAACACGCGACCGTCCTTTGAGAGAGTTTGATCCACGTGATCAAGCCACGTGGTTCTTATAAATACATCCTCTTCGTCATCCTTTCATCTTGCATTCGTTCAACATGCCCAAACCATCTCAACTTGTTTACACGCATTCTGTCCACAACACTCCTCTCACATCCGCTCATTCTCCTAATATCCTCATTCTTCACTCTATCTCGCAACGTTTTACCAACCATTCTTCTCAGTGAACACATCTCCACAGCATTTATTCCACTCTCGTCCTTTTTCAACCACGTCCAAATTTCGCTTGCATACATAAGTGTCGGTACCGGAATGGTATTGTGCACTAGCATTTTTGCCATGTTCGACACACTGCTATTGCTAACAATGGGTCGATGTGCACCATTCACTCTAGCACCGGCGACTTTTCTTCTTTCAATGTCCTTATCAAATCTTCCATCCCTCGCAAACAGACTTCCCAAATAAACATACTCAATATTCACATTCATCGTCAGCCTTTGTAAAATTCCATATTTTTATTAACAAAAAATATATGATTTAAAGTTTACTAATAGCAGCTGCATGTATCAAACATGCAAGCCGTCCTCTATGTGCCAATTAAAAATTAAGACATTCAGGATGGATGGCAAACCTCATCGCTGAATTGTAGACATTGCCTTATAAGCGAGGTTTCACTGGCTCCTGCCTTTAACAGCTACTACTATATGCCAGGACCAAATAGACATTTTGATGCGTATAAATATTTTGGAGAGTTGAAATTGCTAACTATTAGGGCTATTTTTTGTTATAAATTGGGTATGGAGAATTTTCGGGACAATAAATTTAAAAAGAGATTAATACATATTCATAATACACGGTTCACAAAAAATTAAGGTTTAAAAATATCTTAAAACCAACAATAAGTATGGTGATCGCACTCTGGAGTGCTTGGTTCCTAAGTTATTCAATTCACTGCCACTCTGCATAAAAAAGTGTGACAAAATTGGTTTAAGAATTGGCTCAGAAAAAATAGAAATATGTACATATAACTGTAGTGTAAGTGTTGAATAGATTTGTGGGCATTTATAGGATTAATATAGTTGTATTTAACTTTTTTTTTTGGTTATAAGCTGGATGTGGAGAAGAGCGGAGCCTGTTGACAAGTCATTTCAATGACTTAACGGGCTTCGTTCGTTGGTTGCACAGTTTTATGAATATATCTTTATATGTGATTTGATAAATGTGAATTGTAATTGTATGTATGAAATATGAAATAAAGATTATATATATTAAAAAAATACAACTACTACTACTACTATACCATCAGTATATCCCAAAAGTGGGGTGACTAGCGTCTAATTGCAAGTGATAAACATGCAGATTGTCCTCGCCGTGGCAACTGTTTTATACCTACGAGAGGTTTCACGAACACCTGTCTTTTACAGGACACTCGAAAACTTGTACAAAAGAGTGGGAGTAAATAATTTAAATTTAATTTGATTCACAAAATGCCAAACAGTACCTATACCTTCATTTTGTTCAAAATAAAATCAATACTAATGTATATTTCTAGGGTCGGACGGACTACAGCACAAAGTCAGAAATGGCAACTTTTAAGGAGAAACAAAAAATACAATAAAAGTATACAGTTAAATAAAAAAAGGAGTAAAAACAATATAAGAAACATTATACCCAGAACAAATAAAGTTCGAGATGGTTTCTTGTACTCTGCTGTTATGATTTATAACAGTTTGCCTGACCAATTGAAGAAATGTAAAAATCCTAAGGAGTTTGGAAAGAGGATTCAAGAGTTAGTAATGACTTCTCAATGTTTGTAATAGTGTTTTGTGTTTTTTGTTTTCAATAGTGTTGCTGTTCTGTGATTTTTTGCTCTGGTGTCTTATATTTTACTATAATATCAAATAATTTAAATTTATGAATTGTTTTACCAGATTTGTAATACTGCATGCCTCTGACACCAGCAACCTTAGTTGCTGTTTTGAGGTTTTATAATTGAATAAATTGAAATTGAAATTGAGTATTTTTTATTCGCAAAAATTTATTAAAAATGTAAATTTGAAGATATACCTATTTGACTTGTGTTCTTTAGTTGACAGTTGTGTATTGATTAAAACCAGACAAGTTGAAACAATGGAAAAAATATGGAATTTTTGACTTATGTGCTGTCCGCCGACCCCATATTATGTATATCAGTTGATAATAATATCGTGTGTTATTGAGGTTATATATCGGTCACTAGTGTAGGCAAGTATTGTATATAATGTGTAGAGGTACCTATAGAGATTCATCTTATGGCGTCTCAGACTACTCTTGGCTCACCGTAATTCAATGTAATTTGCAGTGGCGTCTCTAAGGTTTTCATACCGGGTAGGCCCGGTCTGTCAATAATTAATAGGTATAATAATAAACACAATATTTCCATATTCCATATTATATGAGAGTTCGTGGGTAGCCTGCAGCTAGAGTCTTGGCCTCATGCACAAGATTTGGCAGGTTCGAATCCAGGTGTCGGTAAACTTGGGTTAGATGGAAGAGATCGCGCCTTTGCGATACACTCGCCCTCTGTATATTGATTGTATACCTTCTATGAAATTGTATGTTATCAATGTACAGTATAGAATGAATAAATAAATAAACTCCCCTTTCACGACACAAGCTTTTAGCCTACTATGAAAAGTGTATAAAGTTGTTTAGATTTATAATAGAAAGCCAGATAAGTACATCTCTCTAAAAAATATACTTGAAAAATTCAACTTTGAAGTTAATTATAATAACAAAACACAAAAAAATGTATAAATTTGACTTCATATTATTTATTTATTTATTTTATTCTTCACTGTACATTGGTTACAATATTACATAACAAAATAGTGTCATAAAAATAACAGTTATACAGTTCAATGTACAGAGGGCGAGTTTATCGCTAAAATGCGATGTCTTCCAACTGACTATTACTATGTACAGCAGGGCTACTCTTGACAAAACTAAACACGATCTTAATCTAGTCTTGATCTTGATCATACGACGCACGAAGTGACTATTGGCCAAAAATACACGCAAACCGATCGCGCGGTAGCGGTAGCGCGATGTTTTTGACCATAGTCCCTTCGTGCGTCGTATGATAAAGATCAAGACTAGATTAAGATCGTGTTTAGTTTTGTCAAGAGTAACTCTGCTGATCACCCAACGGTAGTTGTGGCGCGGTATTTTTGACTATAGTCACTTCGCGCAATGTAGGGCTAAGATCAAGACAATATTGAGAACGTATTTAGATTGTGTCAAGAGTAAACTGTGCGAGTTTGTTTTACGATTCGAATGATGTAACCAAATAATAATAATAAGACGCTTCGGACGACATCGCGTCGAATTTAAATAATGATGAGCGATTGTTCGCAAAATTTTAAACGATCACATGATGAACTGCACGTAATTTTACCAATTATTTACTAATATACTATACCCTCACGTGATCAATAAACTTGGTTCTCGGACACCCAGGCTTCCTCACATCTCTTCTTTCAGAGAAGTATAATATCCTCTTTGTCATTCTTTCTTCATTCATTCGTTTATCATGTCCAAACCTTACCAATTATTTCTCAGTTTAAAATCCTCAGATAAAGCCCGGCTTTTGGGCTTATATAGAAGCCACGCTACTGGTAACTTCTAGTTCTTATGTTGTGTATTCTCTGTGACCGTTATGGACCTATTTAGGTAGCTATTACGAGACCTACTGTATAATATTAAGGTGATGATCAGTTACACAATTTCTGGGACACCGGCATTGCTGCCGGTAGCTTGATCATTTATTATAATCTCATATAATTATAATTACTACCTCATAAAGTCCCCCATAAAGAATTATAGATCTCTTACACTTTTCTATGGGTTTTGTAGCAGTGTCCTGTAAAAGGTTAGCGTATAGTAAACCTCACGTATAAGACAATATAAGACATTTACCATTCAGCGATGAGGTTGGTAGGTATGTCACTCTTTCTGAATGATTTTTTTTTATTAGCACGGAGTGGGTAATTTGCGTGTTCAGCAATAACAATAATAATAATAAAAACAATTTGTGATTGGCGCTGTTTAATTATCCGTGACCATCTCAAGGGCACCGTGCCTTTTCCTGAAAAACAACGTTTTCAGCTTACTCCTGAATGTTGCAGTAGTTTGGTTTTGTCTTAAATCCGCTGGTAATCGGTATTCCAGGCAGTTGGCCCCTCAACGCTGAAGTTCCTCTCTGCGAATTTGGAAGTGTTTTCCCTGTCGGGTTCTACAAGTTTGTTGACAGCGGTGGAAGCTGATCGCAGTGGTCGCCTCAGAGTTTCGTCGAGGGGACAGAGCTCAGCGAGGCATAGAGGACCGTGGACCTTTGGGACTCTTAGCCATTGTAGCTACGCTATTTGTGGGATAAATTTGTAATGGTATAATAGTCGTAGTAGAATAAATATTATCCTTCAGTGATGAAGGTTCGTTGACATGGAAAAAGCTACTACCTTCCGATCTGTGGCATATGAAAAATATCAATACTTCCAGAAACAAAATGAAATCCACCCTCTTCACCATCGCTTTTGAGACGATCTTTGGATCTTAAAATAGCATTAATAATCTATCTTTCTATACCATTATGACATATTATACATGTGTGGTAGTCGGTAGATAAATTGCATTCAATAAATATGCAGATCATCCACACCATACCAATAAAAAATAAGACACTCAGGATGAGAGGCATAACTCATAATTGAAGACAATAAATATTTTATTAGTGATGTTTCGCTGTCTTCTATAGGACAATCAAAAACTTACAAAAAATAATGATTTATAAAATACAGTAAGTAGTTATTAGTTCTCTGATTACTCCACTTTAGAGACATATCATGATGGTAAGTATATATAGATTAAATTAAAAAAATAATTGAGTACCAAATTAAAAATATATCAATAGAATATGCTATTATATTTTGATTTTACTGTTTTTCTAATTTATTCCATGACAACAACAACATATTGCAAATACGTATAGGTAATATCTATAAGAAATAATGTCGGCCAACTTGTTGGGGTAAGCCCGATAACAAGATGTGAGATACTGCAAGATTGGAATATCGAAATCAGCCATAAGTAGTGTTGTAGAATTCTCAAGAAATAATTTTTCGAGAAATTTACCGAGAAAATTCTCGGTAAATTTCTCAAAGTAGAGAATTTTCCGAGATTTTTTTTATTTTTTATTTAACAGTATAATAATAATAAATAGGTACTTTATTCAATCAATCAATAACAATGTACAAATGTTGAGACAATTTATCACCAATATGGCTACAATTAATCATGGAAACAAAAAAATGTTAGGTACCTAAAATTAGGAAGAAAAATCTTGATTTTTGACACCATACATGCCCATAATTAAGTTAAAAAAAATTGCAGGTACCTACGTACATGAACAAAAGTGTTAATAACCTCTGATTTGGGCCTTTATAAGCCCCATAAATTTTTGGATCAATCAGGCGAAAGGTCATAATACCACTAAGAAAAATTATGGAGAGAAATTTCTCTTCCATCAGAGGAGAAATTCTCGGAGAAATTTCTCGTTCTCGAGAAATTTCTTTGGAGAATTTTCTTTCCTCACATCACTAGCCATAAGCAATAATTATATTAATTCTAACAGAAAATTACAAATAAAGATTTAGGAAATCCACCTAATTATCTTCTGTGAAATGATCAAGTCGACTAGGTCTAAATATCTGTCTTTCTGTCTATACCGCCACGGTATATCCCACAAGAGGGGTAGTCAGCAGATTAACTGTGTGTAATAGAAACACTAAAATTCTCCGAGCAAACAAAAAAATGAAGCCATCAGAACTATTTTATTTAATTTATTTTATTTTTAAATTAACAAATAAAATGAATACCTATTTATTATTATTGTTAAATGTTACTATTGAGTATGATTAACGCACGACCAGTTTCAAGGACTCCGAGTTCGCATCATCAGGTGCTAATCTATACCTACTGAATAAAATAAAAATGCAAACTCGGAGTCCGCGAAACCGGTCGTGCGTTAGTCATACTCAATAGTAACATCTTCTTCTTCTGTAGGCGCCCTGTCAAGTCCCCCCGACGTTACCGATCACTCTGGCATCTGGCGTCTCGGTCCTGCGCTGTCTGGAATAACTCCTCCACACCTCTCATTCCAGTCCAATCTCGTATATTGCGCAGCCACGATGTCTGCCTTCTGCCAGCCCCTCGACGTCCCTCTATCTTTCCTTGCAGAATCAAAGTAGGTAACATAATAATTATAAATATTCATTTTATTTGATAATTTAAAATGAAGTGATACAAACTTAATGCCGATACAATCAATAATATTTTATTTTTGTTCATGACTGTTGTGGTTTGTTTTGATTCTGAGTTCCTCATTTACAATATCAAGATCGCAACATTGGACCTAGTACATATGTACCTACACCAGATTCATATAAGGTATCTAAAATATTTACAGTCAAACTTTATCGAAGCTTAATTTTATGTATATTTAACACATGAAACCAACAATGATATAAGGTTCAGAAAAGACAACGTCACCTTATTTGTTACTTCCCCTGACGGGCTCCAACCCTGACGGGTTCCAAACCCGTAAATTAAAAATAAAGAAATCAGACATCAGATTGGAAAAACATGTTCACTCAATGTAACATTGTGCAAAATCTAATCAGAAGAGGCGTTGAAAAGCGTCGAGATGTCCTATTTATTTATTTATTTATTTATTTATAATAATACATACGGCTTACGCCTTTAATACATAGTAAAAAACAATAATTGTACAACACCACCATCGTATCAAATTAAAACTCAAAACAAAAATAAAATATAATGTATCACTTCAGATTATAAAAGTAAAAATCAAACCCATTGTGTCACATAAACCACAGAATAAAATTACAACATATCGACAGCATCATGTCAAATCATAAAAAAAAACAAACTGTATCATATCTAACCATATGTAAAATAAAGTTACAATACACTGCATAACATCGAATTTTAAAATAAAAATAAAACAAACTGTCATGTCATTGGTGTCATCATCAGTATGAAAAACTGGATGAATATAGAGGAAGCGAAAGAAGTATGTAAGGATAGATCTATTTGGCGTTCCGTTCTCTCTGCCTACCCCACCTGGGACACGGCGTGAGGGTATAGTAGATAGTAGTAGATATATTATATCTATCGAGATGTTACTGTAGGTATATATTGCGGTAGGTACAATATTATGTAGGGCTCACTAACAGTAAGCTAGCGACTCAATGTGTTGGTTGTTGGTACGAAAGCGATCAAGCCACATGGATCAGTGGTCTACTGCTTTCTCCGGTACATCTGCAGTACACGCCTCGCAGATGTTTGGTACCCGTTATTTGCCATCGTTTTGGTTGTACATTGCTGAATGCTGAGATGAATGAATCTATGAAACGTGTGGTAACTTTGAAAATGAATTTTTATTTATTTATTTTCTATGAAATCTATGAAATTAAATTAAATATTTTTAGGTACAAAACAATTATTTCTCAATCTATGAACTTCATAACTGAATAAATAAAAAGCATTTATTTTCTTCTATTATGGAGTTGAAGTATCAAGAGATAATAACCTTAGTAGTCGAAAAAGTCTCTTTCAATCTGAGAAAACCATAGTTGAAGAAAACAATTCATCATTTCAAGGGTAGATACTTTACAACATTTATGATAAACATGTTGATAATTTTAACAAAAAGTAAATAGAAAGGTAATTACATTGTCTGAAAAGAAGGGTTTAAGAAAACGCCTGTTATTCACGTGACTTGACCGTGGTGGGTGGTCGTGTGTTAAGTGAGAGAAACAGGCATACCTACATAAATGTATTAAAAAAGAGGTAATTGGAAGAGATCACGCCTTTTTGCGATAAACTCGCCTTCTGTATATTGATTGTATTTAATTTGAATATATTTCTCCATAACATTTAATGTGTTGTGTTCAATGTACAGTAAAGAATGAATAAATAACAACAATGACATGCATGTGGAGGAAACGAAAGAAGTTAGTAAGGATAGATTGAATCGATCTTTCTGTCTACCCTACAAGATATGGGATAGGACATGCACTTAACTCTTGTAAAAAAATCTCGAATATATACAAATATCCCAGTTACACGATGATTCACAGGTACAAGTTAGTATGTGAAATTGTCCATTTGCCGCTATGAATCGTGTGTAGGTAACCATGTTTTGCATTATGTCCGTCCTCAGAGTGATGTACCTACTCTGCCCGATACTATCTCCGGCACAAAACAGAACTTACCATCCACACTGCTAGAACAAAACACAAGACTTAGTCAGTATACAACAATCTCTCAATGTATCGCCATCATCACTCACCGATACTCGCAACAATTTAGTGCATGCATAGTAATGTCGCGGCTACTATCATAACAGTAAACCAACCGTAGCAGCGCGGTATTCAAAATAATATTCAATAGAACGCGAACGACGAAAATAAGAAATTCAAAATATTTTGAATTTAGAATCGAACAATGACACAGAGATCTGAAGAAACGTCAAAATGCGATTGATAATAATGCGATTTAAAATTTGAATTTGGAATGCATAGAACAGTGAATAGACAAATTTGATTATAACAAGTGAATATCGATAGTAAAATAAATAGTGTTCATAAATAAAATTAATAGTGTTTCAATATTTTTACTGTCATTATTTTTTGCGTTTATTGGTACGTTCATTGAGAGTGTTTGATTTTTAGTGCTATTTTGTGATTTTTTTACTTATTTTTCTGTATCAGCAAGTAATATGGACCAATGGCATTTGGAGATTTGACTTCATAAATGTAAGTTTTTCTATTTATGCATGTACCTTTACCTTTTTTTTGTTTCAGTAAATATTTGGATAAATTTGAAATAATCATTGCTTTCTACTATATGTGGATAAAACAACGCGAGAGAGAGAGAGAGAGAGAGAGAGAGAGAGAGAGAGAGACGTCTTTCCACTTCTTATGTCATTATCAGTAAAAAAAAACAATTTCTTCGTTACAATCACAAAAACAAATATTATGTATAAAACATTATTAACATCTTCAATATATGACACCTATTCTGAATTTATCCATATATGCCATTTTTTATGTAAATTACTACTACTAACGGGGTGCTATACCGTCACGGCATATTCCATAAGTGGGGTAGCCAGCAGACCATCTGCATGTAACAAACATGCGAACTGTCCTCTCTGTGCCAACAAATAAATAAGACCTTCAGGATGAAAGAAAAACCCCTTAGCTGAATTAAAGATGTAAAATATCTTTATTTTTCGAACATCTAGGCCTATTTCCAGGACAATCTAAAACTTACGGAAAAGAGTGGGAGACCAATTCTTTGCCGGATGCTCCACGAAAATGACTTAATTTGCAAAAATATTTTATATATTGAATTCAATTAAACATTTATTCCATTTTAGTCCTTCTTCAACCACGTCCAAGTCTCGCTTGCATACCTAAGTGATGGTACCAGAATGATATTATTATGCACCAGCATTTTAGCCATTTTCGATACATTGCTATTGCTAACAATATACATCGAAGTGTACCGTTCACTCTAGCACTAGCCACTTTTCTTTTTTCAATGTCCCTGTCGTATCTTCCATTCCTCGCAAGCAGACTCCTCAAATACATTTTTTTTTGTTTTAAAAAAAATATATATCGGTTTTTGTTATAAACCCAAATACAACCTTATACACACTATTATTATGTAATTTGAAGCAAGTGTTTCTTTCTACTATAGATTATTGATTCCGAGAGAGACGTCTTTCCACTTATCAGGTCATTATCTCGGAATCAATAATCTATAGTAGAAAGAAACACTTGTTTCAAATTACATAATTATGGAATTCAACTACGTGTGCACCGACACAATAAATAACCTTATACCTACACCTTTCACAGTAAGCTAAAAGCATGTGTTGTAAAAGGGGAGTTTGCTGGCATCTGGGATCGAACCAATTACTCCCTGTGAGCGAGGCTGAGACTACCTCCTGGCTACCGACGAACTCATTCACTCGCTCTTAACTGAAATAAAAGTTCATAATGTTAAACTCTACAAATTATTGTTTCATTCACAAATTAATATCCCACTTGTTTTGTTGCGGTTGTTTGTTACACGAATTAGTCTACTGACCACCGAAAATTGCGGTAGACGGCATGATGGTATAGATAGATAAACAAATAAATAAACAAACAAGATATTATGCATATAAGTCCAATATATCAAATATTTATGTATTATGAATGTTTTATTTGGGACAAAACTGTAGTTTGTATTCGTTTTCTTACTAGATCTCGTATACATAATATACATTATTACGAATAATATAATAAAATTATTATCATCTACGAAACTTCACACCCAATTAATTAGTATTTAGTGTTCATGTCTCATAGCTGCGTTATAGAATGCTTTGATGTATATATAATTAATTAAATATATAAATTTTTATGCGTCTCTGATTAGGTATAATATCTGATTTTTATTGACGTGTCACAAGATAGGCAAGTTGGAATAGCAGTAAGTAATTCCTCGTTTTTTAGTAATAATAAGAATTATGACCTAGATAAGTCGTTCAATATAAACCAACGCGGTTTTGAGGAATAGTTACCTCTTGATCCCGTTTATAAATCCCGGATTCATTAGAAGACATCTCAAACTTGCGATAAACTCGCGTTTAGTAGGTACCTACATTAGGTTGTATTTAACTGATAATTTTATGGTACTTTGTATTGATTTATAATATTTGTTTTTGTATTTATTCTTTACTGTACCTAAATTGCTTACACGCCGATGATCTTCTAATTTAATAAATGAAAAAATAATCGGATGTTAGAAATATCATTTTTTTTAAATTTCTAAATATTACAACTGTATAAATGTATACATCGATGACTGATAGATACATTCTTGGGGTTACATCACATAATACAACTATAATAGATAGATAATAAATTAATCAACACTGTTTATTTTTCACAAAGAAATCCACATTTTTTTTTGTGAAAAATAAACAGTATTGATTAATGGGGAACTTTAACAAAAAAAATTTTCAACCCAAATAATAGTACAGAAAATTAGAAAAATTATGGTGCTTTTTATATTTTTAAATGTGCATTTTTAAGGTTTTTATCACCATTTAAAAAAGCAATTTTCGCACTTCGCCGCAAAAAGGTTCACTCGTGGCGGAGCAGTGTTTGACAATATCAGGCGCTACAAACAGTACTAAGAGTGAAATGTGTGGCAATACAAAATAGCGCCTAGCGACGTCACACCGGACTAATTCAATAACAGAAAATATGGATTTTTAAAATGAAAATAATGAATGAAAAGTTTTATTTTATGGTTTCTTATTAGGATATTCGAGATCAGCGTGTATTTATTAATATGAATTGATAACATTTATTCATATTCCTCACACATGCATGTTCCCTATTGTTTTTTCACTACGTGAATACACAATCTCTCGAACAACAACCATAATACGAGAAACTACTGTCCTCAGCTGCCACGGGGTTGGCATGCACGCATTTTTTACTATAGTTAACTTCACGCATTGTAGTGCTTAGATCAAGCCAAGATTAAGATCACATTTAGATTATATCAAGTGTAACCCAGCTGTTCTTAGCTAAGTGCGTTGGCGTACAGTTTTATTGTTTGTGACATAATTGTACCACCTTATATCCAAAATTCTATGAAGACGCTTATTTCACAGAAATATCCGATTTTTATACCGTAATGGGATCTGCTACGTCAGCCGGGTTCCCCGCCCACTGAAGTAGTAAGGTCGGAGATGCCAACACTGGCATAGTATGGTACTAATAGACTAGAGAGAGTTGAAAGGTTGAAAGATTGTCACCTAAACAGATAAATAGAAGTCCTTGGACTCCTGAAATATCCGAGAAATAAAGTTATTTCAACAAATCCTTTAATTTTTATACCTTGTTGTATTTTGTCCCTTGGAATCCCGGACAAATTCTCAAGAACGTACGCGCGAATAAGAGAAATCAGCGTCCATGTATGAGAAATTGGATGAATGTTGATGAAACGTAAGAAGTATCTAAAAATTTATCCTTGCATATTATGTATATGCAAATGCCGTTCCGTTCTCTCTGCCTACTCCACCTGGTACTCGTCGCGAGAGTATAGATAGATAAGATAACGTGCAATAAATAAGTCTCTCACTTTTTTTTGTGAGTTTTTGACCTCCCTGTAAAAAGCAGGTGAAGGTAGGTACTTAAATCATCTTAAATAAAACATATAACATCTTAAATTCAGCAACGAAGTAATATTATGCTATACACATCCTGAATATTTTAATTTGTATTGCTACGGAGAGGCGACGAGCATGTTTATTATACACAATAAATCTAATAGAGATATAGCTAGACGAATTAGATTGAAATTATAATTTAAAAAAATAACAAAAATATATAGGAAATTAATTAGTGAATAAACAAACTTATCAAACAGTAATAATGCATACCTAAATGTGGCGGTGGTGAAAGTGGCGTACGATCGCCAAATTTATCCATTAATTAATTTAATTATATTTATCTATTTATTTACTTTTTCATATAAGTTAAGTATAATATCTAGCCTAGCCTTGTTACATAAACTAATAGAAAAATCGGAATTTATTATCAAAATATAAAAGAAAATTATTTCGCTTGTGCATTTATCTACCATTTCAAATGCATAATATCAAGTTTGCTATATTCAAAGCATCTTTACACCAATTGAGTTACCTTTCCCCATGACATTCCTATTGCTCTGAACAGTGCACTGTGAAAGATAAATCTCAAAATCGTCGAAAGCCTCGTTAATGAAATAACGTTGCATTTTATGGCCAACTACATATCAATGGATATTCTCAATAGAATATGATCCACACATCCTATCTTACCCATGAATGTTACAGGAATGTCAGTTCCTATGTCAACCATTCTCTTCATACAAATTCTTTCTAAGGAAGAGCTCAAGGTTCGCCTGAAGGACTTCCCTAGACAAAATCCATCCTGAAATTAAATACAACCGTTAATGTCCACCGACTCTTTACTTTAACAATATGTAAACAAAATATTATCTTACAGGTTACGTATTTTCTACGCACTAGTTGTTTGCTTAGACAAATACAAAATATTTAGACTATTATGAAAATTCTTAAAACACAATACATTTTTCTTGACCTTCATGTGATCCAGCCATAAACACAAACACATATAGATGTGACACCCAAACCTAGAACAAATTGAAAAACGAAATTTCTTCATTTTGCCATGCCTGGGAATCGAACCTGGGACTTACTGACTCAAACAAGAGCGTTACTCGTTTGATAGTACTTGTCAAACAGGGTAGGCGATAGGAGGCAACTCTTTAAAAGAATCAGCCAACAACAAGCTAACTGGATTGGCCACAACATCAGGCACCCAGGCCTGCTTATCACTATCGCGGAGGGCAAGAACAGAAAGCAGAAACGGTAGAGGCCGACCAAGAGACACCTTAATGGATCAACTGAAGAAGGACATGAACTGTGGCACATACGTAGAACTAAAGAGACTGACTGAAAATAGGGAGGAATGGAAAAGAAAATCTAAACTCGTTGCATACTAATCCAATGGATTGTAACTCACTATAATATGGTAATTGATAAATGTAGGTACTTAAGTCGTTTTGTTTATTGTTATTTTCACCTCTATCTTATAATAATATTTAATGTCATAATAACATCGTGACACAATGTCGCAACTACCAGCCATCATTGATATAAATAATATACATTATGTTGTACTATTTATAATAATATGTAACGATATCAACTGTTAAATTAACTGTATACAATGTTACAGACAAGCTAGATAATCAGACATTGTCCAAAAGTACTTAGTTTTAAAAATGACGAATAAATATATACTAAAGTTTGTATTGTTTATAATAAAATATACCTATATCTAAAACAAAAATAGAATATAATAATAAAAACCTTTATCGCACAAAAATAGTATACAATAGAAAAAAACCTTGACTTCGTCACTACTGAACACATAATTTTGTACAATGGACGAGTTTATCGCAGAAGCGCGATATCTTCCAGGCAACCCAATATACGGTCGCACAGTTTTAGAAATTAGTTGTACCTGTGGAAGATTTCTACTTCCACGTGAAAATAAGAACACTGAAAGGAAGAATATTATCTTCAGTCAAGAGAATCGTCTTGAGTTAAGGAACTAAAATTTTGTATATAACGATAGAATTATTTTGTCAACCATATTTTTTTTACCAACACTTTTCAAAAAAGCCTTCACGGATCTGAAAAATAAAACTTTGCTTTATATTATGTAATTTTCGATGAGTATTATTTCATTTATCTTCTGTTATGTTGAACCTTAAAAATTGATAGGAAAATAAGGTCGAAAAAACATCAAAATTCATTTAAAAAACAACATTGATATTGACATTAACAAACTCTTAAAAAATTAAATTTTCGAAATTTTCGAGAGAAACTTTGTGGAACGTCATTTTATAAAATAATAAAATTAATGTATTACAGAACACTGTTTTACTTCCACTTCACTTTATTTAAATGTCAGAACGTTTTCGAACATTAACTGTTCATTATCGATGACAATGTAATACAATGTAATACATTGTCATCGATAATGAACAGTTAATGTTCGAAAACGTTCTGACATTTAAATAAAGTGAAGTGGAAGTAAAACAGTGTTCTGTAATACATTAATTTTATTATTTCTTAAAAAATTGCTTTGGAATCTTCCCCTCCCTCAGAAAAAAGGGTCTTATTTAAACGAAAGCTCACTTTACAGTAAAAAAAAAATATGAAACTAACTTTATGCAATTGGGATTGTTTGAAAAGTGTTTTGCAATAACCAATGACAGGCTTTCAACAATTCGCCATATTTCTTACATTGCTTACAACACTTTACAAATAAAAACATTTTGTATATTTGGTGACAAAGGAGATTTCTATTTCAACACGGTATACGACGATTACAGAGAAATATCTTTTTGTAATTTAAATTACAATTTTTTTCATAGATACTAAGTTTTTTAAAATATTTATTAATTATTATTAATTTTATCTATGCAATCAATCTTAAACTTTTGCAAGACGTCAGAGATCGCAGGAAACTCTATAAAATATATGACACCCGTTATAATATTGAGAAATAATTAAATCTATGTCTGTGTTTTGACTGCAAAATAATCAAAGACCTTTCTAGCAGTGGTCTACAACCTTTTTATCTCCATAGACCGGTCTATGTTTGATAATTTTTCTGTGACCCGCTGGGAGGACACCTTTGAGGACCTCTTTTAAGGGGCGCTTACGCCGAGAATACTTCGATGATCTATGCGAGGATATGATTTGCGAATAATTGTACAAGGAGCTGAAGAGGGTCACACAGGAAAGTGCGCAATGGATGGAAAGATAAAAATGTTGTTACAAACCTATTCACAGGATTGAAACCAGAGATAGAGAGGGAGAGAGTCCACTGACTGTGTCGTTTCGAATTAACTAAGTTGACAGTGGTGGATGCTGAGCGCAGTGGTCGCCTCAGAGTTTTGTCGACGGGATAGTGTTCAGCGAGGTATAGATAGAGGTACTGTATCGTTTAAGGTCTTGTGGTCCGTGAGGCTCAGTTTGAACTCCACTCTTTCTGGGAATCTCAGCCAATGTAGTTCCTTAGGCAGTAGTGTGCCTACATATATCATTAAAGGTAACTATATCATAATAGCTATATGATATATCTCATATTATAATTGTACGACTTGATAGTGGTCTGTATGATGTTATTTATATTACATATAGGTAGGTATATTAGATATCATATGGACGCATACAGTGCGGTGTGAAGGCTTCACTTTTACTTGATGGTTTGGGAAATGGACCGGAACTCATCAACATACATAGCATACATTATATATTATATGTATACATATTCAACTATCCATATAACTATATTATACTCTACTGCTTAGTACATATATTGGTATTATTCACGGGAGATCTATATAGTAGGTATTTATTTATTTATTAACATAATATACGGCTGAATAGCCTTTAAAGTACAATAACTTACAAAAACACACTTGAAACAAACACAATCAACACATAAGTGACAATGAATACAAAAATATGACAATAGCAACTACAGGGGATTCTCAACGGAAAGCATGTACCCTCGAATAAACCTGCTCACAGCACATCCGAATACGCACAGTGTACTCCGAATCGTTGAAAATATCAATCTCACTGTAATTATTCCCTATTACATGGAGTCGATTCATCGATGAATAATAGATATAATTGGATGATGATCCCGCAGTATAGAACAATGCCTGACTTCTGGTGTTACGACTCGGGACACGCAAGTTTACTAAGCTAAGCAACTCTGGGCAATTCAGAGAGCCAGTCACTATTCTCTTCAGTGTAAGGAGATCGAACAACACTCTGCGATCATGTAGGCTAACGAGCCTCATCTCGCCTCGTATTGCAGAATACTAACTACAGCTTTTTTTTTCAAATAGACACTGCATACATTTGTGAATGATTCTCCCAACTACACTTAGTTGTTTTTTTTTTATAAAAGATGTAGGTATCTGGGGTTTTGTCACAAGCCCAAATACAATCTATCACAAGTTTCACGATGCATCTCACACATGGGGTAGTCAATAGACTAACCGCTTCAAAACATGAGTAGTTTTTTACCCCTCTGATAGGAGAACAAACATAATACAATAAATTCTCCTGTCGGTAAGGCTATAAAATTGTTTAATAATGATTTGAATGTTCATGTCGATATTTTCAACATAACATACAATGACTTTATAGCCAGGATAGAGACTCTCCATTGATTCTTGTAGTGTATGGACTTTGTACACTGCACCTGTGAGTTGAACCTTGCACTTGTTTACAAGTAAAGCAAGGAATATTGATGAGTAGCAGTACTTTATTTTGCTATATAGGTTAGCTTCCTATGTGTAACGGGGCTCATTATAGATACGACCTTGGGTTGCACTGGTTCGCTGCATGTTTGACTGTTGTGTTCGACAATTTGTAAATAGGTTTTTTTTATATAAAAAAAAGATATATCTGGGTTTTGTTTGTTATAAACCCAAATACAACCTTATACACCTTTCACAGTAAGATACTAAATATAATATCCGTGTCGTTATTCAAAAAGAACCTACAATATTGTAAACTTACGCAGTATACAATACTTCTGTTTCTTTTTGATGATATCTTTTGTTTTTTTTTGTCTCGCTGTTTTTTTTTTGTTGTTTTTTGATTTGCCATTATTTTTTCATTTTTCCTGCTGAGATCGCCTTGGCCAAAAGCTGTTATGGTCTCAGTGCAGGGTGATATTTTTAAAATAAAATTAAATAACATCTAATAGCGAAAATTTGCAATAGGGACTAGCCAATACCTACAAGTCTACTTACACAAAATCATAAATTTGGAACGTTTATTAGTAATAATAAAAACATAATAATTTATTCATTAAATTATGTTTCATAATTTATAATTATTTAATTTAATTTAATTAAGTTCCTCATTACATTATGTACACACACACACATAGTCCGCCTAGTTGTTCACTTTATATGCAATAACTAAAAGACGTGATGTCCATATCCGTCAAAATGTTTGGTTAACATGATGTAAACAATAATAAGTAATAATTACATAGGAAATAAAATAATTTTATATTTAATAAAATAATATAATATGTCGTAATATAAATGTTTTTTTTTTTAATTTTACACGATGTTATGTAACAGACTGTAAAGCTTTAACATCTTCATTTCAGCGATAAGGTATGCCACTCATACTGAATATATTGTAATTTTTAGTGGCACAGAAAGGATAACCTGTATGTGTATTATCTACATGCAGCTAGTTGGCTGGCTAGACCTCTTGTAGGAGACGCCGTGATGGAATGAATGAATGAGCTACTAGACCGAAATCTGGAGGAGCTAAATCCTAAGAAGGTTAGTAATTTATTGCCCAAGATCTATTGGATTGGTCTGCAACGAGTTTGGATTTTCTTCTCCATTTCTCCCTATTTTCAGTCAGTCTCTTTAGTTCTACGTATGTTCCACAGTTCATGTCCTTCTTCAGTTGGTCCATATAACTGTCTCTTAGTCGGCCTCTACCATTTCTGCCTTCGAGTTTGCCCTCCGCGATGGTGATGAGCAGGCGCGAGTGTTCGATGTTATGGCCAATCCAGTTAGATTCTTTTAAGGAGTTGCCTTCTTTCGCCTACCCTGATTTACACCTCTTCGTTTTCGACGTGCTCCGACCAATAAATTTTCATAATGCGTCTGTAGCACCATATAATTAAAATATTATATAAGAAAAAATATTCGAGTAAATTATGGTCCGAGTAAAACTATATTTATGCCTGTAATAGGGCACAGCATTGACAAATTTTATTTCATTTTTCTTTTCATTGTTTCCGTTTTTCAATCTGTATGTTGTGCCTGTTGGCGTATGATTGTATTAATTAAAAAAAAAAAAAAAAATAATACCTATATTTAAAACATTACCTGGGTTGCAGAAAGCCCAGATAGGAATGCCTGGAGACATATAGTGGAGTAGGTTTGTGTTCAACAGTGGACAGGAAAAGCTGTATTTAATAGTACATATGTATGTATATGTAAGATGATTTATAGTATGGAAAGCAAAACCAATAGTAAAATTATATCTATAGTGCTTTTAGTAGCTTGCCACTGTATGCTGCCCCGGAGATATTTAGGTCATTCGATGGCTTATACTCAACTTGCATTATTATTATCACTATAATACACCTACTAGCTGTATCTACTGTTATATATACCCGATGTCACTGAATCAATATTATAGAATTACTTGCTTAGTACACACATTTCGATCTCGAATAACACATAATACTTTTTCTTAAAGGTTTCGAGTGTTGTATTCAAGGCGGGGTTTCATGAAACATAACGGATAAATGGATAGAATATTTACATTTTTTATTAAAATTGTATAACTGGATTTGGGCATAACCCGCAAATGATAAAACCAATCAGACATATCGATTGTTGAACCATTTTTGCACAATGTAACTCTATGCAATATATAATCGGAAGAAATGCCAAAATAACATTTAACAATGATTTAACAATAACAAATCACGAGAATATGTAATAAGAATTTTATATTTTCAATTTAGCAGTGATGAGGTATGCTACCCATTTTGAATGTTTCTATTGGCATGTAGAGGACAGCTTGCATGTTTATTTAGTAGATACTGTTAGCTTATTACATAATTATCTCACTTGTGGTAGATAGATCTAGACATCCATCCGTATGTTCATATGAACATGTTGCATTATATTGTTACATGTTAAAGCTTTATTCTATAATCAGTAGAAGCAACGGAACCGGGTATTATACAAATTATATAGATTACTAGTACTACTACTACTTATATAGTTGTCATAGGAACGGTGTATTGTGAAAGAGGGACGCCCGGGCTGACGGAAACCCTGCGGACGGAAGAACAGTGCTCTTTTTGGCCAACTATCATTAGGCATTCTCAAAACATGTCCCAGCCAGGACCATCGTCTCTCCTGTATTACGGAGGTCTCTGCTGGGTGCGCCGGCGCACAGCATCATTTGTAACATGTTCATACCATTTGACGATATCAGAGCGCAAGGAATGTCGTGGAAAGAGGTGACGCGATTGGCGCAGAGACGCTCTGAATGGAGGAGGCTAGTTTCTGCCCTGTGCTCCCGAGAGGAGCGTTGAGGGCGATGATGATGATGATGACTACTACTACTATACTATTACGGCATATCCCACAAGTGGGGTAGCCAGTGGATTTACTGCAAGTAATAAACATGCATATTGTCTCACCGAGTCAATAAAAAATAAGCCATTCAGGATGAGTCACGTGCCTCATCGCTGAGTTGTAGATGTTTTACAAACACCAGCCTTTTACATGAAACTCAAAAACTTACAGATTAATGGGGGGGAGGGGCTCTATTCTGAATTTGATCCACGTGATCAAGCTACGTAGTTCTCCCATCTTGAAGATATACATCCTCTCCTCCATCATCACGGTATTTTCCACAAGTAGTGCAGCCAGTAAACCAAGAGCATGTTAATAACCATTTCAGGAAAATAACACCAACATCTTTATCACAACTACTTTTTGAGGATGCGGCGTTTTGAAAATAAAAGTTGCTTTTGTTGCGCAGATTGGGATATCCATTAAACCCTACTAAAAAAAGTATTCTGTTCTTTGTGAACAAGGTTTCTTTCATTCAAAACGTTTCTCTTTCACAATAGGTACAATGATATAAGGCAGTTTTTCCCAACCTTCTTTATGCATGCCCCACCGTAGTCTTTTCAAAAGCCATATGCCCCACCCGCCTCTATTTTAATCAAACGGTTAGTGAATTTTCAATAATATGTGGAAGCGCGGTGCCCCACCTCTGAGGCGTGATGCCCCACCGTGGGAAACACTTATATAGAGTGTCAGGAATGTTGTGAGAAGAAGTGACTAAAAAGGGCATCTAAGGAAAAGTGTCTGTGGCAAAACGAAACTGTGGCGAAATGAAACGAAAACTGTATTTTTTATATTCAAATATATACATTTTATGTAATTTTGAAACTTATATATCTCCTAATAACTAAAATAAAATAAAAACGAAATAAAAATATTATTATGTTTTCGCTACATTACTGCAATACAGCGATAACATAATATAGTGCATAATATGATATAATCGTAATATCAGTGAGCAATAGTGGTACATGTAATTGTTACACTTGTATTTTTATTACTGTAAATGTAATAAAATATATTTTGATGTTACCACTAAGTGTTTTCGTGTTACATCAGAACTGCTACACATTTTTATGTACATATTACTTGCCGGACTAGTGGTAATTGAGAGTTTGATAATAAAGTCCGCTGCAGTTGGTACGCTAGCTACCCCACTTGTGATGGGAAGGATGGATTTATTTGCCTCATTGCTTGGTTGGGTATGTTAAAATATATCTTAAAATCGAGTTCGTCGGTAGCCTGGAGGTCGGTACCCTGGAGTCTCGGCCTCGTGGACAAGGGGTCCGTGGTTTGATACCAGGTACCGGCAAACTCCCCTTTCACGACACAAGCTTTGAGTTGCTTACTGTGAAAGGTGTATAAGGTTGTATTTGGGTTTATAACTAACTAAATCCAGATATATCATTCTTAAACCTTAGACAAAATCTTCTTCTTTTTTTCAATTTTAGGCCGCCTATTGTAGTTGTAGTGTGTGTTTGTTTTATTTTTTTGAGAAAGAATACTGTTATCACCGTCCCAGAACAGAGCAATCTAGTGGGACGGTGTAATTTTCCTGTCTTGCGTGAATCCATTGGCGACGTACACGGTCAGGTGGGCCAGGGGTGACCTGCTATGGGGTCCTATTTTTACAAAGACTAACATACCTAATTTATCCACTTTTTGGTCCCTGTGAGGGCTACCCCTGGCTCGCTCATCTGAGATCCCTATAGGGAGCCCATGATGAGTTTGATAAGAAGAAAGACTGATAAGACCATATATGTGATGTCCATAATGATTTATAATATATTGTGAAAATTGTAAGAAGGGAAATAAAAAACTTTTCATTTCATTTCATATATTTTAAAAAAATGTGGTGTTTTACGAACATCGTCGATAAATCATTCGACATACTACTACTACTATACCATCACGGCATATCCCACAAGTGCTGTAGCCAATAGACCAGCTGAGGCCTGAGTCAATAACACACTTTCGCGTCACGTTCCCGCTCCGTTAACGTTCGAGTATAGACGAAGTTGCAAGCAAGTGTCAATTTCGTTGCTAAGATACACAATAGTTACGAAAATTAACACTTTGGCGCAACATCGTCTGCACCCGAACGCTAACGGAACGAAAACGTAATGCGAAAGTGTGTTATTGACTCAGGCCTCTGCTGTATATTATAAACATGGAATCTGTTCTCTCAGTGCCAATATAAAATCAAACATTCATGATGGATGGCAAAACTCATCGAAATGTCTTAATTTTTGTCTTAAACACCTGCCTTTTACAGGACACTCGAAAACTTACAGAAAAGAATAGAAGACTTATTATTCACCGGGCGCACCACGGGATCCGATATACATAATAATAATAATTAAATTTTCTTGCACTATATAGAAAAAAACAATTACTAAATTTGTTAATAAAGTGATACAAACAAATTATATTGTGCAATGGGCGAATTTATCGCGGAAGCGATATCTTCCAACTTACTCAAAATACTAGTACATACATCATCATCATCATCATCGCCCTCAACGCTCCTCTCGGGAGCACAGGGCAGAAACCAGCCTCCTCCATTCAGAGCGTCTCTGTGCCAATTGCGTCACCTCTTCCCACGACATTCCTTGCGCTCTGATATCGTTGTCATAGGAACGGTGTATTGTGAAAGAGGTACGCCCGGGCCTACGGAACCCCTGCGGACGGAAGAACAGTGCTCTTTTTGGCCAACTATCATTGGGCATTCTCAAAACATGTCCCAGCCAGGACCATCGTCTCTCTTGTATTACGGAGATTACAGGTCTCTGCTGGGTGCGCCGGCGCACAGCATCATTTGTAACATGTTCATACCATCTGACATCCAAAATCCTTCTAAGACACTTGTTTTCAAAGCTTAGTATCTTCCGCTCTTGAGCCTACATGAATGGAAGAATGTTTGATTTTTGTATCAGCACAGTTAGTCTGCTGATTACCCCATTTGTGAGTGTGCTGTGATGGTATAGATAGAAAAATAGATCGAAGACTCTCCTTTTCCAGATATTGCAAAAATCGGGGTAGGTACTACTATTTATACTTACTCGTCTAATACCTCCGTACCTTGTTGGAAAACCCTTTGACAACATAGAACTAATTTATTTTATTTTATCGAATCTCAGTGCACAATAGTACTTTTATTTATTTATTTTAATTTTATGTACATATGCTAATTTATATAGGTATATATTTTATATATATTTTATTCATCAATTTAAAACTTTTTCCCTTTTGGCTTCAATATTTTTATTTCATTATTTATTTATTTTTTGTTGTTATTATTTGATTGGTTAGGTAGATTCATACCTAGATATATTCTTTTGTTTGTTTAGTTATTTTTTTATGTATGGGACTAACGTTGACTGGAAGACGTTGCTCAGCAACAAGTCCGCCTTTTGGCATAAATTTGCGTAATGTTGTATTGTTTTATAATTATGTTTTGGCCAATAAAGATTTATTTTCTTACATAAATAGAACAAAATAATGTTTTATTCTACTATTTTATTTATTTGACGAGAGAGACATTGTCAATCTGTTAAACAGATATATGAGATAATAATTTCTACATATGAGATTGACAATGTACTAACAAGACGAAAGATGTCTCTCTCGTCAAATAAATCAAATAGTAGAATAAAACATTTGTTATATTTATTTCGGTATGGAATTCCACTACCTAAACACCGTTTCAGTGAATTTATTTATTTAATAATAAACTTCAAATAGGTATCTTAATATAAAATACAATTGCATTATATAGGTAAGTACTTTCAGAAGTTAGCTGTCATCTAACCACATGAGCTTTATTAAGTTTAAAACATACGTATGTAGTATTATGGTTAACTTTCCGGTCATCTGACACCCCCATAACCAATCTTACTCAATCGCTCATTCATCATAACGGATTTATCACTGTGGGAATGCAATTATATACTACTAATTATTTTATACTACCAGCTACAAAATATTTCGCATCATCTTCCAATAATTTAACTGTTAATCTTTCGCAAGTTTTGTAGATCAAAGATTCCAATATGTAGAATAACAGATAATATTATTATCTAAACAGATGTATGTGAGATAATAATTCCTGCACATTTAATTTGAATTTATGTAGATCAATATTCAGTCATTGAAAGATCATTGGATCGTAATAAAAGTTCACATTAGCCAAATGCTTAATTTTGTTTTATGGATAGTAAATAATGTACCGTAAATTACGTTATTTGTAATTAACACTAGAATTTTAAAATGTATGTTGGTTGTTTGTACTGAACAGTGTACAATCTACTATACTCTCAAAATTTATTTATTTATTCAATGATTAATGAACGGCTATATTTATTTATTTTTTGTAGAAATGAAACAATGAACAGCATTGCAGTAAAAAAAACCTTTTCGCTGTCATTGTACGTAAGCAGTAAACCATCAAGACAATAGTAAAACATAACAGAAAAATACAGACACATAGAAATTCTATGACATAAATAAACAAGAAAAAGGAATACCTATTGACCACGTCGAACCGTGGAACCGAACCGAACCATTAATATAAGTTATATTTTTATACATATAAGCCTTTGACATAAAAAAAATATACAATAAAAATAAAATGTAGCAAAGATTGTGTTATTATGGGGTTACAATTTTTTATTCCATAAATTAATTAAAATTTAATATTCACTGCTGAATAAAATACTTATCCCGTGGAGCACCCGGTAAAGAATTGGTCTCCCACTCTTCTGCGTAAGTTTTCGAGTGTCCTGTAAAAGGCAGGTGTTCGAAAAAAATAAGACATTTTACATCTTAAATTCAGCGATGAGGCTTGCCACCCATCCTGAATGTCTTGATTTTATATTGGCACGAAGAGGACAGTTTGCATGTTTTCTTACGTGCAGCTGATCTGCTGGCTACCCCACTTGTGGGATATGCCGTGATGGTATAGTAGTAGTAGTAGTAGTAATAAAATACTTCTTTACTAAAAAAATAAATAATTGATCCCAGGTATCGGGTAACACATTTTTCCAAACACAAACTTTCAGATTACTGTGAAAGGTGTATAAAGTTGTATTTGGGTTCATAACAAAAACCCAGATACTTCTTTTTTGAATAAAAAAAGACACCAATAATTTCACACGCAAAAACTTTCTTCATATTAGATAACTAATATAAGTACTAGATACAGTTACATCCCTTTAAGGTATCGTTGATGTAATGAAATTAAATAATCACATCAGATACTTATAGGTGTAATATAGGTATATATTATTATGTAGGTATTTCTGAGAGAGTACTGCTAGGTAGCAGGCAGCTTTCTCCCATTAAGCATCAATCAATATTCGACCAATAATATAAAGTATTATTATAATAAATTATCATTGTGAGCTACCTCCAAACAGTTATAACATATTATATTAATCTATATCACCATAATATTTTGTTAAATAGTAGGTATTACAATATAGCCTCTAACTCGGCATTGCACAGGAAGTAATCATTGAATTTGGGTTAGTTGGAAGAATCGCGCCTTTGCGATAAAATCATTATATTAAGTGAGAATAGATTCGTACTAATGAATCGTTTGTACTATCTCTGGTCCTAATCTGATAGTACGTACCAATGATTCGTTGTGAAATTTCGTTAGTATTTTTCTCAGTGTACCTCACCGTAGTCGCAGCTTTTATCCTCTCCATCCATAAGCCCAACCTCTGTTGATTAATACTTTTTCAGGTAATCACCCCCACCCTTAATCTATAACATTTTCGACAAGGCAGCCACTAAGATTACATAAACAAACATGTATTGATATTTATCAACAAACTAAATTATTTTATATTGAATATCGATTATGGATGCATAATTTGCATAAATAAACAATTAAATAGGTGCCTACATATTCTATAACTTGTTACGTGGGTATGTACGAATTAAAAAGTTATATTTCCGATAAAAAAATTATTACCTACGCAATGCAATAAAAATTATTTTATTAATATTTATTATCTTCTGTATCGCCATTAATATAGTTTTTATTATAACTCTAATTGCTTAGAAACTGAAGCCCTAGGATGAGCTTTCACGATATGAAAAAGTTTATCTGTAAATGTGAAGTAAGTGCTAGTGTCATAATGTCATATGTAGTTGCCATATGTAAAACAAATTATTTTTCCTTACCCAATGGGTGTTGTAGGACAACGGTTCAGCATCTCTGTTGTTGGACAATTTATTCTTTACTGTACATTGATTACAAGCAATTTTGCACTAAAATACATTTAAAACAAATACAATTATACAATCAATATACAGAGAGCGAGTTTTTCGCAGAGGCGCGATTTCTTCCCACTGACCAAACTCTACCTGTAGAAACTCACTTTTGAATATCTTTGTCTCATTGTATCGATTATAAATGTGTATTAATTATATTACCTACAATTTTAATACCTTTCATCCAATTCATATATCACGTTTTCGTGGTTTTTCCGATATCGCGTAAAGACAAATAAATTGTGGAGATGATTTCTTTAAGTTTGCCCACAATTGTATTTAATATTAATTTATCAATTGCTCATAACCACTGACTTATGTACATTAACCCTATTATTTTTTCTCTCAATAACAACATGTATCAGAACATTTATATTATAATTTCTTCACTTTGCGTTAGCCCGATGACGAGACCGGAAGCTCTTGAAAGCCAGCTCGCGAATAATAAAGTCAATGCGGAAGTACTAAATATAAGTAGTTTTTTTTTAATTTTACATGAACTTCCACCAAGTACCGTCGGTCTATAATATTAATTTACAAAATAGTTAGAGCACTAATAGATTATCTATTATTACTTTATTTATTACTTTATCATGATAATATCGCATAAAAGATACAAAGATAAAAATTATTCGCACTTTGAATAAACTATTCTTATCTTTTCCATTTACGTATTTGAAAGCAATTTAATTACTTTCATATGCTATTCACTACTTGTACAATAAATAGATAAATAACTTTAACAATTTAATTAACAACGCAATATTTTAGAAATTTGTGGTTTACATTTCTTTAATACAGGGTGTCCGCTTGGTCATGGATCAGCCGAAACAGGGTTATAGAGGCCTCATATATATTCTAAACGGGATTCCGAGATAGTTGGAAGACATCGCAGTCTAGCGATAAACTCGCCCTCTGTACATTGAATTGTATAACTGATATTTTTATGATACTTTGTATTTATTTGAAATTTTGTAGCCATTGTACAGTGAAGAATAAAGGAAATAATAAATAAGCAATAACTCCACAAATTTGTTTATGGATTATTTGCAATTTTCTGTCGCTTATTTCTTTTGAAATTAATAAAAATTGTAAAAAAAATCACTGAATTAAGTTATTTAAGACTTACATAAAAAAAAATCGATGATTTTGCACGCAAATATAAAAAAAAAATAAGAAAAATGTATCTAACACAATTTATATTTCTTTTTTTACGCGGCGGCAGAATTGCCATCCACACTTCTCAGCATTATACAACCAGATAAGTCTCCATATGATCAGTCATGATCACACAAAAACTTAACAGTCTAATACTATACTATACTATACTATACCATCACGGCATATCCCACAAGTGGGGTAGCCAGCAGATCAGCTGTATGTAAGAAACATACAAACTGTCCTCTTTGTGCCAGTATAAAATCAGTAAAAACAGTCTAATGCCGGGAAAAATTCACCTATCCAGATATACAGGATATCAAAGGATTAGGCTCAAAACGCGGGATCAAAATACCAGCATTGTGCCTGAAATATCTGTGTTCAGAAACCTTTTTACAATATTACAAGTGTTTATTATAATAGATTTTTGAATTTTAATGTACAAATTAACCGGTAAATCTAATTTTTGTAAATTATTTATTAAAGATTTCGGAGTTACCCCTGTAGCTGACATGACTAAAGGTATTATATAAACGGACCTAGAATGCCAAATATTTTTTATTTCTCCTGCTAGTTCTGTATATTTACGTATTTTTTCTGCGACGGTTGTTTGTATATTATGTGTATTTGGGACAGCGATGTCGATTAGGTACGTTATTTTATTACGTTTATCATGTAATACTAAATCGGGTCTATTATGATGTATTTGTCTATCTGTTATTATGGTTTTATCATAATAAAACCATAATAACAGATAATAATATTTTTAACTATTATTTTACGTTTTTTTTTTTATTTTTGAAAGTATTGCACAAAAATAGAAGATTTTCAGTACAATTTTTGTATGATTTCGACATATAGTCAGACTTATTCATACGACTATAATTTTTCAGTATTTCTTACATAGAAACTAAAATATCTCAATACTGAATTTTTCAATTAGTTACAATAATATTTTTCAATAAAACACATTCCAATTACTACTAGAGTACGTAAATATTTTCTTTATAAAACTTTTATGTATTAATTAAGCTTTAATTATATGTAAACAATTTGTTTACAATAAGTAGGTATATTTGTATAGATACCTACTATAACAACTCACTTTTTAACTATTCAAACATTTGCATATATAAATAATTTCTTATTTTAAACCACAAGTGTTTAGATAATATTTTATAGGTGCTAATGTTTTGTGTAGAAAACTTTTATATACCTAAGGTTTAGAAAAGACAACTTCATCTTATTTGGTATTCTCCAGAGGGGATTGGAATATGCGACTTTTATTTCGCGAGGTGTGTTTTTTGCAATTCAAAGTCATCTCTTATAAACAAATAGGTACAGCTTCATGTGTAGGTATTGTTTTAGCATAATATCATATATTTTCTGCGCGTTCGTGGATTTGGAGAAAGCATATGATCGTGTGGACCGGGAAAGATTGTGGCGCGTGTTGTCGGAGTATGGGGTGAGCAGCCAGTTGATCCACGCAATTTCTTCGCTCTACGTGGGGAGCTCCGCTTGTGTGAGGGTGAACAATACCCTCTCGGAGTGGTTTACCCTCACCAAAGGAGTGAAGCAAGGTTGTGTCATGTCTCCGTGGCTGTTCAACCTATTCTTCGACTACTGTATGCGTCCTTTGAAAGAGATGGATGTTGGCGTTGAACTGAATGGAAACCGTGTGAATGCGTTGATGTATGCTGATGATTTGGTTTTAATGGCTGAAAGTGAATGTGATTTACAAAAGATTGTGTCAGTTGTATATGATAGCTGTAGTATGAATGGGATGAAAATGAATGTGACAAAGACGAAAGTGCTGGTTTTTGAAAGAGAGATTGATAAAACAATATGCGAAATAAAGGTTGAAAATGAATGTTTGGAGCAAGTGGACGAGTATGTATATTTAGGAAGTTTGTTTGCGAGGGATGGAAGATGTGACAAGGATATCGAAAGAAGAAAAGTAGACGGTGCTAGGATTAACGGTGCACTTCGACCCATTGTCAGCAATGACAATGTGTCGAACATGGCAAAATTGCTAGTGCACAATACCATCCTGGTACCGACACTTATGTATGCAAGCGAAACGTGGACATGGTTGAAGAAGGACGAAAGTGGAATAAATGCTGTGGAGATGAGATCGCTGAGGAGGATGGTTGGTAAAACGTTGCGTGATAGAGTGAGGAATGAGGATATTAGAAGAATGAGTGGATGCAAGAGGAGTGTTGTGGATAGAATGCGTGTAAATAAATTGAGATGGTTTGGCCATTTGGAACGAATGAAAGAGGAAAGAATGACAAAGAGGATATACTTGGCTGAAAGGAGGGGTGTGAGGAAGCGCGGGCGTCCGAGAACTACACGGCTTGAACATGTAGATCAAATTCTCAAGGACGGCCGTGTTTTGAGTAAAAGAAACCGACGTGCGTGCATGAGAAATTGTATGACTGTGGAGGAAGCGAAAGAAATATGTAAGGACAGATCTAATTGGCGTTCCGTTCTCTCTGCCTACCCCACTTGGGATACGGCGTGAGGGAATAGATAGAAAGATAGATATATTTCATGCTAGATACATCTGATTGTAAGTAGGTTGAATTCTCTCGACTTCTGCTACGTACTCAAGTATAAATATTCTGAACAATCTGAGCATTATAATCTAATATATAAAACTCTCGTGTCACGGTGTTTGTTAATAATACTCCTCCAAAACTGCTGGACCGATTTTGATGAAATTTTGTGTGCTTATCGGGTAGATCTGAGAATCGGTCAAAATCTATTTTTCATACCCCTAATATTTGAGGGTGTCAATCCCGAATTTCATATTTTTATTTTTTATGGTGCGGCATTCAAAAATACATACAGCCCTAAATTTTCACTCTTTCCCTATTTTTTAATAGCGATATCAGTAATTCGATCATTTTCAACTCCGGTCGATTAATAATGTATATGGCAAAAAAACGTTTGCTGGGTCAGCTAGTAATATATACTTTTAAGATTTTCATCACAAAAGTTTTTACTTATCGCCTGATGATGGAGTCGAGAGTCTCCGAATACTGAAATAAATAAAACAAGTGTTTTATTCTACTATTGTTTTATTCTGTGAGAGAGACGTCTTTCGTCTTATAAGAACATTGTCAAGATTGATATAAGACGAAAGACGTCTCTCTCACAGAATAAAACAATAGTAGAATAAAACACTTGTTTTATTTATTTCGATATGGAATTCTACTACCTAAACACCGACACAGTGAATCTCCGAATACTAGTACGCAAGTTATTTTGAAGTTAACTACATATTGTGTTTTTTTTTTCAATTTTATCTTGAAATGGACTTCCAACAAGTACCTTCGGTCAACAACTTTAATGCATTGATGCAAGCCTGTAAATATTGATTAAATGGGCCTGGAAGTGTGCAGAACTGACTTCGCAGAACGTTCTCTTAAAGTATATTGTGTACATAAAAAAATTATAATGTAGGTAAATATGTATGTATTTAATTTATTTTAATAAAATTAAATACGAAATGATTCATCGCACCAAATAGTATGTGAAATAGATACCATACATTTATAACAGATAGGTGGGTTAGAACAATATGTAGGTGTGTAGCTATGTTAATCATGATACAATTTACTTGTTATACTTTTAAGTGTTTTAGCGCGAAAGTGAAACTTTTTCTTACAATTAGTTTTTTAACTATTTATATAAAATTATAAATAATTTAGTAGTTTATTAATTTTAACTTTTTAACAAGAAGAGTAATACTATATATCTCGTAAAGTCAGAACAACACTTATCTCAATACAACTTATATGGGTTAGTTGGAAGAAATCGCAACTCTACAATAAACTTTACTACTACTACAACGTCACGGCATATCCCACAAGTGGGGTAGCTAGCAGAACAGCTACGTGTAATAAACATGTAGGTTGTCTTCTCTGTGCCATAAAAAATTAAGGCATTCAAGACGGGTGGCAAGCCTCATTGCTGAATTTGAGATGTAATATATCTTTATTTTTTCGAACATGATAAACTCGCCCTATGTATATTGATTTTATGTTTCTTTTTTATTTGTATGTATTGTGTGTAAATTTGCTTATAATCGATGTACAATATAGAATAATTTGAATGTATACCTTTTATGTAATTGTTTTTTATCAATGTACAGTAAAGAATGAATAAATAAATAAATAAATAAAATAAATAGGCACATATATAAAAGATTTAAATAAAATTATACGAGAAATATTGATTTAGAAAACTTTTGATATATTATAATAATTATACACTTGTTAGGCATTAATTTTACTCTTAAATTTGTTTCGCTTTTATTTTTAAACATGATAATATTTCGTATGTACACTGATTTATAATTAAGTTATCTATATTACATTTAGAATAAGAGGCAGCACGGAAGTCTATAAGATAAATTATATACATGCGTTATAAATAATAAATTTTGCATAATTTGTTAAAATATATTAAAGAAAATCACCACATAACTATTTTAGTTCGTTTGTATATAAACATGTTTATTTTTAAGCATTCGCTCTATAGACTCCGTAAATTTAGCGAAACAGATGTAAAATACACCCTAAATATAAGTTTTTTAGGTTCTGTGGAGGCATATAATAAAGGCAAAGAATAAATCATTCACTTTTTTCTATATGTATAGGTTTTCCAGTATCATGTCCTATTATATTTTGTTAAACATCGCAAATAAGATATTGATAATTTTCAATTCATCAATTATATATGGCTATCAATCTATCTACATATACCCTCACGCCGCATCCCAAGTAGGGTAGGCAAAGAGAACAGAACGCCATATTAGTCTATCTTTACATATTTATTTCGCTTTTTCCATTAGGTCAAAGTGCGCCGTTCATCCTAGCACCAACCACTTATTCTTCCGGTATCCCTGTCAAATACTCCATCCTAAATATTTTATTTTAGAATCCTGTATGTATGTATTTTATGTACACGAGCTAGTCTTCTAGGGACCCCACTAGTGAAATATCCCATGATGGTATAGATAGAGATACTTCCTAGGTCCACAAACCTCGTGATTTTTTTCTGTAATAACCACAGAAAAAGTCATCCAAATCAGTTCTATGTGGCACGAGAAGTTTGTTTTTTAACAGTATAACATGTGTCTGAAGACTTGGGTGATTTTGACATTTTTGTTGTGTGTATCAGAAATGCAAAATTCAGAGATAGAGGCCATAATTATTATGTTCCTACTTACATATTTAATTGTTAAAGTTTGATGACATCGTGTAATACTAACCTCATAATAAAATGCACGAACCAATATCATTATAAATTCTATATCAATTGTCAAACTGTTGCATTCATAGAAAAACTTTTGAATGTGTTCGTCAACTAAAAAACTTATTGAAGAAAATATATTACTACTACTACTATACCATCACGGCATATCCCACAAGTGGGGTAGCCAGCAGACCAGACCAGAAAATATATTACTTTACTCCTATTACTATATATATCTTTACCATCATGAAATCTCCCATAAATAGGGCAATCTATAGACAGACAAATCTTTCACAATACACCGTTCCTATGACAACGACATCAGCGCGCAGGGAATGTCGTGGGAGCAGGTGACGCGATTGGCGCAAAGACGCTCTGAATGGAGGAGGCTGGTTTCTGCCCTGTGCTCCCGAGAAGAGCGTTGAGGGCGATGGAATAGCCAGATAGTCCTCTTCGTGCTAAAAAAAATACTTTAAATTTTGAGGGCTTACTTCATCGCTGAATTAAAAATAATAAATGTTAAAAATATAAAAAAGCCTGCAACAACTTAAAACAGAGTGAATTCAGACTCAGACTATCACAATTATGATACTCGTTGTAAGTGAAATGTAAGACCCCTAGAAGACCCTTAGCATACATTTTTATAATATATGGTCCAGTAATGTTAAGGCACTCGATTATGTTGAATATCAGAGAGAAGTGAAAAGGTATCTTCTTGGAAAAGCTTTTTACAAATATCGACGAAATGAAAATGGGACTGTTCAGCCTATTTAGCATTGATCAATTGATTTATAATTAATTTTATTAAATGAAATGTAAAAATATATTATTGAGCACTGTTTAATCTCCACTTTGTTAGGTTAGATACCGAACGTTTTCGCCTATACTTGTAGGCATCTGAAATCTAAAAATTGTAAGGGCTGTTGTTCATATGGTGAGAAGGGTGCAGGTAGTGGGAGGGGTAATGGTAGATATGGAGGCGGGATGGTTGGCAAGAGTAGGATATACTAACAAAGGAGATGAGGGTGGGATCTGTATATTTACAACGCCTTGGAAACCTTAGAAATTTATAGGAATAAGAATAATATCCCGCCTCCATATCTACCATTACCCCTCCCACTACCTGCACCCTTCTCACCACATGAACAACAGCCCTCACAATTTTTAGATTTCAGTTTCCCTGAAGATGCCTACAAGTATAGGCGAAAACGTTCGGTATCTAACCTAACATAGTGGAGATTAAACAGTGCTCAATAATATATTTTTATATCTTATTTAATAAAATTAAAAATGGATTTCCACAGTGTAAACACAAAAACTCTTGAATTATTGATTTGTAATTGTAATTGTTTATTTTTTACCTAACTTACTAACCTTAAGATACAAAAGTTGCAGAACTGTAGGCTATAACATATTGTGTAGATGACATTAGACCAAAGCAACATACATACAAGCGGTGCATTCGCATCTTCATGTTAGGTGCATACATGTACATAATACCTTTTACTATTGTAGACATGTTTTCAGATATATCATACACCACATCATTATTACAATGCAATAATCTAATGTCATGCTTTCAGTATTCAATATCAGTATACTAGCTATTCTACCCAATATTATAGATATCCTCTTCTTAAAGTGCCATGTCAGGTCCCCCCAACGTCGGCTATCACCCTGGCGTAGGCTTCTGTATCCTGTGCTAACCGAAACAGCTCTTCCACCCTCTGGACTCTGGTCTACTCTCGGATATTTCTTAGCCAGGACATCTGCCGCCTTCCCCGACCGCGATTACCCTCAGTTTTTCCCTTCAAAATTAGTTGGAGCAAACTATATTTCTCATTTAGAAGAACGTGTCCCAAATATGTAATTTTCGTCATCTTTATATTGGACAACATCTCTCTATCTGTTCTAGTCCTCCGCAACACCTCATTGTTGGTGACCAAATTAGTCCATGGGATGTGCAATATTTTGCGATAAAGTCACATCTCAAATAATTGTAGATATAATTATATTTATTAATCCTATCACTTTACTATAATATAAACACACTCATACCGCATCTCATAAGTAGAGTGGGCGGAGACAATAACGTCGATTTGATATATCCATACGACATATTTTTATTTATTTATTTATTTTCCAAAAATATTACATACAAAAATAACATAAAGAACAACATTATGGAATATATTGCCCCACTAGACCAAAATCTGTTCTGGGGCAATACTAAGAAAATAACTAAGAAAAATAACACAATTAAGAATATAACCACACTCTCAATTATAGTAGGACGAAGAGTGTTTGGTGTCAAATAAATTTCGTGGTTGCGCAAGGTGATTGATTAGACTGTAGAAATGGGAGGAACAGGGTATAAGGAGAAAAGAAGTCAGTACACTGGTTATGTCAATATAGATAACAAAGGTATGTTAAGATGACTGGAATGTTAGGTACCTATGTTTTTTTAAATAAATTATAGCACATGGTGTTGGATGACAGCCGAACTTTGAAAGATTTACCTTTTTTCTGTACTATAAATAGTTATTATCTATTTTGTGCTTATAATGGACAAATAAATAAATACTTATCTACCCACACACATGTGTAGTTTATATTATGTGAATAATATTAAACGTTTTATACTTCGCGACGTTTTGTAAATTATATTTCGCAGTAACCGTTATGTCATTAACTTGTATGTATATTAGTTATTACGTCTGCTGTGCGGAAGTATGTAGGTTAACATTGACATTGTGGTTATTTGAACTAGGTACAAGAACTATTTATAGACATAACTCTTAAGAGTTATTGCGAAGATAACAAACTGACATTCTCCTAAATAAATACGATTACAAATCAAAATAGAATTGTCTCTATCTATCTATCTATACTTTCACGAAAGCGGTGACTACCGCTAGTGGTGCAGCCAGTAGACTTATACAGGTCATTCTGTATACCTATAAAATAAAATAAAATAAGATATTCAGAATGAGTGGCATATAACTCATCGCTGCTGAGCTGAAGATGTCAAATGTCTTGTACTTGATATTTTTTTTAAATTTATTACAACATACGTCGTGAGCCTTTTACATGTAGAAAATATATGACAGACAAAAAAAAGTACATTCAAACAAGACAAGGAGTAACAACGAAAAATTACAATAATAATTAAAAAAACAATATGAAACATATAATATAATTAAATTATTCAATAAAACTTGTTAAAAATCAAGTAATATAAGTAAAATAAAACAGAAACAATAACAAATTATCATAATATATTTTATATGCCAGCTGCGAGTACAAATGCAGGGTTACGCAGACCTCTAGGGAGAATTTCATCTCTATACAATAATACGCTGACGGACGTCGATTTATTTGGTTTACCTCTGAATGCTTACAAGAGACAGGTATTTAAAAAACTTACTTCCACACTTCTAAATGAATCAGCAGGTACGCAGTGATCCCCCCCCCCCTTTTTTTCCTTTCCCCTTGTTTTTTTTTTTTGTTTTAATTATTATTATTGATTTGTTTTTGTGCTAGTGTGATGATTGAGTGAGCGAGCGAGACTGTGTATAATGTAGGCATGTTGAGATGACCGGAATGTTAGGTACCTATCTTTTTAAAATTAATTGTGGCGCATGGTATTGGATGATAGCTGATCTCTGAATGATTAACCTGTTTTCTTACTTTATTTATGTAGTTGTTGTCTGTTTTGTGCTTATATATTTATAAAATAAAATAATTAGGAAATGCAATATAAAATTACTAAAAAAAGTAATTATAAAATATTTAATATAACAAACAAAAAAAAATTAAATAAATAAATGAAATAAAATAATTTGGAAAGAGACAACAAAATCAATTATTCGAAAAATTCTGCAAAACAAACATTCAATAAAATTGTAGATTTACTATTTTTTTCTGTATTTTCCCATTTTCGTTATTGTACTCAGAATCAGTAGGGATGGGCCAATGTCTGGTACATTCTCAGGGTTATATTATCACATAATACAACCATAATCATCATCGCCCTCAACGCTCCTCTCGGGAGCACAGGGCAGAAACCAGCCTCCTCCATTCAGAGCGTCTCTGTGCCAATTGCGTCACCTCTTCCCACGACATTCCTTGCGCTCTGATATCGTTGTCATAGGAACGGTGTATTGTGAAAGAGGGACGCCCGGGCCGACGGAACCCCTGCGGACGGAAAAACAGTGCTCTTTTTGGCCAACTATCATTGGGCATTCTCAAAACATGTCCCAGCCAGGACCATCGTCTCTCCTGTATTACGGAGATTACAGGTCTCTGCTGGGTGCGCCGGCGCACAGCATCATTTGTAACATGTTCATACCATCTGACATCCAAAATCCTTCTAAGACACTTGTTTTCAAAGCTTAGTATCTTCCGCTCTTGAGCCTTGGTTAAGTGCCAAGACTCGCAGCCATATAGAAGGATTGGGATGATGCACGCATTGAACAAGCGACATTTTGTCCTGATGCTGAGTCCAGACGCCTTCCAAACTTTGTTCATGTTGTTGAAAGCCCCGCTAGCTGCTCCTATGCGGATTGGTAATTCCGACCGGAGATCACCCTCTGGCGTTATGGTTGCTCCCAGGTACCTGAATTTACTAACCTGAGATATTTGGGAATTGCCAACCATTAGTGGGTAGCAGCCAACCTCGTGCATGTACTATTACATATGTACTCCGTTTTACCAGCGTTGATACGAAGGCCAAGGCGCAAGGAATTTTCATAAAGAGCATTAGCGTTGCACTGTAATCCGTCCACAGATGTATCAAAAAGGGCTAGATCATCCGCATATTCAAGATCGTGCAGCACTCCCACAGACGTCTCACTGTTTTCACGCTGTGATAAAGGTACACCGCCAGGGCCCAGAATAGATTTTCTGAGCAGGTAGTCCATAATTATGGCAAAGATAAAAGGTGCCAATATACAGCCCTGCCGGACTCCAGTGGTGATCCTGAAGGTGTCAGTTGGACCACTTGATGTTCTGACAGAACATTCAGAGTCCATATGCAGGGCTTTGATCATGGTTACCACCTTGGGCGGGATGCCATACGCGGCCAGTATTTTCCATATGGTTGGTCTGTGGGGGCTGTCAAAAGCTTTTTCGTAGTCAATGAAGCAACATGCAAGCGGTGAGTTGAACTCTTGCGACTGTTGGAGTACACATCTGGCACAAAAAATTGCGTCCGAACAGGACTTGCCAGGTACAAACCCGCATTGTTGCTTTCTCAGAGATGCCAACACTGGTTTTTGAATGCGACTCAATATGATTTGTGAGAGAACTTTACCGGGCACACTAAGTAGTGTGATGCCACGGTAATTTCCGCATTCCAGTGGGTTTCCCTTCTTGAAAAGTGTCACGATGGATCCATTTCTCCAATCTTTCGGGCAGAGCTCCTCATTCCACACCTTGTTAAAGAGATGGTACAGTGGGTGGATAAGCGCATTCATGCCATACTTAAGGAGCTCTGCGTGGATTCCATCTTCACCTGGGGCCTTGTTGTTTTTTAGCCTTTTTACAGCTGCCTCAATCTCCTCATGTGTTGGGGGGGTTTCGGCTATCCCAGATACCTGTGGGATATCTAGGTCGCTATCCTCATTGCCAACATCAAAAGGTGAGGAGGGGTCCGGTCGGTTTAGAATGAACTCAAAGTGTTCTCTCCATCTTCCTCTTACTAAGTCAGGGGCAGAGATCAGGTTTCCACTGCTATCATTAATTGAGTCAGCAGTCTTATTCTGACCTCTTCCTCCCAACATGCGGGTAATTTCAAAGAGAGTCTTCGAGTCATTCCTGGCCGCGGCAGTTTGTGCAAGCTGTATTTTGGCTTCGACATCACGTCGTCTGTCTTTGCGCACAGAGTGCTTTACCAGGCGGTCTAGCTCTCTGTACGAATTTCTTAGGGCCTCCAGTTTCGTAGGGGACTTTTCAGCATCTCTGAGTATCTTGACTTTTTGGCGATCTTGAATATATCCCCAGGACTCCATAGACATCCATGGTGGTTTGTTCCTCTCTTTGAACCCAATGGACGCAACCGCTGCAGCCTTCACTACTCTCCGGAACTCCTCCCAGGCCGACTCTACTGAGTCAGTATCGGAAAGATACCGAGAGAGTTCAAATCCTTGGTGCAGCTCAGCCTCATACTTCATGCGAGACCGAATATTCCCCAACCCACAGACGTCAAACACTCGCGGTGCAGCTGGTCTTGCAAATTTATTGAACCTTAGCTTCATGGCTCCGACAAGGAGCTCATGATCCGTTTTCAGGTCCGCTCCACGAAATGTCCTGACATCCTGTAGATCAGAGCGGTCTCGGGCCTTAACCAAAAGATGGTCAATTTGGTTTCTGGTACGTCCATCAGGTGAGGTCCACGTGTATTTGTGGATATCCTTGTGAGGAAACAGTGTTCCTCCAATAAGGAGTCCTTGGAGTGTTGCGTATTCTATAAGACGGGAGCCGTTGTCATTTAGCACCCCCATGCCATGCCCCCCCATTACGCCAGGACCGTTTAGTGGGTCGTTGCCTACTTTGGCATTGAAATCGCCCATCACAACGATCCTATGCCTTTTAGGAATTTTGGATGTGACGGCTGCCAGACAGTCATAAAAACTGTCCTTGACCGTCCCCTCCGCATCCTCTGTGGGGGCATAACACAAAAGTACCGTCAACGGGTCACCCGTTGCCCTAAACGAGGCGCGTAGTAGCCTGTCGGAGATGGATTCCCAATCAAGAAGCGAGCCGGCGGCCCGTTTGCTCATTAGCAAGGCGACACCATGCTTGTGTTTTGTCTTGTGGCCAGAGTGAATCATGGAATAGTTCCCCGCCTCACTCCTACCACAATCCAAAAGACGTGCCTCAGACACACCTAGCAGGTCTAACCCATAGTCACTCGCTATCTTGGCGGCAACCAACTCCTTGTCATGCCTCAGCGTCCTCGCATTGTATGTTCCGATTTTCAATTTCCTTATTCGGTCCAAGTTCTTATGGTCAGGGGGGCTACATGTAAATGGACCCCTCCCCTGTAGAGGTCCAAGTGTCCGAGGCTTTATCCTGTTTCTGTTTGCAGTCGGTCACTTTAAGTATGTTGGGAGACAAGCCCAACGATACCGAGGCCCGGGGAAAGGACGGCTCCATCCTACCTGATTGTTGTAATTCTCAGTGGAGGCTCAAGACTGAACTGCCTTGAAACCATGACGTAAAAATTGAGAGATTACTTTTAATCTAGGCCAATGTTTGAATGTGCAATGTCATTGAAATAACATGAACATTTGAACAACAAAGGCCACACAACCATAATACTCATGTAAAAATTTAAAATGACAAATCTTTCTCGTAGTCAATTTACGCAAGAGAATAATATTGTCTTGTCTCAAGAGTAACCTTGCAAGTTTAATGACGCGAGGAAGAACTACATACTTAGTAGGTATAGGTACCTACGCATAGAAATGCTAATACAAGCGGAAATTATAGAATGATTTTCTCTGCCTACTCTACAAGAGAAGAATACCCATTTTGCGTGATGGTATTATGATCGATGGTAGTTTTTTCATGAATTTCATAGCAACAATGTAGATTTTTATTTTCAAAAAAATTCTCGCTGTTCCGCATCTATTACATCTTGGAATTATTTTAATGTGAAATTGGTAATAATTAACAATTTCTCAAATGGTTAATAGACGAAGCATGCTACTGCTCACAGCACGTTCATCTTGTTAATGCAAAGCAAAGAATTCATTAATGAATTAATATTATAGATTATGATTCGATGATTTTATTCATTAACTAAATGCATAAATGATTCACGTCTAAGTATTTTATCTGTTAAATAATTGTGTCCACTTCTAAGTCCTCAATAGACACCGTAATAAGATAAAGCAGAGAAAATATAATACACTCTATACGGGGTCTCGTTCTTTGGACAAGTTTTTGGCTAAAAATATTATATATTTTTTTTAAATTATTATTGACAATGATATTTGTGTTATCAAAATTTTCATTCATTATTTTCATTTTAAAAATCCATATTTTCTTTCAAAATTTTAAACGCCATATTATTGAATTTTCCCGTTGTGACGTCGCTAGGCGCTATGTTGAATTGGCACACATTTCACTCTTAGTACTTTTATAGCGGCTGATGACATCACACACTGTTCCGCTACGGGTGGATCTTTTTGCGGAAGTGCGAAAATTGCTTTTTCAAATGGTGATATAAGCCTTAATAATGCACATTTAAAAATATAGAAAGCACCATAATTTTTCTAATTTTCTGTACTATTTTCTGAGCTGATTTTTTTTTTGTGAAAGTTCCACGTAAAAAAAATATAAAAGTTGTGATTAACATGTAAATATATCAGCACAAAATTGTTTACTCGCACCTTATTAACATTGCTACAATTATTTTTCATACTTACTTTACAAGTACGCACGTAACCTAAAAGTCTGAGCAAACAATAAATTACTCAATATTAGATATCACACAATTTACTTCCTATTGTTACAGAATATTGAAGTATTTGCACTTATAACAAAAGGAATATATTAAAAACATAATATTATTTATTTTATCATATAAAGATTACAAATAATAAAAAAAAAAACTTGTAAAGTCTTACATCACTTTAATCAAATTAATTAAATTCAGATGTAATATCACATGAGCTAAATGCTCAAACGAAATTACATTTTTTGTAACAATCATTATTGCTATATAATATTTAGGCACTTTTTAATTTAATTATACCAAAATAAACGATACCTTTTATTGCAGAAATAAAACTTCCGGTGATGGGCAACAATAATAACACTTGACCGGAAACTGATATTAAAAACTTACACTTTTTTATATACCTAAATTTGCCTATTCTTAGTCAATTTGCAATAAATTAAAATAGAGATCATATCGCTAACAATATTTGTAATCTGTTTATAGTGTAGATGTTGTGATTTATGAATGAATTTGAAAGTTAATCTGAAATATATATAATGGTAAGATATCCGCACTTTTTGTTTTGCATAAATTAAATAAGTTATGTACAAAAATTATCGCCTTCCATTATAAAGCACATGATTATATTCAACATTTTTTATTCATTGTTAAAATTTAAACAAAACTACTCACTATTGCCAATAGTCCACGTCTCACTACCATATAACCGAACATTCCAGATAAAGGTTTTAACGAGGTTTTTCATAACATTTACGTTAATGGTAAGGGGTTAATATATGAAAGATTTTTTGTTAAAACAATTCTTGCATATAGTGAACGAAGAGAAAGAATATAGATACGTTTGTTTCCTTTTTACACAATTAAAATAAAAATCTATAAAAATTCACACAAAATAATATTCAGCTTCGATTATATTTCGATTGTTCAGTTGAAATATCTTTATTTCTCGGATATTTCAGGAGTTCAAGGACTCCTATTTATCCGTTTAGGTGAAGATTTTATTTTTAATATTTGGACTCTCTCTATTCTAATACAACTATGCCAGTGTTGGCATCTACGATCCTACCACGTCAGTGGGCGGGGGACCCGGCTGACGCAGCAGATTGTTGAGTTGATTGACGATTGTTCAGCTCCATAACTTATATATAATAAGTTACAATCCATTGGATTGGTCTGCAACGAGTTTGGTTTTTCTTCTCCATTCGTCTCTATTCTCAGCCAGTCTTTTCAGCTCTACGTATGAGCCACAGTTCATGTCCCTCTTCAGTTGGTCCATATACGCGTCTCTTGGTCGGCCTCTGCCATTTGTCCCCTCGGTCTTACCCTCCGCGATGGCGATGAGTAGTCCTAGGTGCCTGATGTTGTGGCCAATCCAGTTGGCCGATTCTCTTAAGAAGTTGCCTTTTTTCGCCTACCCTGGTTAATACTTCTTCGTTAACAATCTCTATTCTAATACAACTATGCCAACACTGGCATAGTTGTATTAGAATAGAGAGAGTCCAAATATTATAAAAAAAAAAATCTTCACCTAAACGGATAAATAGGAGTTCTTGGACTCCTGAAATATCCGAGAAATAAAGATATTTCAACGTTTTTAATACTTCTTCGTTTTCGACGTGTTCCGACCAATGGATCTTAAGCATGCGTCTGTAGCACCACATCTCAAAGGCCGCCAACCGTCCGCTTTCACTCTTGCTGATGGTCCACGTCTCACAACCATAAAGCAGAATGCTCCATACAAAGGCTTTAGTAAAATTCTTCCTTACGCTTAAATTAATATTTGGGGATTCCAATATCTTCGATTTTTTGTTAAAGGCAATCCTTGCCTGGTTTATTCTGCTCACAATTTCCGATTTGGAGCGTCCATCCTGGTTTATTCTGCTGTATAACTTAACAAGTAGAAATGTCTCATATTAGAGAAATCGATATTTTTGTAATTTAGATATATGTATTTAAATTATGCTTTAAAAACACAACAGAAAGTGAAATATACCTACTACATTATAATCACACTGTTAAAGACATACGTTGTCTTTGTACCATTCAATAGTTCAATAATTCGAAATATTTATTTGTGGAATTGTAAATAGGTACCTACACATTATTTTTTTCCATTACCTACTAAATAAAGGGAATAGGAAGAGTGGCTTTGTTTGTGTGTTTTACTAATTTAATCAAAAATTTTGACTTGTTGAGTTATAAAGCTGAACAATCGATACTATCTCGAATACTATGAAAGTAAGAAAAAGTTTGCATACTTTATTTTCTTTATAGACACGCCTATATAGGTACTAACATAAGTAAGTGTGAATGACCATCAGTGTTTGTTTATTATGTAGATATATATTTACATATATAGCAGAAGTAGTTTATATTCATATAGATGGTCTAGTAGCTTCTCTGTAGTACTACTGAGAACATACAATGTAACTACGTACTTGTTATAAGATAATATGGACGCAGTTTATTTCAAAAATAATTTATTATATTGGTTACTAAGTAATAGGTGAGCCAAAAATACTAAAATATAAAAATAATGTTTGTCTTACAAGCTTACTAGAAACCGTGAAGCACCCGGCGTAGAAAAGGTTACCCGCTTTTTCCTTTAGTTTACGTGTCTTATAAAAAAGGGTGACAGGAAAATTATTCGAATCACAATTATTCGAATGGACAATTCTTCGAAAAAACATTTGTACGAACTAACTTTTTTTCGAATGACAATTATTCGAATGGCAGTTATTCGAATCCACAATTATCAGAAAACACAATTGTTTGAATTTTTATACGTTATATTGATAACAACAATTATCCGAAACACAATTCTTCGAATTTTTATTATCAAGACAGATAATATTGCTCCTATTTTCGGCGAAAAGTGACGTACTTAGCGAAGTTATATTATATAATTCGACTCAGTTTGCAATCGATTTATCTAAAAAGTTTCAAACGTTTGGAAAAATAATTTAAATATATTTATAATTAGGTATGAACGTAATTGCCTCATTTTCTTAAGAAACTAAAATAACGTTAAAGTTGGATGGGGTATGGCTGGAGTTTTATATGAAACGTAATATAATTGCGTCAATATGACCTGCTTCTGAAGATCAAAATAAAATGAATTTAGATTTATATAAAATAATTCAAATAGGATTTTCTAACAAATGTTAGTCGAACAATTCACTTTCCATTAATTGTAATTCGAATAATTGATAGTCGAACAAATTTTATTCGAAGATTTGTTAATTCGAAAAATTATTTTTTCGAACAATTGTGAATTCGAACAATTGTATTTCGAAGAATTTTCATGTAATCATAAAAAAGATGTGTGTTCGAAAAAAGTAATTTTACATAAAGAATTTTATCGGTATTTTAAATATCTCGATTAGAGAACCATGTTTATACAATGTAACATTGTGCAAAATGTAATCGGATGAAGTGACAAAGGCGTCCCGACGCTCACGAATTGGCTCTAGGCTGGCTTAAGTTTGGTTTTGTCATCTGCACGTTGCGTGTTAATTTTTTTTTTCTGTACCATTTCACGTCTCCCCGACGTTGGTGATTACTCCGTCCATCAATTGAGACCATGTTCGCTGATGCGATCGACAAAATATTGAAATGGGGTAAAACCAATCGACTTGCCTTCGCACCGGCTAAGACTGCGGCTATGCTGATGAAGGGGAGTCTTAGCAGAAACAGAAATCATGTACTCAGAATGTCTGGACAGCCGGTGAGGATGGTTGAGGAGTATAGGTACCTGGGTGTGGTTATTGATAGGAATTTCTCCTTTGTTCAGCATGCTAGGGCGGTTTCGAGCAGGGCTACGTCACTGTTTGTTACTCTGAGAAGATTGAGTAGAGGCACTTGGGGTTTTAAGCCTAAGACATTGCTGTCTGTTTACCGTGCGACATATGTGGCTCAAGTCACGTATGGTGCGCGAGTGTGGTCGTATAGGCTGGCTGTGGGATCTGTGAGTCTTGCTCTTCTCAGGGGTCAGAGGTCTTCTCTACTTGGTGTTACGGGAGCCTATCGCACGGCAGCTAGTGCAGGCCTACCAGTTATTGCTGGCGTCCTTCCGGCTGATCTTGAGGTGCTTGAATGTGCGGCCAGGCGTTCCTTGAGGCTTGAGGGGGTGGCTCATCATTTTGGCCAGGTCGTGAGACCAGAGTCTGGAAGAGAGGGTATGAAAAGAGCGCTTGATAATGTGCATGAAATAACGATGAATGTATGGCAGAATCGCTGGGACTCGGATAGAACCGGTAGACTTGTCTACAGTTTCTTTCCTGACGTTTGGGTACGAATGAGGCGTAAGTTTGTTGTGCTGGACCACTTCACGTCGCAGTTGGTCTCGGGTCATGGAGAACTAAAGGGTAAATTGTTTGAACTCGGTTTGGCTAGTGACCCGTGGTGTCCGTGTGGCGGAGGTGCCCAGAGCGCAGAGCACATTTTATGGAAGTGTGATTTTCTGAATGATGCGAGAGATGATATGGTTGCAGGCCTGACTGGTGACACTCCTCGCCTTGTGTGGTGTGAAGAGTTGGTCATGAACGCGAGAAACTTTGAATGTTTTCGAATGTTTGTGGACGTATGGAGATCTAGATGGGAGCTTCTCGGACGGCAGGGTAACCCTCCTGTCGACTGATTTGCTCTTCTACACGACTTGGTCCTTGGGGTGGCACTTTCGGGCGACTGTGCTGAGCTCTCCCTTTTCTTATCTGTTTTGTGTTTGTCTTTTCTCCACACAGGAGGTGAGTTTTTATTCCTTGCTGCCCTTGGTAAGTATATAGTGTGTGCACTTACTTGTTGAGTTGAATATATTTTTGTAATCATATGTAGGCACACATTAATTTTGTAATAGTTTAAGTCCTTAGTACGTATTCGTACGTAACTGTAAGATAGACTTAAGAAAAGTTTTGTATATTTCTAGACGTAAGTTTTTCTTTAAAAAACCATGTACTATGTTGTGTAAATGTGTGTGTCATCCTCGGTGTGAGGTCTTCCACCAAGGGTACATCAAGGGAGTTTTTTAATTGTCGAGTGGGTTTTTTTTTTTGCAGAGGAAATCCCATTAGGATAACCTCGAGCCCACTCTTTGGTAAAAAAAAAATAATAAAATAAAGCTTTTGCTCTAGATTGACTGGATGACATGAGAACTGATGTTCTTGAAACATCCAGGGGTAAGTGGTGGGAACCCCTCCCTTAATGTAATGGTGATTACTCCGGCGATAGCCTCCCTGTCCTGTGCTGCCCTAAACAGGTCATCCACCGTCCACATTCCGGTCCACTTTCTAATGTTGCGCAGCCAGGACATCTGCTTTCTGCCAACTCCCCGTATTCCCTCTATCATGTCCTCCAATAAACATAAGTCGGAGGAGACGGTATTTTTCTCCACGCAGCACGTGACCCAAATATGAGACCTTCCTCACTTTTTCAATTGACAACAGTTCTCTCTTGGCTTCGGCTCTCCTAAGTACTTCAATGTTACTGAACTTTTCGGTCCAAGGTATACGAAGCATTCTTGTGGTTAAGATTGATAAATAGAAGTTTGTTTTGTACCACCGTCTCTTATCAAAGATCATACAGCATATGTGAAGTGAAGTGATGTGGTGTGCAGTACGTATATAACATTATCACCCATGATACTAATAGAGCACAGGCGCGTGAAATAGAAAGTTATTTATTAAACTTTTTATTATTACTATTATTTAGTTTGTTGTTTGCGTTGCATTATATTATATGTACAATAAAACAAGAGGTGATAGTGTGTTGAATTAAATTGGGTTGGGCTGGTCAGATATTTAATTACTATTTATTGATTACTCTATCATTGTTAATAAATATATAATAAGTACACGGTCGGAAAACGTGCGTTAATTAATGTGCGTAAATTATTCTAATAAAGTGCGTTGATATCTCTCATACCATGATTTGAAAGTTTCACCATGTAGAGTTTTACGACTGTTAAACATTTAATATTAAATATATTTGAATATTGCTCTAATTGTAAGAGACCCTGCATTTGCTTGTGCTACCAAAATAAACGTTGAAGAAAGATGTTTTATAGAATGCGTTGTAGTATTTTCATAGTATTATTCTTAATGGTTTTCAGCCTGGAAGGTTTCGTGTCTATTTACGTATGCGTTGATGTCTTTTCCTTGTTCTAAAATTCTAAGATTTCGTGCCTATTTTATAAACAAAATTCCTTTGACACACTTATTCTGTTCAAATAATTTAAATTTTGAAATGTAATATGGTTGGAGCACGTGGAGCACCCGGTAAAGAATTGGTCTCCCACTCTTATCCGTAAGTTTTCGAGTGTCCTGTAAAAGGCAGGTTTTCGAAAAAATAAGACATTTTACATCTTAAATTCAGCGATGAGCCTTGCCACCCATCCTGAATGTCTGGATTTTATATTGACACGGAGAGGATAGCTTGCATGCTTATTATATGCAGCTGGTCTGCTGGCTACCCCACTTGTGGGATATGCCGTGATGGTATAGTAGTAGTAGTAGTAATATGGTTTAAATTTCGTTTAAAAATGAAAAATAACATAAATGCTTCTAAAAGCACCGATTTCATTATGAATGAACAAATCATTTATTTCAAGACAGTATTAGCATTTTCATGGTATCTACATATTATCTATCATAATATTAAAAAGTTTTACGCTTTATAATTCCTCTTACTCAAAACACAACCGTCCTTGATCTGCCATGATAATGCATTATTAATAAAATGAATGTAAAAAAGTATTCAACAATATAATAATACTGCACATCGAATTGCTTGCTGTAAGCTGAATAACTTAAACATTTAGTAACATATTGTTCAGTAAGATCCAAATTTAATAAATATTTGAGTCCGCTCGTGTGTATGGATGTATGTTTGAATATCTTTTATATACTTACTGTGTCGGTGTTTAGGTAGTAGAATTCCATAGCGAAATAAATGTCAATGACAATGCCCAAAATGACAAAGCCCTAACAAGACGAAAGACTTCTCTGTCTCTTTAATAAATCAAATAATAGGATAAAACAATTGTTTCATTTATTTTATCTTTTATATACGCTTTGCCTTGGGTTAGTTGGAAGATATTGCGCTTCAGCAATAAACTCGCCCATTGCACAAAATTATGTATTTTATTGTTATGTTACCATGTTTTTTCTTCTTTGTATACTAATTTTGTGCAAAAAAGATTTTTTAATACGCGGCGGCAGAATTGCCATCCACACTTCTCAGCATTATACAACCAGTTAAGTCTCCATATGATCAGTCATGATCACACAAAAACTTAACAGTCTAATGCCGGGAAAAATTCACCTATCCAGATATACAGGATATCAAAGGATTAGGCTCAAAACGCGGGATCAAAATACCAGCATTGTGCCTGAAATATCTGTGTTCAGAAACCTTTTTACAATATTACAAGTGTTTATTATAATAGATTTTTGAATTTTAATGTACAAATTAACCGGTAAATCTAATTTTTGTAAATTATTTATTAAAGATTTCGGAGTTACCCCTGTAGCTGACATGACTAAAGGTATTATATAAACGGACCTAGAATGCCAAATATTTTTTATTTCTCCTGCTAGTTCTGTATATTTACGTATTTTTTCTGCGACGGTTGTTTGTATATTATGTGTATTTGGGACAGCGATGTCGATTAGGTACGTTATTTTATTACGTTTATCATGTAATACTAAATCGGGTCTATTATGATGTATTTGTCTATCTGTTATTATGGTTTTATCATAATAGAGCCTATAATTTTGATTTTCTAATACCTGTTCCGGGTTGTATTTATAATAAGGTATTACATTATTTGAGTTTAAAAGATTATGTTTAATAGCTAAATTTTGATGTATAATTTTTGCTACATGATTATGTCTATAAGTATACTCAGTTTGAGCGAGAGTGGAACAACCCGAAACTATGTGTTGAATTGTTTCCGGTTTGGCCAGACATTTCCTACACGAATCATCAATTATATTTTGATTTTTTATAATATATTTTTGATAATTTTTTGTATTTATTACCTGATCTTGAATTGCTAGCATAAAACCCTCGGTTTCCCCATACAATTCCCCAATGGTCAACCACCTGTTTGACGCATATTTGTCAACATAAGATTGGTTGAGATCATTGAGGTGTCTAGCATGAAGTTCCTTCCTACCCCAAGATTCTAACAAAATATTTAAATAGTTTAATCGCGGACCTACTGTTTCGTCATTTAAATTTAAAGGTGTATGATTTTTATCGGCCTGTATTATAATTTTATGTAGTATAGAATTATTTTGTTTGTTTTTAAAAAATGTTTTAAGGGATTCTATTTGATTATTATGTAAAGAGGAAATGTTAACAATTCCTCTTCCTCCTATACTCCTAGGCAGAACCAACCTTTCTTTCGCGGAATTTGGATGGTGATATCTATTTTTTGTTAATTGTGTTCTAATAAGTCTTTCCAGTTTATCTAGATCCGTTTTAGACCATTTTATGATGCCAAATGAGTATGTTAATAATGGGATTGCCCACGCATTTATTGCTTTTACTATGTTTTTGGCCGATAGATCACATTTAAATATGTTATTAAGTCTATCTTTAAAATCATTTGTTAATTGAGTTTTGATTAAAGAGTGATTTAAATTTTTAGATTGCGGAAAACCTAAATATTTGTATATTTCGTTATTATTCATGTTATTAATTTGATAACTAGAAACTATGTCCTGACATTCTTTAATTTTTCCTTTTTCAATGTGTAAAGTTTTACATTTATCTAGCCCAAAAGACATTCTTATGTCGTCTGAGAATTTTTTTGTTATACTTATTAGTTTTTCTAATTCGGTATCCGATTTAGCGTATATTTTTATATCGTCCATATACATTAAATGCGATATTTTTGTTGACAAACGAGTATTTCCGTTAATTTTGATTCCATATTTGGATTCATTTAATAAATTGGATAGAGGATTTATTGCCAAACAAAACCAAAGTGGACTTAAGGAATCTCCTTGATAGATACCTCTTTTAATAGGAATATCTTTTAGAGTTATAGATTTATTATTAAGATTTAAATTTAAATCGATATTCCACGAACCCATTACTGTTTTTAAGAAATTTATGATTGTTGGATTAATTTTATAAATTTTGAAAATTTCTATTAGCCACGAGTGAGGTACGCTATCAAATGCTTTTTGATAATCGATATAACAAATATTTAAATTCCGATTACGCGTTTGTATTTGTTTAAGTATTACGGAATCTATTATTAGTTGTTCCTTACATCCCATATGATTTTTACGACACCCTTTTTGTTCTTCAGCCAAAATTTTATTTTGCGTCACGTGATTATATATTTTATTAGTTAAGCACGATGTTAATATTTTATAAATAGTCGGTAAACACGTTATAGGTCTGTATTGAGATGGATTTGTTGTATTTTGACTTTTAGGTAGCATATATGTCAGACCTTTTGTTAAAAATTTAGGAACGTTTTGCGGGTGTTGTATGAGATTTGTTAAAGAATTAGCAATATAAGGTTGTAGGGATGTGAAACGTTTATTCCAGAAATTATGTATTCCGTCGCAACCCGGCGATTTCCAGTTATGTGTATTTTTAATAACATTTTTAATTAAGTCAACGGAAATATTGGAGAATTCCATTTCGTCCACATCTGAATATCGATCAGTTTCCTCATTAATCCAATTTCCATTTTTATGCTCAATATTTTTACTCCATATGTTAGACCAAAATTGTTTTAATTCCGGTTCCGATGGTAAGCCATTATTATTTTTATTAAAATCGATATTACTATTTAATTTTTTATAGAATTGTTTTTCATTTTTTACAAAAGAAGCGTTATCTTTTTTACGTTTAAGTTCTTTATTATACCGGCGTAATCGGCTAGATTTCGCGGCAAGTTTTTGTTTTAATATATCTAGTATTTCGTTAATTTGATTGTTTTGTATACCAGATATATTGAATCCATTATTTCGTGCTATTTTTTCAAAATATTTTATTATATTCCTACCCCGATTCCCGTTTTTAAATTCTGTGACTCTAGCAATATCTGTACGAATATTTTTTATGTTATTTTCCAAACGAATTTGCCAGTAGGGTTTTGATTTAGCTGTATTATTTTGATTATTATTTATTATTATAAGCTTAGAGCCAATTTTTTTATGAATGGTAACCACACTAGCATATATAAGTAAATGTAAATTCAAAAATGATATATTATCGTACAGAAATTTGTTAAATATTTTATTATTAAACTCGTAAATTAAAGACGAAAGTTTTTTAGACGAATTTAATTTTCTAAATTTGGGCCTACACATCGGATCTGTATTAGCATAAAGATTGATGTTTTCGCGTACAGAATTGATCAATTCTGTAATATTATTATCATTCGCGACGTTATCATCTACATTATGGATAACGTTATTTATTATTATATTATTATCATTTATTAAAGTAATTGATTCTACATTTATGTCGTCTTCTAGGCTAGTATTAAATTGTATTGTATTATTATTGTCATCATCATTATTATTTAATGGAATGTCAGGATTGTTACCGCGGTGTATGCTATCGGCCACATCTTTTTTTATTTGATCGATTATTGTTTTAGGTAGTAAATTATTACGTATTATTGATCGTCTTTGATCGGAAAGCCTTTGTTCGCTTACGTCAACTGCCGGAAAATTTTGCCTAAATACCGTATGTAAGCGTTGCCTATAACCTAATAAATTTGTTTCCAAATCCGTTACGATAAAATATTCTTGAATTATGAATTTATTAACTTCAGTTGTCCATTTTAATCTCTGCCTAGAAGTTCCTGCTTTTGTTTTTTCTGGTCTTAAGTTTGTGTTTAAATTTCTATAATTTAGACCAGTTTCTATTTCTAATTGTTTTTTTATATCATTAATTTCATCAAACGTTAATACATTATTATTTTTAATATTATTTATCTGATTAGTTATTATATTTTCATTTAATGAAAAATTTGGATAGGCCGATTTCATATAATTTACAATATATTCCAGGCACAATACCAAACTAGTAGACTCAAATTTTGAAAAACGATAGTATTCACGATACAAATCCCTGTTCATCTCGAAAGTAAATGACTGGGGTGAATACAAATTTGTCTCAATGGTTGCAGACCGTAACAACATAGAGTCGTCATTGATCTGCAAAACATTTTGACTATGTTGTTGTCTACTAGTGGTAATCGCGATAGAATCTTGTCTTTCTCGGGAAACACTTGATTCTATATTGACGGTCGCGCATGAATCTCGGGATTCCAAAAGTCGAGTATCTTGATATCTTGAGTTTGACTCCATATTATAAATTTAATTATTATTATATTATATAATAATATTTGAGTTATATTTTCTTCAGGTACTGAAGTGTGGTAAAGTGCTTTCTTGGTGGTTGAAATGATATTATTTTAAATTTTCATCAAAACTTTTATATGTCAATGAAGTAAACTTGTTAATGTGTCAATATTTTTTGAATTTGTAGCTTGGAACAATTTTGATGATTAAATTATTTAAGTACTTGTGGTGTAGATTTTATTTAAGTACTTATGAACTTGATATCATTATTTTTATATATTTTAAAATTTAATCTTCAATCTTGTCTTGGTTCTTGATTATAAGGATAATTAAAATTTAAATATTAAATGTCAAATAGAATAATATTGATTGATAAATTTGTTTACATTGATAAGAATATTGTAATAATTAAATGATATATTGATTACAAATGATGAATTGAAACTTTTAGGCACTTTTATGAATAATATTATATTATAATTTGAATCATAAACTCAGAATTATATTGATTTACTTACATATATAGATGTAATGATGTTTATTTTGACACTTCAGTACCACTTTATAACTGTTTATATAATTATGTTTTCTTGATATTTATTATCTTGATGTGAATTATTTTTAGTCTTTTATTATAATATGGAGTTTTAATGTATACATTTAGTGTAAATGTATTTTAAATTATTATTATTATTATTATTATTATTAATAAACAATAGAAAAACGTGAATTTTGAATAAAAAAAAATGAATGATTTTGTAGAAAATATGCTTATACAATCTGCTGTGTTTTTGTTTTTGTCAATTTCATGAATATTTATGATTTTTTGTATATTAATTACAAGCAATTTTACACGATAATAATATGTACATTCTTAGAAAACAAAATCAACATACCATTTATTTTAACTATTTCAAAAATAAAACTAAAAGTACAATAAAAAATGTTGTATTTACACTAAAAAATGTAACTAACGTAATTATTAAAACAGAAAACTAAAAAAAATTAGGGCAAGTTTGAAGGAATTCTGTTAGAGGCAGAACTCGAAGAATAATGTTTTTTGTTTCTGAAGATGTATTTTTTTCTGTAATCAGCATACTTGAAGATGTCTGATTTTAACTCAGTCTGAAGTTCAAAGGGAATTTCCAGGAAAAAGCACCCTAAATTTGTAAAACAGATCTAGACGGAAATTGAGCCGTGAGCCGTCATTGCAAGGATACAGTTTATTCCATGAGTTATTCATTCATTCATACCATCAACTGAAATTATTTTATTATTAAGAATGTAAAGTATAATAATTATGTTTTAAATTTTTGACTTGGATACATATTATAACCTAAATATTTAATGCAATACAATATTTTATGTAACTTCTGACTTTATGTATCCGAGATTCTCATTTAATATATTTTTTATTTATAATATGACGTAGATCTAATGTCCTAGAATTGATGTATTGTACAGTGTCTTTGAGGTGCTTTGGCACACAAACGACACTTTAACGTTGTCTAATATTAATAATGTCGGAATTTTCTTAAATGATGCTGAAATTAAAACTAGTATGCATAGTAATATGTCGGATAAATTGACTCTTTCTTTCTTTACTCTGAGCAATGAAGGTATGCTTACTTTTCAAATTAATTTACTGAGTAATTATTATTGGATGCAACACACATATGTACTCTTAAAGCAATATTGTTTATGAATTAATAAAATGGTTATGACGCCTCTGACACACATAATAACGATGCGAAACGGGGCAGCAGCAGCAACATTATATGTAATATACTCGCCTTTAAGACGAGAAATAAATAAATAATTAATACTACCATATACGATTATCTATTAATTTCATGATATTACATGTACTAGCTCATTACCCAATTTACTTGAGGAAATTAACTTGAGGGAGCCGGAAGTCTAATTGAATCGGTCATTTGAGAAACAACATAAGTCAGTCAATACAAACTTTTCAGAAATCACAAATAACTGTTTGTTATAAAATTTTGAATGAAAAGTTGATATCTTACTCAAATCAAAATGTTACTTACAGTATATTATTTTATTACAAACCTTTATTTAACGTCAAATATTTTATTTGTGTATTAATTTGTTAATTTAAAATCTTTGACTTATGTTGTTTCTCAAATGAACACCATTTCAGGGAATAAAAATCAACATTTGCATCCCAGTTTATTTATTAAACAACTAAAAATTATTATTTTTCATAATTATCACCCACGTTAGTGGTTGGCGTTAAGTGTCAGCTGTGAATCGATACGAAAAAAAATAGTGTAGTTACAACACAAGTCACGTGACTTGTGTTGTTTTTCTATTGACTGGCCAAGTTAATCAGCTCAATTTGCTCAATTTGTATTAAATAGGTCGTAACGTGCGTTTCAAGTAAAAGGACCCAAATAAAAAAAAACATTTTTGCTAAAAACCTGACTTATGTTGTTTCTCAAATGACTGATTCAATTTTAAAGCCTCGTACTTTATATTTTAGAATTCTCTGATTCAATTTCACCTTACTGCCGACCTACTCCACCATCATTACAAAAGCAAACGGGGGGTGTGTTTGGATTTATTGCAAACCCAAGTTCATTAAAAATAAATGCTTATACAAAAAAGACACACGTCTTATACATATGAAGGGTACATGGCAAAAACAAGCTCATTGATTTTTTTTCGTTTTCGTGATTCAAACGAGTTCGTCGGTAGCCTGGAGGTAGAGTCTCGGCCTCGTGAACAAGGGGTCCGTGGCTCGATACCAGGTGCCGGCAAACTCCCCTTTCACGCCACAAGCTTTTAGTAGCTTACTGTGAAAGGTGTATAAGGTTGTATTTGGGTTTATAATAAACGAAACCCAGGTATTTTTTTTTTTCCCCTCAATGAGTTCTTTAGAATAGTATAAGTAAAATTTAAAAAAAAACTGGCTAATTTCTTTGTAAATCACATTGAAATGATGAAAAAAATGGTGTTTAAAACTTTACATTTGCTCTCCTATAAAGAGATAATTTGTCAATGAGTCTGTTCTTGCCGTGTACCCTTCATATGTTTTATATTAAGGCCCCCGTTTAGCAAAAACGGTAAAATTTTCTATTTTCAACAAATTTGATAGAAAAACTGCCAAAACTTGTTGACCCTTGCGAACATATTGATTTGATAAAATAAAAAATCAAATATTTATTACCAATATTAGTTTTTTACTAAAAAATAAATAAATCACAAACTGACGAGATTTATTTAGGTAGGTACTCTTTGTTATATCAAAATACAAATTATTTGTAAAATATATATATTTTTTATTCATCCCATCAAGCATATAAATACTATAGATTTTAGTAAACTTTTTTTAGTATACAAAAAATAAAGTTCATGTGGTGATTTTTGGTTTCAAAATATGTGAAATTAATCAAAAAAAAAATTTTTAAGTCGGTCAATATCCATGAAAAAAAAGAAGTTTTTTTTTGTTCTATAATTGTAATAACTATCTAAGTATTCTCAATATTAAAATAAATATATGGAAATATGTAGGATTCTCGTGCATTGATGTACCAAACACACCCCCGAATTTGATTTTTAGAAATATGCTTTTTTATAAACGAATACTATGAAGCTAAAATAGAGTTTTTTTTAGTTAAACTTTGATATTGGTAAATAATATTTGTTTTCATATTTTATCAAATCAAAATGTTCGTAGGGTCAACAAGTTTCGAGAGTTTGTGTACCAAACTTGTTGAAAATTGAATTTTTTATCGTTTTTGCTAAAGGGGCCCCTTAGCAGAGCAGAAAAACTCGTACATATACAGAATTAACTCGCTATATTTCCCATAACGTGGCTGTATTGTAGCTGAGATTTCTTCAATATTTTTGTTAACACGCAAAAAAAACAATTTAACCCCAAAATGAACAGAAATAAATCAACTGATGCTTATGTGGTGTTCTCACTTTGGCGAATATGGCCGGGGCACCAAAATATCGCCAGCCATTTGAACCGTGTGAACAAAATGACAGCTAGTCTGAAACGATAAAAACCAGTAGAAACGATATCGTCTCGAGTTGACCACCTTCCAACTTTTTCGGCCAATTGAACGATTTGCGTATGCGAAGATGTGCGCGGCGTTCGTATCTATGGTAAAAACTTTATAACCTATAAATTTTATAATGTTTCCAGCTTCGTGACAGCTGTTATCTTTGTTTTTAGTTTGTGGCGTTTGTTTCCTTAATTAAAAGGCGCCTTATAACCTCTACTATAACATTTTCGACTAAAAATAAACACTTCGCGATCTCCATCTCGACGTCCGCCATTTTGAAAACAGTGTCAAAATCAAAGCGCATCTGACAGATCGTTTCTATATCAGTGGACTGTGTGAACAGGTGTGACGATCAATGGATGTCCGGCAAATTTTGTTTTTTCGCCTGGCGATATATTTTGAAATTCGCCTGGCGATATTCGCCAAATGTGAACACCCCATTACTAGACAGGTACATGCAGTTGGTTTGCTGGCTACCCTACATAATTGTGAGAGATTACATGATGGACTTCATGAAATAAACATGCAAATTTTCCTCTCCGTACCAACAAAAATTAATATATGTTATATGATAGATGTGAAATACCTTATTTTAGTTTCAAATATTGAGTTCAATTTGATTTGGACGTCTTAAAATTATGGTTGAATAACTACATACCTACATATGAACATACATTTAACTTATTTATATAAATTAAGATAAGTATTCACTAAATTCTAACGCCACACGCCAACTACATATTATTGTTATTTGTAAGTGATTATATTATTATTAGAATTAGTAAGTAACACAGCTTGTATCGTGTTGCAGAGTAGTCATTTATACCCAATCTCTATTGTACAAGTGTAGTTTATTATTATACTTAGTCATTATTTTTAATTGTTGCAATAATTTATCATGTTAGTTAATGTATGTAGGTAAAAGATTATTTCGTGTTTTACCAAATTTGTGATGAAATGAAAATAATTAACATTATTGATTACATTTGAAGACAATCGAATAATTTTTTTAATTAATTAATACTAATTTAATATATCTGCATAATTATTTCATGTACCTATTTTACTATCTATTTCATTAGAAATTTATAAAATTAAATTAATACTTAAAAAAAAATAGATAGCTCTTTGATACCTACGATTCAGGTTTATGTTTTGTGGTTGGTATTTATACGTGAAATAAATAATTTATTATTCAATAAGATGAATTAGCATGATTACAGAAATAGCTTTCTTAGATATTCGACTTGTTAAATAAATCACCAAATCGGTAGCCTGGAGGTAAAGTCTCGGCCTCCGGAACAAGGGGTCCGTGGTTCGATCCCAGATGCCGACAAACTATCCTTTCACGGCACAAGCTTTTAGGCTTAGTGTGAAAGGTGTATAAGGTTGTATTTGGGTTAATAACAAAATCCAGTATAAGGTTGTATTTGAGTTTATAACAAAACCCAGATATATCTTTAAAAAAAAAATCTATATCTTTTTTTTTAAAATACAGTTGATTTCCCGAGAGTTTAAAAATTCCAATGATTTTTTTTTTTAGATTTTAAACAATAACTGTGTTACGTACCTACTCGCATTATCTTAAAAACGCCAATCTTTTGGCCTATTCTTTAGAAAACCTCTACACACTCGGACATCTCTTGAGTCGAGAACTCCTGATATTTATATAAGAGGTAAGAATACTGGAAGAGAAACAATAATTGACCCGTATGAAAAAAATAAATAAAAATTACATTAACATAACATACATAACATACATAGACAATTCACACAGATCGAGCTAGTCCCAAACTAAGATGATTCTTGTATTATGGGTACTAACGCGACGATACACACATATACAATGCACTACACACATATACATGTAACACCCAGACCCAGGACAGTTTGAAAAAGGTCATTCTTCACTTTGCCCTGGCCGGGAATCGAACCCGGGACCTCGTGACTCAAAGGCAAGAGCGTTACCTCCGCGCCACACCGGCCGACAATTACAGGCAGATGAAGAATTTTAGTGATTTTGGGTAAAATATTAAGGATATTACGCAACAGACGACTCATCCACACAACCAACAAACTTTACAAACTCCTCATCCAAACTAGCCTAAGTCAATCCGTAAGCATCGGAACACCTTTCCTTTTTCCTACTAAGAAGAGTTAGCAGTCTGTTGGTTGTGTGGATGAGGCGCCTTTTGAGTAGTATTCCTATAAGAACATATCTAATACGCCCCTGAACTCAGACTATCACAATTACAATACTCGTTGTAAACGAGACGTAAGATCCCTAGAACATAGATTGGCTAAAGTTTCAAAAAGCTTTATTTGTCTTAGCATAAGTTTATATAATAAATTACCCTGTAATGTTAAGGCACTCAATTATGTAGAATATCAGAGAAAAGTGAAAAGGTATCTTGTTGGAAAAGCTTTTTACAATATCGACGAAATGCTAAATGGGACTGTTCAGCCTAATTGGCATTGATTCAATTAATTAATTTATGTATAATTATTACAATTTATTTTTTACATACACTGACGAGAAGTTATTTTGGGCCTTTTACACTCGAAAAACTTTGATTCAATGAAATTTCTTTATTTATTTATTCATTGTATTGTTGTAATTTGATTATTTTGTCATTTGTAAAAAAAAAAAAACTATATAATTGCCTGACGATTCCAAGTGCCAAATCAATGGCCTACGGATGATAAGAAAGAATAAAGAATTCTTATAACCCAAATTTGTTTAATAGTGAAAGAGATTTACTAAACAATTACAGCATAAAACAAGTAAGTAGGTACTCATTGGTAATTGTTCAGTGCAATGCAATTCAAGTAAATACAAATAACTCAAATACCGAACTTATCTCTCGGTCGACACTTTTATTTTTTATATTATGAATTATAATTGTGGCAATAAATATTATGCACGTTGTTGCATAAAATAGTAATCATTTATGTTATAAAATAAATTATAAATCATTAGATGGATCAAAGATCTAACGATAAAAATGTTATACATTCTAAACATAGTAAGTAGCTACATATTATATTTATAAAGAGTAATACAGTACAGTGAAACCTCTATCTATCGTTCCTCGAATAATTGTTTTCCCGTATTTGTCGTTATTTTTTACAGTTCTGAATTAGTTTCATACAAAACAAGTAAAAATATCCATCGCATCCATCGTTTCTCCATAATGATTTTATCGCATTGACCGTTTAAATTGCACGAAAATTTCGTATATATGTATGTACCTATAATAACATTGGAGAGCGAGCGAGAAAGAAAGAACGATTTGTTGATTCTTTTGGCTGTCTTTTATGATAGTACGTCAGTAGGTACAATAAAAAAGCAAAGATTACATACAGTACAAAGTATGATTTTGATCTACATGCAGCTTCCTTTTTTATTTTAATTTTAATTTAATTTACAAATATTTACGGCCAAAGCCTTTAACATGTTAAACCTCTGTATACATACAAAACATGTAAACAAAGGAAAGATCTGTTACAAAAAAGACACAAAACAATTAGACTAAAGAAACGAAAGTTTTACAGACAATATAACGTTAATCATGTTATAATTATAAAAAAGATACAAAAATGTTAAAAAAAAATTGGTAAAGACATCACAAAGAGAAATCAAAGGTATATAAATGTCAAATATAGTTAAAATTCATAATTTAAAAATTTGGTCAAGACATTACAAAGAGAAATCAAAGTTTATTACTATATCGTTTATTTCAACAAATTGATTTATAACTTTTGAATCATTTATCATTTTTATTAAACCTATAAACTCGTATGTACATATTAAACATTAAAATACATATTAATGTGATTCTTTCTATACTCCCGCATTCATTGTTTTCCCGCATCCATAGTTTATTTCAATAGGTCCCTTCAAAAACGATAGATAGAGGTTTCACTGTATTTATATAAATGGATTTCTGTATCTTTGTAGAAAAGTGTTACCTACATAAATGATAAGTGTTTGCGAAAGAAAATAAAATATTTTTTTAATCGCTCCCTCGAGTTGCTGTTAAAGAATATGTCTCCCACTCTTTTTTGTAAATTCGAATGCCCTGTAATTGGCAATTGTTAGTAAAACATTACGATAACCAAACCAGAAAGGCAGACCCCACCACCATGTGGGAATAATAAATGCTCAAGGAGAAGAAGAAGAAAAAGCTTAGATGAAAAAGTTTGCTAAATTTTCTACTCTAGGAACTTTATGAGGGAACCGATCAAACTGTTAAACTATCAAAAGCTTTTTGTCGTCATTTTTATCCAAAAATATTTTCGTAATCTCCTACTTATTTGAGTGGTCAAAACTTTTGCAACGCCAGGTATATTGGTTTGATGATTTAAAAAATAAAATGTTTCGTTGTTTATGACCATCACAGATATTATAAGATCATTACAATCTGATCTTGATCTACACAAATCAATCAATCACAGAGAGACAAAAGAAAGTGGCCTTATAGATCAACTCACTAGATGTGTGAGTAAGTTGATAGTTATCACTATATTATTATATACCTACTTTATGCCATATTATAACGGTATTATAATTATATTCCTTACAAGTTTATTAACCAGAAAATCACTTAAACATTATCCTCTCTTAGTTACCTTCGTTACCCTCCTTGCGCCGGGTAACGAAGGCATTCATTTTAATATTTCTTTGGAGAATGTCCCGAATTGTCATCGAATGATTGAAGATTGATGATTGACGTTTTTATCCAGCTGTGTGGACGCTGTGTGCTATTGTCGTAGATCAAGCATGTCAAACTCAAATCCTAACATGGGCCAAATAAAAAATTAAAAGTTTGTGTGGGCCACAAAAAAAAGGTTTTATAGGTACTGTAAACTAGGTATATTTTAAAAAGTATAAAAAAAGGTAAAATTAATAAAGAGTATTTTTTTGTACCGTTATGTTTTGTACTGCTAGTGGGCCGCAAGTTTGACATGCTTGTCGTAGATGAAGTCCAAATTATTACTATGAGATTGTTTTGAACAGTCGGCCGGACTTCTTCTGCCTATTTGGGCCCTACCTTAAGGACAGTTTTTTTTTGTTTAGTTGGTAATTAAGGATAAATAATAGAAGTACCCAGACTCTCTGGGTATGAGGTGGTAGTGAAGTCGTGACGATCCTTTGGACGTAAATTTATTTGTTTTGCATTTCACTGTCATAGAGCCGTGGAGTACCCGTTAAAGAATAGATTTTCCACTCTTTTCTGCAAGTTTTCGAGTGTCCTGTAAAAGGCAGGTGTTTGAAAAAATATACATTTTACATATTAAATTTAGCGATGACGTTTGCCACCCATCCTGAATGCCTTAATTTTTTGCTGGCACGGAGAGGATAGTTTGCATGATTCATTGCATGCGGTTGATTTGCCGGGTACCCCACTTGAGAGATATAACAGTATAATAATAATAAAATAATAATAATTTGAGTTATTTGCAAAAGATCGCGCCTTTTGCTATAAACTCTGGCAACCCTGCCAATTTGTGAAGTGTATTTTGTATTTTTTCTCCGTTTAACTTTCGATTTATAAATGATTTAACTATTTTAATCCATCACAGACTCATTTCCATTCCATCGCACATTCATTTTCACTAACACTGGAGATACAGATTCAACTGGATGATCGGTGAGAGAATCGATATATAGTTTTTACCTTATCAAATTACCGCCGATGACCTGTCATGGTCAGCTGTTGAAGTTACAAATACACGTACAGGAGTATACTTGCACACATACACACACATACACATAATCAGCAAACATAACCTAGAAAATATTGTAATATCATATCATCAAGTCAAAGCGAATCAAACTAACTTTTCACTGTCAACTACATAGCAAGTTAAGTTACAAAAATGAATAACTTTTGTGCACATTGTAACAAGATAACACATCAAAATGATTCACTGTCATGTAGCACCTGTCATGGTTACTTTCACTGTGTTTGTGCAAACATATCACACGAAAAAATGACAAGGCAGCGTCTAGCGTCATGGAGCTGTTCACCCTGTCAAAAGGGACGAAAGCAAAATACGAAGAAACTGCTGAAACATGACGATTTACCACTTCCAACAATTAACAAAAACGTAAACACTGCCAGTTCACACTCATCTCCGCTTCTTCCCGCACCATCGACAAAGAAGATAGAAACACCTAATACGAATTTGACAACTAATAAAGTCATAAACAAAAATCTTCTCGAAAATTCTATGGAACCGCTTTCGTCAACTTCACTTAACGAAAATAAATTAAATACAGAATTAACCGAATATATAAATTCTAAAATCGAATCATTTATCACAAATATTACATTTAAATTTGATACATTGCTGAATAAATTAGATGAAAAATACAATGGACTTTTTGAATCTCTTGGTTTTTGCATTAAAAAGATGGAAGAATTCGAAATTACCACAAAAAAGTTTAATGATACTATCATCGACTATGAACTGCTTAAAAATGAACATAAAAAAGTTTTATCTCGCTTAGATACACTAGAAAAACATACTCGTGAGATGGAGATTAATGCCAATGATATAGAACAACGAGCAAGACGTTGCAATGTCGAGGTGCAAAATGTCACTGAACACAAGGGTGAGAATCTCATGAATGTAGTGACTAAAATAGCAAACAAAATAGGAATTTCAATTACTCAAAATGATATTGTAGCAGCTCATCGAGTATCGCATGGCACCGCCTCTAAAAACCGTCCTAAAAATATAATTATTAAATTTTCACAACAAAAAATGCGTGACGCTTTTTTATCTGGAGCAAAAGCCAAGCGAAGTCTGCTAACGGAGGACATTGGACTACCAGACAGAGATCGAAAAATCTATGTATCGGAACATCTCACCTTGAAGAACAAACTACTATTCAGAGAAGCACGCTTAAAGTCAAAGTCCGTAGGCTGGAGGTTTACCTGGGTGAAAAACGCAAGAATTTACGTACGAAAGGACGTGGACGAACCAGCTATTGCCATTACATCGTTAAAAGACCTGGAGAATATTTTTTAAAATCTAATTTTGTTGCATTTTACAATGTAAATCCTATTATAATATTTGTCTGTTCCCTTATTTCCCCTTTTCCTTCATTTCATTGGTGTGTGAACAGCTCTATAGGTGTATTATCTTATAAGCCACACGTGGGTGCGTGCGGACGTGTTGTGTCACTACTATTGTACGACTTGCGTTACATTAATTATAGGCGCATTAAAGGTATATTATCAAAACTGTAGAGGGCTTAGAAGCAAGACCAGCGTTTTTTGCTCAAATATTATTGTTGGAGGTTATGACATTGTTATCCTCACGGAAACATGGCTCAACGCTAGTGTTCAGAATAGTGAACTTTTTAACGACGATTATAATATATTTCGCAGAGACAGGGATCTCAAGGCTACAAACAAGCGTGACGGGGGAGGCGTGCTTGTGGCGGTATCGCGTAATTTTGATTGTGTGCGGGAGCCAAAGTGGGAGACCTCGGGTGAGGACCTTTTTGTTGCGTTATCATTGGTATCTAAAAACGACAATACTGGTCGTGGGAAATGTGGTCTCGTGTTGGGGGTGGTTTACTTTCCTCCGGGCACTTCTATATGCGAGTACGAACGACACTTTAACAAAATATCTGATACATTTATGGAGGATAGAAATAATATTCACTTGTGTATTATAGGTGATTATAATATTCCAAACGCTCAGTGGGTTAAAGATGATGATGGTCGGACGGATATACAGGGTTCGCGGCGTGGCCCCCATGTGCGTCTTCTCGTGGAAGCAATACGCTTCATGAACGTTGAACAATATAATTTTATAAAGAACAAAAATAATTCTATCTTGGATCTGGTGCTATCGGATTTGAATTGCGATGTTGAAAGATGTGACTTTCCGTTGGTGCCTGAGGACGGACATCATCCTCCTCTATTGGTTAACATTCCTATTATTGTGAACGAAACCCATCTAAGTATTAATCGTAAGGCCAAATACAATTATCGTAAGGCGAATTTTGACCAAATCAATGCAAAACTTGCCACTGTTGATTGGAATGACTTGTTGAATAGAGGAAATACTAACGATGCTGTGAACACTTTCTATGAAGTATTGTTTTCAGTTATTGATGCTCACACTCCCAAGAAAATTCCTAAATCTTCTGGCTTTCCACATTGGTACAAGAAGCCTACAGTTTTATTGGCCAAGATGAGGAATAAATATTGGGGGCTGTGGAAAAAGTTTCATAACCAGTGTGATTATGCTGTTTTCTCTACGTACAGAGCAAAACTAAAACAGGCACATAGAGGAGATCGCAAAATGTATTTAGATAGTTTAGAAAAATCAATTAAAAATAATATTAAGCCCTTTTTCTCTTACATCAACCATATGAAAACTTCTAACGGTTACCCCAGAAATATGCACTTCAATGGTGTTCATTCAGGTGATCCAAAAACAATTGCAGGTCTTTTCTGTTCTTTTTTTCAGTCTGTCTTCAATGAAAAAGTTTATGACGACATCGACATCATTGATGATGCACTCGCTCTACCTTCAGCCTGCTTACCCGGTCTAACAATTTTGTGTTCTGAAGTTTATGATAAATTGATAAATCTTGATATTAATAAGGGCATAGGTCCAGATGGATTATCTTCATTGGTACTAAGAAGATGTGCGCCACACATAGCTAAACCTTTACAAATTATTTTTAATATGAGTGTTAGAGAGGGATGTTTTCCAAAAATCTGGAAAACTGCCAATATTACTCCCATACATAAGACGGGCGACAAGTCCGATATGAGTAACTACAGACCTATATCCATTCTTTCTCCTGTATCAAAGGTATTTGAGTCTGTCGTGAAGGATCGTTTGGCGCATTTTTTGGGACCGCGGTTGCTGGAGGAGCAGCATGGGTTTGTGGGGGGTAGGTCTACGGTCACTAATCTTTTGGTGTACTCAGAGTATTTGTTTTCTTCCATGGATGAGCGAATACAAGTTGATTCTGTCTATACTGATTTTAAGAAAGCCTTTGATAAGGTGGACCATTCCATTCTACTCAATAAGCTCTCCAAATATGGTATTCACGGCGATCTTTTGAGATGGTTGAAATCGTATTTGACCGACAGATTGATGTCCGTGACGATGAACGGATTTAATTCTGATAATGTTCCAGTGACGTCCGGAGTGCCTCAGGGTTCAGTGTTGGGGCCATTGCTGTTTTCGACATTTATTAATGACATAGGTGACTGCATACGTCATTCCCAGTTTCTGCTTTTTGCCGATGACCTCAAGATATATCGGCAAATACGTTGTATTGAGGATGCTGAGAAACTGGAGGAGGATCTTGGTAGGATCTATGATTACTGTGTCGTTAATAAGCTAAAGTTAAATTTAAAAAAGTGTAATTCGATTTCTTTTACGAAAAATAAAAAAAATATTAATCATAGATATACTATTAACGGTCAAATTTTGATCCAACTAGAGAAAATACGAGACTTAGGCATTACGTTTGATAGCAGGCTTCATTTTGAGGCGCATGTTGAGGATATCACGGAACAATGTAACAGAACATTGGGCTTCATTTTAAGAACAACTAAAGAGTTCAAAGATCCTAAGACTATGACAGTACTATATGTCGCACTCGTCAGAACACGGCTTGAATATTGTTCTACAATTTGGAACCCGTTATATGATAAATATATCTTAGCAATTGAACGTGTACAGCGTAAATTTCTACGAATGTGTGGACGAAGGTACGGTGATGCATTCTGTGGGAACCTATTGGAGCTCTCAAAGCGCCGTGAATTGATGGATGCGTGCATTTTGAGGAAGGTATGTACATCAGAGGTTGATGTCCCTCAAATATTGACCAAAATCGGTTTTCGCATACCTTCAGTAAGAAGAACTAACCGGCCTCTAAACGTAAGTATAGCTCATACTAATGCTGGTTTGCGTAACCCCCTCTACCGTATATTAAGCAACTACAACGATAGATTTTGTGACGTCGACATGTTTGCGAGCAATCCTCGTGGCTTTAAAATATCTGTTTTGCAGATTTTGAACAGTATATAATTGACTGCCTACTTATTTGATGGTGTTCCACTTATCCCAATGATTTTCCCCTTTCCATTCTCTTGCTGTTTGTCAGGGTTGTTAGTGTAAGGATTTTTTTAGTTTTTTTACTTTTGAATTTTTAATCTTTTTACTTTTTAAATTTTTTTTTTAAATTTTTAATTGTTTTTTATTGATTTGTTCTTTAATTGAATAGTTTTTCAGTTTTTTTTTTAATTGTTCAATTTTAATTGTGGATTTGTAATGACTATTAATTTTTTGGTGTTGTTTATTGTATTACTACTGTTTTATTCTTATTTTATAAATTAAATTAAATTTTATTATAGATGACAACCTTATGGGCTTAAAATATTGTGATTAGTGAAAATTGTACGCACTTTTAAATAGGGTAATACATTGTTTATATTATTTTGTCTCTTGTATATTGTTTCAACTTACATGTATTATCTGAAGTGTGTCATTGGTGAATGAATAAATAAAATAAATAAATAAATAAAACTCGCTCTCTGTATACATACATAATTCATCTTCTTCCCTTTTGTCCTAATTGGGCCTGTGGCCCATTGCGCCTCGGTACCTCCTCCAGAGATCCTCTGCTTCCAGACAAGTTTGATACCTGTCCTTGCCAGCTTCTTTTAGGGCGATCCACCGGTCTCTGCCCTTTCTCATAGCCTTCAAAGATCTAAGTGGTAGCCCTCTGTATATTGATTGAATTTAATTTGAATGCATTACTCTATAACATTGTTTGTATTTGTAATAAATGCACAATAAATTTATTTCATGCAAGATAATGATTAATTAATAGCAGGTCCCTGCTTTCTCTCTAGCGTTGGAGTCAGCGTTTTCATTTTAATTAAATATTATTTATCATCGTTGACAGAAACAAGAATCCTTCTGCTTGAATAAACTAATGTAAATTAATATATTAATCCATGCTAATGAATTCATTTCCACTATAACACAGCATGCTAGGAAATAATACAAATAAATAAATCTTACTTTATCATTATATATGAACGAATTGTCACAATATTGAATTAAATAATAATTAATCATTAATTAGATAATAGATTTGGAATTAATATTTGTTTGTCTTATGTCCCCTTATACCAGCAATACTATTGCTGTTTGGGGATTACAATTTTTTATTGTTATATTTAATATTATGTGTACAATAACTCACCATGTTTATATTTACTTTTAATAAATTCTTTAATCTTTAATAGTTTATTTCTGTAGTACTAACTTACTTCCGATGGCCGAACAGCCCTTGTAGGACCTTTGCCTCCGAAACAATAGATCTTCAAGCCTTTCTATCCTGAGCAATGGAATGCCAGTCGTCTTTAGTATTGAGCTCCTCTAGATCTCGGTTGATGTTATCTAACAATCTTTGTCTTGGTCTGCCTAACGGTCTCCTGCCCTCGGGTATACCCTGCAGAATACCTTTAGTCGCCCTTTCTTCTCCGGATCTAACGACGTGGCCAATCCATGCCAATCTTCGGGATGTGATCTCACTTGTGATGAAAGGTTGTTTAGTTGTGGAGCGAATTTCTTCATTACTTTTAAGCCTCCAAGTTCCTTCTGCAATACCTGGTATTATATTCTGTAGTGGCTAACAATATATTATAAATAAACTGCGATGATAAGAACATGTTGAATGAACGATGAAAGAATGATTCTCGTCTATTTATTTGGAAGAGATAAATAGACGAAGATAAGAAATATGTCGACGTTCCATAGCTCAACAAGTCGTTTTTTTTTTAATTTAATTGGCAATTCACACAAAAAACGTCATTCTTGCGATTTCACAAACAAATAACAACCAATAATACACGGTTCTCTTATAGGTATATTAAATATTCAATTATGGAAAAAAAAAAATCTTTTTTCAATTCCACAAATAAATAAATATTAGGATTTGCTTAGCTATTGAATTGAACAAAGACGACGAATGTCTTTAACAGTACGATTATATTATTGTGTCGGTGTACACGAAGTAGCATTCCATAATTATGTAATTTAATAAAACAAGTTCCCGTGGAGCACCCGGTAAAGAATTGGTCTCCCACTCTTCTCCATAAGTTTTCGAGTGTCCTGTAAAAGGCAGGTGTTCGAAAAAATAAGACATTATACATCTTAAATTCGGCGATGAGGTTTGCCACCCATCCTGAATGTCTTAATTTTATATTGGCACGGAGAAGACAGCTTGCATGTTTTATATGCAGCTGGTCTGCTGGCTACCCCACTTGTGGGATATGCCGTGATGGTATAGTAGTAGTAGTAGTAATAAAACAAGTGTTTCTTTCTACCTACTATAAATTATTGATTCTGAGAGAGACGTCTTTCTACTTATAAGGTCATTTTCAGATTGATAATGACCTTATAAGTGGAAAGACGTCTCTCTGGGAATCAATAATCAATAGTAGAAAGAAACACTTGTTTCAAATTACATAAGTACGATTATAATATAGTACATTTTTTCACTTTTTGTTTTAGCAAAATTACAAAAAAATGCCGACCTCTCGAATATAAGACATTTCTATATTTAAAAATGAATGTCGCGAAGACGAAAGTAATGGTGTTTGAAAGAGAGAGTGAAAGAACGGTATGTGAAATAAAGGTTGACGATGAATGTTTAGAGCAAGTGAATGAGTATGTCTATTTGGGAAGTCTGTTTGCGAGGGATGGAAGATTTGATAAGGACATTGAAAGAAGAAAAGTCGCCGGTGCTAGAGTGAATGGTGCACTTCGACCCATTGTTAGCAATAGCAGTGTGTCGAACATGGCAAAAATGCTAGTGCACAATACCATTCTGGTACCGACACTTATGTATGCAAGCGAAACTTGGAAGTGGTTGAAAAAGATGAGAGTGGAATAAATGCTGTGGAGATGCGTTCACTGAGAAGAATGGTTGGTATAACGTTGCGAGATAGAGTGAAGAATGAGGATATCAGGAGAATGAGCGGATGTGAGAGGAGTGTTGTGGACAGAATGCGTGTAAACAAGTTGAGATGGTTTGGACATGTTGAGCGAATGCAAGATGAAAGGATGACGAAGAGGATGTATTTATCTGAAAGAAGGAGTGTGAGGAAGCGCGGACGTCCAAGAACCACGTGGCTTGATCACGTGGACCAAATTCTTAAGGACGGGCGCGTGTTGAGTAAGAGAAATCGGCGTGCATGTATGAGAAACTGGATGAATGTAGAGGAAGCGAAAGAAGTATGTAAGGATAGATCTATATGGCGTTCCGTTCTCTCTGCCTACCCCTCCTGGGACATGGCATGAGGGTATAGTATAGTATAGTATCATCATCATCATCATCGCCCTCAACGCTCCTCTCGGGAGCACAGGGCAGAAACCAGCCTCCTCCATTCAGAGCGTCTCTGTGCCAATTGCGTCACCTCTTCCCACGACATTCCTTGCGCTCTGATAGATAGTATAGTATAGTATATGTTTATATACTGGCTACTCCATTAATGGGAAATGACAGTGATACGTAGATATTATTTAATATTAATTATCAATCATGTAGTTTCGTGTTCACTTACTTCACACAGATACAATCAGCTTAGTTTTGTGATACTAAAAACAGAATCTAGGTATGTGTTGTATCTTGATATAGTTTCATGAAATCTGGATCATACGATGGAGGGAGCTGGTCCATGTTTCAAGGGATTCTAAGACACTGTGGCATGTACTAAACTCCATCTGTGAAAGAAAGTGCTCTGATGTTGACTCAGCTCTGTCTGCCGAGGATCTCGCGAACAACTTCCAGTCTAAAGTTGATTCAATACGTCAAAGAGTAAATGTAGACTGTCAGAGTGGGTACATCAAGAGCCCTGCTCGTGTAAATGTGTCTTTGAGTAGTTTTACTTTGACATCGGAAACTGAAGTAAACAATATTATTGACAAAATGAAAAATAAACAGTGTATTCTGGACCCTATTCCAACATGGTTGCTCAAAAAGTGTAAGACATATCTTTTAAATTTCTTTGTGGTTCTTGTGAATTCTATAATAACAGCCTGTGAGGTACCATGTACTTTGAAATCCGCTCACGTCACTAACAAAACAAAATGTAAGTCCTGATGACATGTCAAATTACAGACCAATCTCCAATCTGCCTCTCTTAGCCAAGCTGGTTGAGAAAGTGGTTGCTAGTAGATTGTGCGACTTCTTGGATGACAATAATATGTGGCCTGCGAGGCAATCGGCATATAGAAAACATCATTCAACTGAGACTAGCTTGGCAAAGTTGTTGTCAGACATTATTGGATATAATGAAGAGGGAAAAATAACATTGCTATGTCTGTTGGACATGAGTGCGGCCTTCGATACAGTTGACCACGAACTTTTGGTGCAGAAATTAAATGCTGACTTTGGTGTGTGTGGGGCTGCACTAGACTGGTTCACTTCATATCTCTCGGGAAGAAAGCAAACGGTGTACTTCAATGATGTCCAGGCAGCAGAGAGGCCATTGTCAACCGGAATTCCGCAAGGTTCAATATTGGGGCCTCTCCTCTTCATTCTATATTCGGCTGGAATCCAGACTATTGTTGAATCCTTCGGCTTGAGGCTCAGCGCATATGCTGATGATGTGCAGATTTATGCTGCGGAGGAAATGACAAAAATTGAAAGTCTGAAACAAACTTTTCTGCAATGCATAGAGGCAGTTTTCTGTTGGCTGTCGACAAATAAACTTTGTCTAAATGCTGAAAAAACGGAATTCCTGTGGCTGGCATCTAGAGGGAGACAGCATCTGCTGCCGAAGGATAACATTGTGATCTTAGGAAGTACTATAACGCCGACAACATCCGTCAGGCTTCTGGGGATCACCATTGACAGCAGCTTGTCCATGGAACGTCACATTGGTAGTGTTGTCAGCTCCTGCTACTATTGCCTCAGGCAGATCAAGTTGGTCAGAAGATCTCTTACCCGTGATGCCATTAAGACACTAATATCTGCGTTGGTGTTATCCAGGCTTGACTATTGCAATGTTGTGTTTAGTGGTTTACCAAAGGTGCAGACAAATAGGCTACATTCAGTTTTAAAATCCTCAGCCCGTGTTGTATATGGAGCAGATAGGTATGATAGCATCACACCTCTTTTAAAAGAACTGCACTGGCTGCCTATAGAAGCCAGAATTCAGTATAAAGTGTGTGCTTTTGTATATAAGGCTCTAAATGACATGGCCCCCACATACATTAGTGATTTGTGCACTTTGAGAAGTTTGGGAGAGAGGCGGCGTGCCCTGAGGTCAGCGCAGAGTGCGGCGCATGAGCTGGAGGTTCCACAGAGGGCACGTTTGACGGGTTACGGTGACCGCGCTTTTTCTGTTTCTGCCCCTAATCTGTGGAACAGACTGCCTCTGGGGCTCAGGTGTGCTGCCGACTTCCAGGCTTTTAAGAGGGACCTCAAGACCTACTTTTTCAAACTTTTTTATGAACTGTGACTGTTGTGTATATTGCATTATTTTATTTTTATTTCTGACGCGGATACATATTATTATGTATCTGAGATTATGTGTTATAAGGATTTTGTATTTAAATTTGAACTCTTGACACAGACAACATTGTTGAAGATAGAACATTATCATGTACAGCGTCCTCGAGGTGCTATGGCACGAAGATGGCGCTATAAATACTCTCCGTTATAATACGATACCTGAATATCCGTTACTTTCAAGAATAGACTTGGAACTGTAAAATATCAATGTTATTGTAATATAATGTAGAAGATATTATATGAGTTGCAAGTATCTTTGTTCTAGATTTGATTTCCTGTAAATCTTTAAAATAGGTATGAAATATTCAATGTATACCTATTTATTGAAGGCGGACAGATATTAGAAATTCATTGTTCGACACTACTTTGTTGAGCCACTAACGAAGAATAAGTCTCAGATTGGAGAACTACGTTTTGCAAAACCTTATCTGAAGATGTGAAAAGGCATCCAAATGTTTACGAAAGTGATCACTTTAACTAGCCTGCAGTCAATTTGTAAGCGTTGGGACGCCTTTTGCACTTCTTTTGATTAGGTTTTATAAATCTTATATTGTGTAAAAATGGTTCACTAATCAAAATGTCTGATAGATTTCATCAATGCACTTTGTGCTCAAACCCAGTAACACGGAAAATTTGTTTAATATTCTAAACATTTAAGTCTTATTTATTCTTTTTGCACATAATCATTATAAGATTATAACAGTATTAACGAAACAATACAAAATTTAAAATACTAGGACGATATGCAGTGACGAGATTATCACTATAAAGTGATTTCTTCCATCTCACCACGACACATTGAGATATACCTAGTTAAAACAAATTTACTTACATAAAATACTACTATACTATACTATACCCTCACGCCATGTCCCAGGAGGGGTAGGCAGAGAGAACGGAACGCCATATAGATCTATCCTTACATACTTCTTTCGCTTCCTCTACATTCATCCAATTTCTCATACATGCACGCCGATTTCTCTTACTCAGCACACGTCCGTCCTTAAGAATTTGGTCCACGTGATCAAGCCACGTGGTTCTTGGACGTCCGCGCTTCCTCACACCCCTTCTTTCAGATAAATACATCCTCTTCGTCATCCTTTCATCTTGCGCTCAACATGTCCAAACCATCTCAACTTGTTTACACGCATTCTGTCCACAGCACTCCTCTCACATCCGCTCATTCTCCTGATATCCTCATTCTTCACTCTATACATAAAATACCATGAATACATAAAAGAAAAAAAAATAAAATAATATTTGGCACAAATCCAACATGTCTTCCATTCTTTCGGGTAGGTTTTCGAGTGAATTTGTAAATGGAAGGTATTCTTTAAATCATCATAGCTCATACAACGTATTCAAAACCTCAACAGCAATGAGGTATACCATCCAGTCTGAATACCTTGTATTTTTTATTATTATTATCATTTCTTTAATAATACATGAAATTAAGCTACTCCTCTTGTGAAAGATGCCGCGATAGCTAAAGTAGGTAACTACCATTCTTTCAACAGCCATCATCTTCATAATAGGACAGCCATAAAATAAAAGCAATTAATTAAAAGCAGTAACAATTAATCTCATTATGAACACACTGATGAAGTGTCGTTAACACTACTTGTCTTGTCTTATACATTTCTGGCCTTGTAATATGACATGTAGGTACACGTAATTACAATTTATTATTATATCGAGCTAAAATAATATTATTTTAGTAAGTTCTCATGTAACTTGTGTTTATATGTTTTCAATAATGGTCACTTTTACCAGATAAGCAAAATGGTTGATCCGTCCATCGATATCGGTCAAAACTGTTACTATCCAGGAGAATGTGAACAATTATTTCCAATAAAAGATCATCGTAGATTTACTCAATATTTGCCCAATAAACCGGACAAATTTGGTATAAAATTTTGGTTGCCTTTTAATATACTGTCAGGATGCAAAAACATCTGACATAAGAAAATAGGTTAGATATCAAGGAAAGATTCAAATTCCCCGCCAAAATCGAAAACCACAAATAATATTAGCTTCAATGTTGTCAATACTGTAAGTAAATAAGGGACACCAACATAAAAATGCCAAATTGAACGGTTTGATCTATGCCTCATTCTCTTTTCCTGTGTGGCCGTTTAGCAAGCAACACGCTTAGTCAGTGCTCTCGGATTATAAATGTTCTGTAAATTTAAAAAATAGCGTATAATGGCTGGAAAAGACACCCTAAGAGTCTAGTCGAGTGCCGAGAACTGGGCCCGAGAGCGAGTGCAGATATAACAGTGTCCGTAGTGCTAGCGGCGAAGACACGAGGCCGCCAGGGCGTGTCAGCCCAACGAAACCGTTCGAAAAAGTGTTCGGTCTGTATTGAACATCGGAATTTTGGGTAACTTACAATTATTTTACATTAAACCCCAGTCCTCCTGATTCAGAGGCTAAGGGAGTGCTTCGAGGCGACCGCCTCCTTGGTTCAGCTATAACATAACCTTTGATCGACAAGATCGTGCATAGAGCGCCTAGCCCTTTGGGGAGAACCCTTTACCAGGCCTTCGCCTGGAGTCCCGGAACTTCATTATTATATTACCTTTTGGAACCTAACCTCTCTCATTTTATTGTAGACATACATAGTGGTGATTTCTCTCAAACGCCTTGTTCAAAATACTCATCTTTGTACTGTAGAATATTGTAAATTGCAATTGTATCTGTTTGTGATTTATATAAAAATAACCGTTTAACAATAGACTTGATTATAACTGATAAATTCTGTTCTTTATTTGTCCTCTCCCAAACTATCTACAGTGTACGCAGCACGCAGCACAACGGGGATTTTCGAATAACCACACCCTGGGAAAGAGTTAGCCGGCCCAGGCAAGCTTGTTAGATTATTATTGAGTTTGACAATACGTAAGTTATGAGTACATAAACAGTTCTCCATATTAGGGAAAAGACAAAGAGAGAAAATCATTGGCCTCACTTGCGGAGCTCAAACGACCAGAAAATATGGTGTAAAATTTGAATGTCAAAAATTCCTTTACAGGTGCTTTTCAATATCTTAGATTTAGCCGAGATAAATGCTTGGATATAATATTAAGGAAACGACTGGTGAAGAAATTTTGAAGGAATAATTTTTATTTCACTTGACAGAAGAAGACCAAATGTAAAAAAAATATGCAAAAAATGCATAAATGTGCATAAAACTCTTCTTAATAGAACAAAAATATGTTTTTACTATCCAATTAGCAAAACAAAAAAAAAATATATTAATTTTACATATTTATTTTTTTGAAGCGGTCATTTGACCGCTCGTGGTAGGAATAGGTAGGTATAGGTAGTGTTGTAGAATTCTCAAGAAATAATTTTTCGAGAAATTTACCGAGATTTTTCTCGGTAAATTTCTCGAAGTAGAGATTTTTTTTTATTTTTTATTTAACAGTTTAATAATAATAAATACTTTATTCAATCAATCAATAACAATGTACAAATTTAACACCAATATGGCTACAATTAATTATGGAAACAAAAAAATGTTAGGTACTTACATAGAAAAAGGTGCTAATAACTGATCTTGATGTTTGACACCCCACATGCCCATATTTAAGTTAAAAAAAATTTCAGGTACGTACATGGTAAAAAGTGTTAATAGCCTCTGATTTGGGCCTTAATCAGCCCCACAAATTTTTGGATCAATCAGGTTGGCTGCGAAGTGTACTGGGCGAAAGGTCATAATACAAGAATAATTATGAAGAGAAATTTCTCTTCCATCAGAGGAGAAATTCTCGTTCTCGAGAAATTTCTTTGGAGAATTTTCTCTTCTCACATCACTAGGTATAGATACATAAAATGTTGGTATTGGTTTAGTGTTAAATGTTTGTGTCACTTACGTAAATGTTTAATATACCTCGAATAAAATCGAGTATATAGCTAGTATAGTGATTAATAATATTATTTTGATGATGATGATTCATCATTAGCAGGGCAGACATTGAGGACGGCGGGTAACATACTGACCAATGTCCCGTTATCGAAAATGCAACATAATTGTTATTATATCTACTAAATAATAAGGCCTCAACCGGGACTATGAACAAGTAAATAAATATACATAAGACTATATATAATATAATATATCATATTGCACATACATAGGTAGTTGGCTAGAAACCTGAAGTTGTTTGTGTTTGCTCCAATATAATATTATGTAGAAGCAGTGCAGCAATAAAGAAGCTAATTTACCACACTTAACTATTTAGACGGGAGATCTTGATCCATTCGAGATCTGAAATGTGAGATCCCAAAAAATGGTTGCTTCCAAATGTTTCTCTATTGGTGAACTTTATGTTGTGACACTCAGAATGGCGGATTTGGTGAACCTCGTCCATGGATAACAAAAGTAATAACTCTAACCACCGTTTAGCCAATCAGTGGGAGATCAATTCTTTGCCGGGTGCTCCACGGAATCAAAGAAATAATTTTATTTTTATATAAAGTTGAAACGACGCTTATCTCTGCTGTAAATAAGCCGTCACCTATATTTAGACTACAATAGTAGTTATTCCGTATTCGTGAGTAAGGGTTTTGATATTCAACATATTATCAGTAAGTAGGTGCTACCTATCATATAACAATATTATCAGTATGTTCTACGACAATAGACTTTGTGACATCGACATGTTTGCGAGTAATCCTCGTGGCTTTAAAATGTCTGTTTTGCCAATTTTGAATAGTATATAATTGACTACTTATTAATTTTGTTGACCGAAGGTACTTGTTGGAAGTCCATTTCAAGATAATTGAAAAAAAAACACAATATGTAGTTAACTTCCAAATGACTTTTATTAACTTCGCGTACTAGTATTCGGAGACTCTCGTCTCCATCATCAGGCGATTAGTAAAAAGTTTTTACTAATCGCCTGATGATGGAGTCGAGAGTCTCCGAATACTAGTACGCGAAGTTAATAAAATTCATTAGGCAGTTAACTACATATTTTGTTTTTTTCTCAATTATCTAGACTACTTATTTGTTGATGTTCCACTCATCCCAGTGATTTTCCCCTTCCACCATTTTTTCTTTCACTGTTTTCTCTATTTAAAAATTTTCAGGACAGACTAATATTATTCATGTTTTTGTAAAGATATTTATTTATTTATTTATTTATCACTATTACAAAACGTTAGAAAACACACATGGACAGAAATAATACACACAATCACAAATCAAAGACAATGCATTATCCTACTCAACCCGCACTCATCATCCAACCCCTTGCTATATAATACCAAGCCCACAAGTTTGTCATTTATTACAAAAGTTATACAAAAAATTAAAAAAAGAAAAAACAACAAGACACCAATCCAACATGCATAACAGGCAGCCAAAAGAGATATGTGACTGAGCGTGCGCGCCGGAACAAGCAAGTCAATCAGGACTATGCAGTCATAACCTGCAGCAACCTCACTAGGCGAATGCCTGTATCGAGGCAAGCCGCTACAAAACATCAAGAAAGTACCGCATCTACCAATTCACCTTGAAATCGCACAAAAAAATTACACAACATGTAAAAAGTAGTCTCTTTTTTGCTTCCTCTCTACCCGTGTCAAGCAACCAAACCTTTAGCCACCGGCTGAAGCATCTCCACCCACCGAGCAACTTTATTTGCTCGGGAACAGAGTTGTAGAGCCTCGGGGCAAGATACCTTGCCGAGCGCTGTCCCAAGGTTGTTCTCATATGGTAGATGTGTTTGTTTTTTCAGGGATTTTAGTGTTAAGTTTTTAATTATTAAATTTTATTCAATAAATTATGAATTTGTAAAAGCTATTATTAAAATTTCAATTTATTTATTTGTATTAGGTACTATTGTTTTTTAAAATAAATCCTATTATTGATGACAACCTTATGGGCTTATTAAAATATTACAATTTGTAAAATATGTGTACACTTTTAAATAGGGTAATAACTTATTTGTGGCTTTTGTATATTGTTGGTACACATATATGTACTATCTGAAGTGTACATATCATTGGCTAAATAAATAGTATTAATACATACATGATATAAGAAAGAGTAACTTTATACTTATACTCGTATGATAGTTTTCATATTATGAACGGGAATCTAGTGGAGAGTTGATCCGAACTAGGACAGTAGTGAGACCAACTGCATTTCTGCCAACTAGTATTACTGTACCTACTACAACATGTATGGCTAGGTACTAACTAGTTACTAGCTCCACGACTAGTAAATAATGCTCATGACAAGTTCGTGTATTCAGTACCTACCTATATCATAATATTACCTTGCTTGCTAGTCAACTATAGATAGGTAGTTTCTTGTTCAGCTTGTATTTTTTATTTATTTATTTATTAGAACAAACAAACACCAACAGGCACATCAAATACACATATAGCAAAACAACAGAAATAAATTTACATAGAATCAAAGATGCGCCCTATTACAGGCGTTATTGGTTAGTCTCTGAGTCCGCCGCAGGTCCAGGCCGGCCTACCACCCCAAAGCACCCGGGAGAACCCACAGAGCACTAAAGTACTCGCAAGATTCCAACCGAGCTACCTCAAGATACCAGGAGCAAACCCAACAATGAATAACAGATGTACATTTAGTCTCTATTATGTATTAGGTACATATAATTCTAAAATATAACGAGGATCTAACATAAAAACAAAAGCAAATTAAATAAAAACTAGAAATAAAAAAAAAAAATTGGCATCTGTCATATTTTGTTGATCGGATAGATAGTATCATCATACATTAGATATCAATATTAAATTAAATTCTGTAAAATAAAATAGTTTTTTTTATAGGGAGGGTAGGGAATATAAGTGGAAAGGAAAGTATTGCTGATGATAATGGTGTTGGATGGCGTATTCCTATTTCTTGCTTAACTAATTGGCAAGAAATAAAATGGTAGGTATTGAAAAAAGAGTTTGTCAATAATAGAAATAAAATTTTTGAATTAAATAAAATTTAAAAACATAACACAATTTGGAAAAAAATATGAATAAGTTATTTTTGATAAGATTACAAAACAGCATAATAACATACAAGTTTGTTCTTCTGCGTTTATGGGTTTGTAGCCGCGTAGGTATGTGTTGGATATGCATCCCAAGTTTCGACCCACCTGCTAAGGCCATCTTCTTTTTCAGTATATTTTATTATCTTAAAGAAATAGTGTTTCGCTCATAAGATTATAATAATAATAATAATCTGGACAATTTATTGAGCGCCGTTTTGTGGTACAAACCACCGCAAGGGCGCATTTAAGTTTTTTTTATCTATTTATTATTATTATCAAATTTTAATATATTTTATAAATTTACTTTAGCCATTAAAAAAATTTACTGCATTTCTAATTGTCACAAATTTGAAATATGAAACAATTATGTGATTTCCAATTGTAGGTATTATTATTTGACACAAATTTTATCCACTACATTTGTTTTAAATTTGTAATTTTTAATTAGTTTGAAAGTAGTTTAACACTCAAAAAAACAATTATTTTTTTAAAACTATTGAAACTAAAAACACGGTATTAAAATTTTGTTATTTTGAATCATTATTAGATAATATTTTAATTTTTAAAAATGAGACGTCAGAGGTTTCAGGCAGCCACTACGGGCGCCATCTACCGACCGATTACAAAGAAATAAATCTTACAACTAGGGAAATAAACAATATGCATATATATATAACCATCTTCAGGGATTTCTAACTCGTCTTTTGAATATGACCCCAGCAGAAGTGCCGAAGCTTTGAATCCATCACAAACGAAGCTGCAAATCCATAAAAACAAAAAACAATATAACATGTCAAAATCTCTACGAAAAGGTAAAACTTATTTAATATCATACACATTCTTGTTTCGATTCAGTGAATTCAATATAATGATTGTTAGGTACTATTGAATAAAATCAATTCTTAATTAATCACAACACAAGAATTATTAAAATATTTGGATTAAGATTAATGAAGTTATTATTTATTAGATATTATAATGATTAACAGAGAATTAATTCCACGTTAATCTCGTTGCAAAAACTTTATTGCATTTCAATTAGCTTTCTTTACACGAATAATAATATGTAATATATATATATATATATGTACAAAGTGATTATTAATTCAATAGATTTATCGAAAGTTGCTTTCTGCATATGATTATTATATGTATTGGTAATGTAATTATTATTTTGTTCATTAACATTTAAGAACAAGATCCTATTGTTGAGTGGGATGTCTCGTTCCTGAACATTGTTTTGGAGGGAGGAGAGGTTAGCCCCATAATCAGTTTCATGATTAACCTAAAAAGTCAAAAGTCTTTCTTGTGTTTGTTTAATCTATAGTAGAAAAAAACTCTTATTTCAATTTATCATAGAATCGTGTACAGTGTACACCTACATATATCTTTTTAGACTTCAAGCTTTCAAGTTCCTACCCTACTGTAATACCGGCTCATGGACCTAGTATTCTCAGGGTAATCCGAACCTAATAGATAATATGAAATAAAGATTATATTAAAATTATATCGACCGTTCCATAACTCCACAAGTAGATAACGCTCATAATCACACTTTTATTATTTTTTTAAATTGTTTTGATTTATTGTATTCAAGTTTACCTACGTGTAAAAGTTGTATTTTTTTTAATGTCTGTGAAGCTGGCACAACCCATTTTGAAAATCGACTTTTATTCGATGCCAATCATTTGTCTAGCGTTTGTTTAGGTTTGTTTAGCTATTTTCATCGTTTGTTTAGCCCTTTTTCTACCCTTTTTTTAAAAAACAAAATGGGTTGTGCTGGCTTCACGGAGCCCAACCCATTATCTAGGTACGAGTACATCTACAAAGCATTGACAGACACGGGCGGAATATAAATTAGGCACCAAAGCATGATTAAGATAAATAAATAATTATTCTAGCTATGAGTACCGACAGTAAAAAGAATAATTACTATTAAATGATATTATCTTAAAATAAGTACAAATATCTCTCTAGATAATCCATCCGTGTATCACGCAGCCTTTACTTGCATCACTCATCATCACTATATTCAATAACTGTGTAGCTGTACCCGGCTTACCTCGAATAAATGTCAAATTGACAATTATTAATATCAACACTTGCATAAAGCATAAAAACTTTCCTTATAAATGTCAAAGTTTTTATTTAAAACTGGCAACACCATGATTCAAATATTTTTGGCCGTAATTTTTTTTAACAGTTCCAATTTTTATTAGTAGATGTATATTGTTCTTATACCAACATAATTTTTGCACATTATATTTTAAAATAATAACGTTTTAACTCCGATTTCATAATTGTTTATTCAATAATTTAAAATAAATATTAGTAAAAGGTTAGTTGGATGATATCGCGCTTCTGCGATAAACTCGCTCGTTGCACAAATTTATTTGTTCAGTGAAAATATTACTTTTGCCATGCTTTTTTCTACTGTTAAATTTTTTTGTGCTGTTAATATTTTTATTATTACTATTAATATCTTAAAGGCTTCAGAAATTAAAAAAAATGTCTATTTCGCAATCTAGATAGGTACAATGTATTAATCTCCAAATTACTTATCAACCTATCAATTGCTTAGTTACAAAACACCCCCACCTAACACATCCCTTAATAGTTTTATGAAAACATAAATTATTATTTCTCTCTTAGTTTTAGTTTTATACTCAGCCTTATACTGATGATGCCGATTCGTTGGTAGTATACATTGTATAATTTTTTGTAAAGCAAAAAACAGTCCTATTTTTATCTTTTTGAAAATCTGTTGAAACAACTGTCACCCCAAAAATACAGAGTCATAAACATACACACAAACACAAATATTTATTAAATAATATTATCTTGCTGAAAAATTTAATAAATTATTTGTAGCACTTAAGAGATTATCCATCGGAACGATTTTTTTCGTTTGTCGTGTGGGGAATCTATATAATATATAGGTAAAATGACGTGATGCCATTTTCCTATAGCTACGATTCAATTTGGATTGCAGCAAGTTACAGAAACTATATCTAGCACACCTCCGTAGTAGATCCAACTGTAGGTAGGTACCTAATGAGTTACAATCCATTGGATTGGTCTGCAACGAGTTTTGACTTATTTCTCCACTCCTCCCTATTCTCAGCCAGTGTCTTCAACTCCACGTATGAGGCCACAGCTCATGTCCCTCTTCAGTTGGTCCATATAGGCGTCTCTCGGTCGACCTCTGCCATTTGTGCCTTCGGTCCTGCCCTCTGCGATTGCGATGAGGGTACCTACATATTATATGTACCTACATAATATTATAATGTAAATTTGGTTGTTCTTCATAATATTCATAATATCCACAATGTCAATCTTTTGTCAATGTTAAATTATTACTATCCGAGAAAAACTGAACTAAAAATAAATACAAATAAGAAATTGCTTATTTTAGCTAATATCGTTGACCGACGATAGTTGATGGAAGTTCATGTTAAAAAATGTAATAAAACGTTTATTTTTAATTTTAGTCAAATAAAAAATAAAAATATTATTAGGTATTATTTATTTATTATTTTTATTATACCATCACGGCACATCCCACAAGTGGGGTAGCCAGCAAATCAGCTGCATGTAAGAAACATGAAAACTGTCCTCTCCGTGCCAATATAAAATCAAGACATTCAGGATGGGTGGCAAACCTCATCGCTGATAATCTGAAATATTATTATACACTGTTTAATTTAGTTAAGTTCTGTGGGGAAAAAGAGATTCCCCTGATTGTGAATGTGGAGATGTGCAGACGGTGAGACACATAGTGCAGAACTGCCATCTCAAAAAATTCAGCGGGGATCTGCAGGACATCCATAAAGCAAGACCGGAGGCGGTGAACTGGCTCTCAGCACTGGAGCCAAGACTGTAGAAGACACGACGCAGCCCACATGGGCTAAGATCATCAACACCGGGCCATACGAAAAGTAAAGTAAGTAAGTTAAGTTCTTCTACGGTGTCTTTATTAATTGCGAGCCGGCTTTCAAGAGCTTCCGCTCTCATCATCAGGCTAATATAAGTACTTTACGTATTGTCATGTGACCTGGATTTGGAATAAACCCAAATACATATTAGATACCTTCACAGTAAGGAATATACTTGCCCAAATAATACATCCCAGACACTCTCACAGTAAGAAATATGCTTGTACCGTGAAGCGTGAAGGTGGAGTAAGTCGTCAGCGGGTGGAATCAAATCCGGGTCTCCAGTTTGAAAGTCCAAGACGCTACCATCAGGGTACTGATCACCTGTATGTAGGTTACTACATATTATTTATTTATTACGGTATTTTAGTCATAGCCAATATGTTCTTTAAAATGACATTTGGTAAATGAGAATATATTTATAGTATTGACTTATTATACTGTATTATTTGTTACGTACTGGTTCCGTATGTAAGTAATTATATTAAAAAGCAGATGGTAAATAGCGATAACAAAAATTATAATTAACCGAAATCCGCTTGTTGATTAACGCCACCCATCCTGAATGTCTTAATTTTATATTGGCACGGAGAAGACAGCTTGCATGTTTTATATGCAGCTGGTCTGCTGGCTACCCCACTCGTGGGATATGCCGTGATGGTATAGTAGTAGTATATATATTTATTTTCTTTTATTTGGCATACTAACAGACTTTTTAAAAATATAACAAATACAATATTATTTAGCAATATTAGTTCACTTACTGATAGCACATCAAATAAACAAATTTAGAACAACACACATTAAGAAATGTAACCCACTATAATATTTAAACATTATGGCATTTCCAGTGTGGACAAATTTGAAGGTGTGGAAATTACATAGGTACATAATATAATCGGATAAACAAACAGAAGTCCCCAGATTTCTGCACTATCCGGGTGGTCACTGGCCAGTGGGTCCTTCAATGTAGGTACTTATTTATTTAAAAATATACGGCTTACGCTTTTTACAAAAATATAAAACCAAAATAATACAGGTACATTTCAAATTTCCTTAAAAAGTAATCAACAATAATATAATTTTTGTAATTACAATTTAAAATGTAGGTAACTACACATTTATATCCACTCATTTGAAACCTAAATAATATTATCATTGCCTATTTATTTGTAAGTATATGTTTCATGCATATACCTCTTTAAATACATATTTATCTAATTATCTTTTACGTTGAAAATCAATATTATTGCTTTACATTACTTATGCTATTTTGGGCAAAATCACTCAATATTGGGAGGCATTCCTAAATAATTATAAAAAAAACTTGCTTTTTAACTATCATTTTGTAATTTATAACTTAAATTGTAATTGGCTTTAATTTTGTGCAATTATTATTGTTTTGTTTATTATTTAATGTCATAATTCACTCGGTATCGGGTGCCTTGCCTCGAGGAAAAGAAAGAATGATTATGTAATGTTAGCTTTAAGTTAGAAATAAATAAATAAATAAAAATAAAAAACCCTCAAGAATATGAGAGACGCCTTTAGCAGAAGTAATACATTTTCACAAAAGGGTTAACCCTTAAAGGGTTAGCCATTCTTCTTCTTCTTCTGAAGGTGCCCTGTCAGGTCCCCCTGACGTTGGCGATCACTCTGGCATAGGCGTCTCGATCCTGCGCTGTCTGGAATAACTCCTCCACACCTCTCATTCCAGTCCAATCTCGTTTAATAAGTTATACTCGTATTAAACGAGATTGACTCATCGACCCATCTGGTTTGGGGAAGTGTTTCTAAATGCCACAAATGCTTCACGCTTTAAGACATTCGTAGATGTGTGGGTCTCAAGATGGGATCTGCTGCGTCAGCCGGGTCCCCCGCCCACTGACGTGGTAGTATCCTAGATGCCAACACTGGCATAGTTGTATTAGAATAGAGAGAGTCCAAATATAAAAAAAAAAAATCTTCACCTAAACGGATAAATAGGAGTCCTTAGACTCCTGAAATATCCGAGAAATAAAGTTATTTCAAGTTATATTATGTATTGTAGTTGTTATAATATTTTATATTCATACTTGTTCATGATTGTGATATGTTGTTCAGCAATTAGGTTTTACAACTGTCAAGCTGGCAGTGGTATATTTTATTCAAATAAAATAAATAAATAAATAAATATTGCGCAACCACGATGTCTGCCTTCTGCCAGCCCCTCGACGTCCCTCTATCTTGCCTGTCATAATCAAACGCAGAAAGCCATTAACGATTATTTTTTTGATTAACTCTGCTCAGCTTTGTACGTGGCTAGTATAATAGCATATGTGTTATATTTTAGTAAGAGCTTATTACCATATAGAAGATAATATAATTATTATTATGTTGTGAGTCTCTAAGTGAGTGTTATAATTTCTCTAGGTTACCTCTACACTAGAAATTATAACCACGCATCTGTAATTAGTTTTCATATTCACGATTTCATATTATGTTGTAAACATAACCGCATATTGTATGACAAATCAGCTACTCAGCAAAAAGTACATCATGACTTTTTTTTATCTATCTCGTATTTTTTTTTTAATAAAACCTAACTTTGATGATCAGATGTGAACCGGTGGTAAATTGAACATATGGATAAAAACAAGATTTGTTTTAGGTTTTACCTAGTAAGATAGGTTTTACCAGCCATTCTTCTCAATAATCGCATATCCACAGCACTTATTCCACATTCGTCCAAGTCATTCAGGCAAGTCCATATTTCGTTTGCATATACCAGAAATGTAGGCACCAAAATTGTTTTATGTAGCAATAGCTTAACCCATATTCGAAGCGCACCGTTCAATCTAGCACCGGCTTCTTTTCTGTCTTTCAATGTCCCTTTCTCATCTTTCATAATTCAAAAACAAACTTCAAAAATGTATTCACACTCATTCACTTACTCCAGACATTCATCGTCAACCTTTATTGTCAAGAGGACTCATATTTATCGACAATACAAACTGTGCCTTATGGTTTACTAGGCTTAGAATAATATTATGACATCTCAGTAACTTTCTGAGCTCCGTGTTTCTAAAACACCTGCAAATAAACCCCTATGTTCAGCAAAAACATCCACTAACATGCTGGAAGAGGTCAAAAGAGCCGACGAGTCCTGCTTCTATGGCAGGGCTTTTGGTGTCGCAGGACCCGTCATTAGTATCGTCCAATCGTTCTCGACAGCATTTACTTTTTTACCCCCCCGATAGCAGAACAAACTTAATACCAAACTCTCCTGTCGGAAAGGCTATAAAATTATTCAATAATGATTTGAATGTTCATGTCGATATTTTCAACATAACATACAATGACTTCATCGCCAGGATAGAGACTCTTCTTTAGATTTTGTTGTTTCTTTTTAATGATATCTATTTTGTGTTTTTTTAATTGGCTTTTTTTTCATATTTCCCGCTGAGATTGCTTTGGCCAAAAGCTGTTATGGTCTCAGTGCAGGGTGATATTTTTAGTACAATAATAATAATAATTAGGGCTCTGAAAAACTTAGCTAAAAGAGTGCAAAGCCAATTCTTTGACGGGGACCCCACCATAAATCATATCATTTCATTAATAAATTATATCATAGTCTTGATTTACACGCTTAATACATTAATCAAGTCGTGTAAATAAAATACTAAGGTGCGGACAGGAAGGTGTCTTCTAATACTATAGTACTAATAGATATTAACACAGCATGCTACCTACCTAACCAATCTTCATAATCTCTCTCTGTGTGTGCTCTGCTCAGGTAACCACGCATGTCATGTAGGTACATACATAACTACCTTTAGTATCACCATCGTCAGAATACCTACCTATCTTGTCTAGGAACTTGAATATAATTATAAATAATAATTATATATTAAATACCTACACACATCTAGTAGGTATCCAATTATAATTCAATGTTTAGATAAATATAGAAATTAATTGATGAGTGAATGCGCATGGTATAACTTTAAGACGAAAAAGTATTTTTAATTAAAATTATGTGTGCATATTATAACACGTAAAAATATTGCTATATAAGCCTACCTAACATAAATCTATCTTATCAATTTCTACTCTTTCGCGGTTCAGGGTGCAGTGTTCTCGAATTTATCGATTTTTCGGTATTTATACCGAAATGGGCCGTGTCCTACCGAAATGCCCGATTTATCTACCGATTTTACACCAATTGTCGGTAGTCAAGTGTAAAATTGGTAGATAAAGTATCGGATATTCGGTAAAAGTAAAGTACCGGATACTTAATGATTCGAGTATACCTAATTATATTCTTTGAGAAAACATTTCAAATTCCAAATCCCCATTTCGACAATTTAGCGACGAGAGGGTAGACATTTTAATATGAAACAGAATATTGTTTTTTTGTTGTTGTTCGAGACCACTGTCAGGGTGCTCGTTGCTGGAATAATCTCCCATCTAAGGACTGTCATTTTTCAAGCGACCTGTTAAAGAGAATATTATTTCCTCAAACACAGCCTTTGAAATTTGAAACTCACCACTCCTGCCTCCCCTTCCTTTTATTGTATTTTTTCAATCACTTATTTTTTGCACATTGATCATGCAAGCTGATGGCCTCTCTGTGTCGATAAAAAACAAGACATTCAAGATGGGTGGCACACCTCTACAAAATGTCATTTTACTGTCATTGAAAGACACTCGAAAACTTACGGAAAAGAGTGGGAGATCTTTCCCAGGTGCTTCACAGCTTATGATGAAATGGATATATTCACAGTGTCGGTGTTATTTCGCTATAAAATGGATACTTATTTACATTATTTTATTGTTTCAGGACATGCGATGAAGAGTGGATGCGGTTTATGCAACAGACAAAAGTGTCGAAAAATGCTCTGGGAGTGAGATCTGCAGATTCTAAAGGTAATAACTTTGATAAACCTATGATTAGAGTTTAGCCACTTGAACCACATAAATAAACATTAAGGCCTTTTACTAATATTTTCCTTTAAATGTTACCGAAGCGGAGTTTTTGTATATAACCTGAACTCAAAAAAGGATTATGTGATTGAAACAAGTGTTTCTTTCTACTATAGATTATTGATTCCGAGAGAGACGTCTTTCCACGGTCATTATAATAACCGTGGAAAGACGTCTCTCTCGGAATCAATAATCTATAGTAGAAAGAAACACTAGTTTCAAATTACATAATTATGGATTTCTACTAGGTACGTGTGCAATGACACAATTAATCAAAAAAGGATACCAAGCATATGATTTTTTTCAATGATGGGTTAAAAATCTAGGCTCCTTCGACAAAATCTTACATGAAATGACAACCACTAGAAAACCATTCTTAGAAAATCTTTACAATAATCACTTTCACTTATTTTCGAAGGATTAACTAACTACCTATGTATCAGTTGCGACACATTTTTATAATATTTTGTATAGTCAACAGATTAATACGTAGTGTAAATACTTAATGTTATAAAAATGGCAATAATCCTTTTACAATTAAGTATATGAAAATGCAGTCTGAAATATTTTTTCCAGATGGTAGTAGCGGAACGTTGCCTCCCACTGAGCGCCGCTGCGGCATGCGCCGGATTCCACCTTTCTGGAAGGGAATCCATATCCTCCGCGTCTCTTTACAAGCAGCGTATTGACAGCATGTTTGAAGAGACCAGAAGTGTCATCAGCCACACACAAGGATATGGACACACGAGAGTGCAACATACTAGTGCAAGTGTGTCGGCGAGAGCTGTCAGGAGGGTTAGTTGCTTGATTTTTTTCTTATTTAATAGAGTCGTAAGCCAGAATACCTTTAAAAATCAAAAGAAATCAATTTGATTCTCATAAATGATAATGATTTCAACCAAAACTGGTTTGTTCCAAGAGAAAATTTGTTTCTGTGGAACAAAATTCTCTATGATTTGTGGACTCTGGAGAGTGTGGAAGTGTTCAAGGCGAGGTTGAAAACCCTATTGTTCAGGGGGTGTTATGATTCTTGAATGGGCAATTGCGGTGGTTTTTCCACAAAACGGCGCATCTTAAAAAAGTTGTCTAGTTATTATTATTATTATTAAAATTTGTGTTTTTAGAAAATCTAACAAATTTAAAGAATGTGATAAGATTTTTGTACTCTGTATTCTATCTTGAATGTTTTATTCCAGGTCCCTTCCATTCCCGGCAGATTAGATGGTCCAGGGGGTCTCGGTCTGACTGTGGAAGCAGCCAGAGCCAAGAGTGAGACCATCAATAACGAAAATCTTAGAAGACAAGGGAGTGATAGAGTGAGTCAAAGTATTGACAGCCATGGACGTGCAACAGGAAACTCTGTGCAGGCGAACATTGAAAGAATGTTCAGTGAGTTAGCAATGGAAGCTGATGGTAATGATCCAGGAACACACACATTTTCTGTAGATTATCTTGGATCAACACCACTTCCAAGAAAAGTAACTAGCTTGGCTGGACTCCAGGCACCTCTTGCTAAATTGTACCTTGCATATCGCAAAACAAAACCTATTGGATCAGCCAATAGTGGTCCTGAGCTAACAGCAAGATTAGATATTTCAAAGGCTGGCTTACATGTCAGACACTGCGGCCCTAAAGGAGAATTAGAACAGCTAAACCCTTTTCCAACCATAGCTGTTTGGTCTGCAGTTAAATTTGTGTTGCAACCATCGGAAGAAGACAGCAGCGTAATTCAGTTTGCCTTCCTTCCGTTAATCACAGACCCAGACAACATAGACAAACAAGCTCTGTTTAGGAATTTGGATCCATCAGATAAGAAATATATTCTTGGAAGAGATGGTAATTCCCATTCACCTCTATTCACTGTTGTCATGAGAAAAATAGGAGTTGCCAAACAGCTCGAGTGCCATGGATTTGTTTGTCAAACATCAGAAGATGCCATAGTTATAGCAGCCACATTGTATAAATCATTAATGGCTCATATGAGTAAAGTCCCTCGAGCTAAAGGAGGACTAACGGGACCTAGTATAGCCAGTAGTACAGCTGCCCCAGTGAGACCACCGAGAAGAAAACGAACTTCATCATCTGCAAGTGGTGAGAGTGACACAAGAAATTCTGGCAGACATGATACATTAACTAGACCAACAAGGCAAGACTCATTTTCCAGAAATTCAACAAGGAGTTCTATTAGGCACAGTAATAGTTCACTTTCTAGAAATAACCATTCAGGCAGAATAGAAGTGTCTGTAGAAATTAATAATTATAGTTCTCCCAAACAAGAAACAAAATCACATTCAATTAGAAACAACAGCAACGCATCGAGTAGAGGGAAAACTAAACTAAGAAGAAGTGAACTGCCAGGACCTCCTCCACCACCTCCATTACCACCTTTCAAGACCTCTTCTGGTATAGAGGAAGTCAAAGCTAAACTGGCAAGTATCAAGAATGGTAATGAAAGTGGTAGCGACAAGGAAAAAGGGGCAAACACTCCTCCTCAATCTATCTATAAAGAGTCTATGGACTTTCTGAACAAGCAACTCAATAACAGTAATAAAAATACAAATGAAAAAAAATCTAATAGAATTGATAATAATCCAATAAATAAAAATAGCAAAGGATCCACAGTGAAGAGTAAAGTGTCGGAGAAGATCGAGATGTTTTCAAGTTTAGAAAAATCTAAGGATATTCCGAGACCTTTGACTGTTCCTCCTCCAGTGCCGATAAAACCTAAGAAAAATGAGACTTCAACTAAAGACAGGACTTCTCCTAGAGTGGGTCCCATGGAACCATTGAGAAGAAGTCATTCCATGAGGAACACTTCAGAGTCTGGCGATATCTTGACAAAGGTGGCTATACCAAGATCAGGAAGTTTCCTCAATGCAAGTGGTCTCAGCAGATATAAATCAACTGGACAAAGGTAAGATGATTTGTGTCACTTTGTTAAAAATTTAACTTCTTTAATCTGTAAATGAATAGTTAATATTTTTAGTTAATCATTACAGTTAACTGTAAAGAGTTGAGAGCCTTCATTTGACATGATTAAGTTTTTTTCCACAATGATATATGCATCTGCTTATACTACTGCAATATTGTGGTGATAGAAATGATGTCTAGTGGAAAAGTGCCTATACTGTCTTAAATTCTTTCCAAAATCATTTTGTACTATTTATCATCTATTATGAATATGGTGTACATATTTTTATTTATTTATTCATTCTTTACTGTACATTGATTACAAATTATTTTATAGAGAAATACGTCAATGCATATTCAAAAAGAGGTAGGTATGTGCGAACATTTTATTAAAAATTGTTCATTAGGGCATTAAAATTGTAGTTTGGACTTTTTATTGGCATGTGATATTATTCATTAAGTATTGAATTTTAATATTTGATACTAAGAATCACTTTATAAAATGGTTATGATATCATTATAAGCAGATTATTCTAGAAATGTCAAAACATTTAAAATTTCACATACCCCTTTTTGAATATGCAACGACATATATTAAAATTAAATACAATCAATATACAGGGGGTGAGTAAATGATTTGCGCGATTTCTTCCAACTGATTCAATTTTTGTTCAACATATCCTTTTATTTGGTATTAGCGAACCTATGAATAAAATTAATAATAGTGGAATTAAACGAAATTCAAGAATAAAAACTCCAATTTACAAACATTATTTAATTTATCAGAAAATCCTAGACTGATATACAATCATTATATTTACATATATATAATAATCAAGTCAATGGGTAGTACTACTATTACACATATATCTAAATACAATAAAACACATATAATAATTCATATTTATACATAAATACCTATTCATGAACAATATCTATCAAAAAAATCATCAAACAAAAATCATAATGTATTACTAATTGAGGTATTAGAGTACAGAAAGTTTTATAAATAAAGAAGATAAACCAGGATTTAAAATAAACCCAATTACACCCCAGACACCTTCGCAGTAAGCAACATGCTTGAAAGTAGAGTAAGTTGGAAGTGAAAAGATTCAAATACAGAATCATCAAACGCTTTTGATCACCTGGGGCCGTAGACAAACCTCACTTGGCGATCGACTACTGGCGAACTATTCGACAATCTACCTACAATGTACAGTGTAATTATGCGTTATTGTCGAAAATTCGTTTGTAGTCGATCGCCAAGTGCGGTTTGTCTAGGGGATCTCATATAAAATTTTGTTACAATTATTCAAAAAAAGAATGTATATATTTTCATATAAAGTATATAAGTTACATAAGAAAGTTTCTAAGTAACTAATATACAAATGTAATAAAAAAATAATAAGTAAGTACCTACATATATTAAATACAATTTACATTGTCCATGTATATACATATTGTAAGTCCGTATATGTATTGTATAATACAAGCACAACTCCTTACCTTGTGCAATATTGCACAATCTCAAAATTTACACATTTTGCATTATATACATAATTTAAAATACCTACATGTAGACAATTTACTCAGAGCAAGCTAGTCCCAAACTACGATATGAATCTTGTATTATGGGTACTAGTATCATAGATACATAATATAATGCACTAAATATTGGGTGTGGAGAACAAAAAAGTTTACCAAAGCATAATATTAAATTTTGTTGTTAAATTTTTACATAATACTTTGACTCTTTATTTTTGTTTTTAAATCAAATAATATTGGAATTAACTTTTTTTTGTCTAATCATTACTTAGATTGCAATTGGCAGAAGTCATCAAAATTTAGGTGCATCACCAATTGATGTAAAATAAAAATATAGAAACGTTAACAAAAAAATATTTTAAAAGACTATTGTATTAAACAAAGAAATTGACTATCATAATTTAAAAAGTGAAGTAACGATATATTTTTATGAATTGTTTCAGTGCACACATAGTAGAATTCCATAATTAGGTTACTTGAAACAAGTGTATCTTTCAACTATAAGTTATTGATCACAAGAGAGACGTGCTTTCCACATTAAGATTGATAATGAACTGATACGTGGAAAGACGTCTCTCTCGTTATCAATAATTTATAGTAGAAAGATACACTTGTTTCAAATTACCTAATATATTTATATAGTTAAATTGTAACTTTAATATATCAGTGTGGTTGAACTAAGTAAACCTAAAACTTTCAACGCTGATTTCTTCAAAACAAGTTACTTTGAGATTGTACAATATTGCGTGGAGTCCCTGGCAATAAACGGGTCCATTACTATTTTCTGTAAGTTTTCGAATATCCTTTAAAAAGCAGGTATTTGTAAAAATTCACATCCAGAACAATTAACATCTACAATTCAGAGATGAAGCATGCCACCCACCCTGAATGTATTATTTTCTTATTGGCACAGAGCGGACAATCTGCATGACATTATTACATGCCGCTGGATTTGTAGGATATGCCATGATGGTATAGTAGTATAGAATAGACAATGACGACAATATCCTTATAAGACAAATGACTTTTCTCTCAATAAAGAATATAATATAGTAGAAGAAAACGTTTGTTCTAATTTCGTACAGTATTGCATAAAGGCAGTGATATTTATTAGCAGTTAGGGTCGACTGCCATCAAAGCTTTGACATGATATATCTTGGAATATTTTAATTACGAGTTGTTGGTTAATGTAACTGAGTGATATATCTGTACGTGGGAGCGAAACTACACTTTTGAATTTTGGCCGAAATGACTTATAAAAATAGTATTGTAGTCCTTTTTATGTTCTTTTTGATGATATATTCACCTATCTTGAAAACGAGTTATATTTTGAAATATCCATTAATAAAAAAATCACAAATTTTTGTTTTACGCCATTTTAATGCAATATGTGAAATTTTACAAAAAAGATGTGAAATATGGTTAATAGCAATCATTCACAGTCATTTTTGAGAGTAATTTCGTGTTTACTAACATTTGAGAAGCAAATGTAATTTTTGAAAAAAACTTTGAATGGCCATAACGAAAAATGAAGTCTGTTGAGATAGTGTAGTTTCGCTCCGGGGTACAAATATATAATATAATAAATTTAAATTGAAAAACATATACCTACCTAAAAAAAAAATTCCAAATTATTTTCTTACGAACTGACAGTTCTTAAATACGGAAGGATACCCAAAATACCAATAAGCGCAGTCATTACTTTTGTAATCATTAGTTAATTATACCAATCAGTAGGCATTACCGGTTTACACCACTAAAATGTTCACACAATTGATCATCGTAAAATGCTTCACCAATTTCGATCAATACACAATACATTGTCAAAAACATTTGTAAACTAAAAATGTTTACGAATGCTATTTTCACAAAACCCCTGATTACTGACTCCGTTTGTTTGCTTGTTTTTCCTTGTACCCTTCATACGAAATATTCTCACTATTACATTGATAATTCCTACAATATTCGTGTATTAATTTCCATCCTCCTCCCACCCCTAGTCCTGCTGCTATCTTCTGTCTTCTCTCCCAGTGCCCCTGTGCCCCCCACGACCCACCCTGCCGCCCCCACCTCCTCCCCCTCCACCCATTTTACTCGGAGGTTTATTCTGTTCTCCGGAATATCTCTCCATACTGTTGTTGGTGTTGTTCTTCTGTTGTCCCATATTTATCATATTCTGCGAGTGTTGCATTCCTCCTCCACTGTTTGTGTTGTTATTCATCATACCTTGTCGATTGTTCATTGTAGAATTAGATCCGTTGTTTGTTCCATTATTTGTATTATTCCCTAAAGGTACACTGTTGATGCAAGCATTGGAGAGAGCGGGATTAGGCTCGCTCATGTTTAACTGTTCATTAAACAACATACAGAACTCGCCGATCTTCTGAATGTCACCATTCTTGCCAGAGTACAATGTAAGACATTGCCTCCAAACTGATGCGTATCCTTTTGTTAATCTAACAATATCCCCTGGGAATAACAGTTGTCCAGGTTCATCCCACACTGACACGTTTACAGAAGCAGTTTGATCTGCAACTTTGAAAGTTCTCACTTCTCTATTTTCCTTCGTTATGGTTGGTAAACCAACCTCTAACACTATGAACACTACGTTTAAATTTTTCATACCGGGTCTTAAATCTTTGATTAAAATATATTCTGGAGCGCTCATCTTGATATAAATGTTCCTAATAAATATAGGTCTATAAATTACGTCGATATTTTACAATATGTAAAAGGAATAAATATATTAAAACGTATTACAAAACGTGAAAGTTATTCCGCGAACATGACATTCGCGTTTGACAGTCAACCGTGATGCGGAGTTGCCAACACAATAAAAATAATACTTAAATGATTTAGACGTTGCGTTGGCATTGATGATCGTTGATGTTTTTACACGATTAGCAAAATTTTAAGTTATATAAAAAATACAAGAGTTTCACTATGTTAACGTACAAAATAGCCTATTTTCGTTATTTTATAGAAATATTCAGTTTTTGTATTTAAACTATATTTTTGTTATGACTTAACTATTTTTTGATAGTAGCAACATTCTCATAAAATAAGGGACAAAAATGCTTAGACAATGAAATAAATCATTCCCGCTTTTATTTAAATTTAAGTTTTTTTTTTGGTGATTTCAATGAAGTTGGTTGTAATGTTACATCAAAATAATAATGATTGCTTCAAATTATTCAAATTGAATTCTTTGTTTCAGGAACAATGGGAAAAAAGGTGGAGGCTCTCCACTGGGATTCAGCGAATTATTCAACGAATTTAGAGTGCAAGAAGATTTGCACAGCATGGATGACATACTGGGTGCCATTATTGATGCTGATGGCATGTCTTTCAATGACTTAAAACCAATTTATAAAGAGTTTTTACTAAAACTTGCGGTAACACTAACAAAGGATGAATTGTTTCAACACAGTAAAAACATTATGAGAAGACAGAAAAAGAAACTGAGAAGAAATAGTACGGTACAAAATAAAAGAAAAAAAATGCTTATAGGAGCAAGAGGATTAAAAATGGTGTTTAGAAAACCTTTCGGAAAAGATATACTCAAATCAAAACTTCTCCATATTGGTGAAAGTAAGAAAAATAAAAACTTACAACTAAGTCCATTTGAGATGCCCAAATTAGGCACTTTGAAAAAAAATATGATCATCAATTCAGAAAGTTCAGTTTCTACTTCTAGTTACGATCTAAGACAGTTTCATCCAAAAGAAAATACATCATCAAAGTTAACTCCAAAACGACAAAGTGTTAAACGAAGGAATTCAAAACGCTTAGAGACAACACAGTTGATTAGAAAGGCTTCTAAAAGACAAACGAAAAGTAATAGAAATCAGGAGAGGGTTAGCACTTCAGAAGATTCAGATTTTTTGACACTTAGTAGGAAGATGGGAGCTTGTCAGAATAGAAACAGTTCTAGTGGTTATGTCTCGTGTTCCGAGTGTGAATCGGAGAGCTGTGCTGACAGATGTTACTGCGCTGTTAGAGTGAAAACAAAACCTCAACAACTTACTCAAATAGTGCAAGAAAATACATGTTGCAATATGTGAGTATAAAATTATTAATCAAACTCTTTGAAATAATTTAGTAAAAATTTAATTTTATTAAAAAAAAGCCAAGTGATTGCGATTGTGAGAAATTGTATGAATGTAGAAGAAGCGAAGTAAAGATAGATCAATATGGCGTTTCATTCTCTGAGCATACCTTACTTGGGATACGGTGTGAGGGCAAGTACATAGATAAATTTTACATTTGACGCAAAAAAAAAACACGAGCAATTTGTATGAAGATTCCAAAATGAATGCGGTTGACAATATAAAATTAATGAAAAATGATAACTTAATTGAAAAAATAAGTGTTTTTGTTTTGATTCATTTTTAAAATTCAAAATTTTTTTTTTTCACAATGTAAATGTAAAGAATTGGTCTCCCACTCCTCTCCGTAAGTTTTCGAGTGTCCTGTAAAAGGCAGGTGTTCGAAAAAAATAAGACATTTTACATCTTAAATTCAGCGATGAGGCTTGCCACCCATCCTGAATTTCTTGATTTTATATTGGCACGAAGAGGACAGTTTGCATGTTTCTTACGTGCAGCTGATCTGCTGGCTATCCCACTTGTGGGATATGCCGTGATGGTATAGTAGTAGTAGTAGTAGTAGTAGTAAATGCACAAATCTTCTATAATCAAAATGAATGATTTGAGGTTTCTATGGCCAGTGTAGGAAACAATTCTATGGTTTACAGACCTTTTTTAATATTATATATTAGTTCTATACAAAAAAAAACACCACAGTGGTAGAAATTGGAACCAGAGTAGAATTTAAAGAAAGTCTGTAAACGTTACTGTCATTTGAAATCTTATCAACCAAAGATATTTTTTTCAGGGATGACAAATGCTGCGATTGTACAGCAGGTGATTCCAGCAATTGCTACAGCTTGTGTGGCTGCGATACGGAGAGTTGTGCTGACAGTGATAAATGTTACTGTCACAGCAACGCAAACACAATCGCACGAAATGAATCTGGCAATCTAATCGCCCCCACATCCCCTCCACGTCACTCCAATAAAGCTCGGCATTCTGCTCCGAAAATATCACCAGGAGTTGTAGCTACACGGCGCTGTACTTCAGGAAAGTGTCCTCCTGTCAAATCCTCTCAAAGATCTCCTCGGAGAAGATCGGCACCAGGACCAGCCACATTAGATTCATTGTATTATGAGCAACTGAGACCTAAAGCGCAGTCTGTTATTAATCAACCTCCTTTGGGTTTGGAGTTTATGACCAAAAGGAATCCAAGGTAAATATATTACGTCACCTGAGAATAACAGGGTTCCAACTAACAAAAATTCATATTTATGTTTTTTTCGTGAAAAGGGTTCCAACTAACATACTCTATAATACTAGAACATAAAAACGCCAAAAAGTGGTGTAGTTTTTATTTTACGAAAATAATAAGGTTCCATCTGATCAATCAAAATTCAAACGTTTATTAAATAAGGATTTATCGAGCGTTGAGATTTTATTATTCCAACCGCCATCAATTAATTTGCACGCTACAACGTAAGAAGGTTTCATCTGCTACAGATGGAACCTTTTTACTCCAACAATGATGTTATGGGTCTTATGTATTTTCATTGCTTTTTGTAATAGTTGGCGCGCTTTTGTTGTTAAAATGTCGAGTTTCGAGGATAGTTTGAGAAAATTAGTCGAGGAAATGGTGAATGATAATGATAATAATAATTCAGCCTCAATTTCTGATTTGGAAAACGCAGTTATTAATCAACTGTGATATTGCTGACTTAAACAGGTTAGTCTACTTTCACCCAATGACCCATTGAGGATTCTCTAGATGACTGAAGGAGATTTCGGCAATGCGGCAAAATACTTGAGATATTCGTTAATTCCCTTTTTATAAGTAAAAACTTTTAAACTAAAATTTACGCAAACATCCTATAGAACTGAGTTTGGAGAAAGTGAAAAGACTTCTACAAATCTTCGTTCAAAAGAAAAACTCAGAAGTTCCGGAGGAAGTCAAAACAATTACCCAGAACCAAGTATCCTTAAACTTAGTAATGGACTGTCAGTTCCCAAAATTAGAGATTTAAAGGACATGATAAAATTCATGCATCTTCAAGATCGGCATTGAAGGAGACCCACCGACCACCGTATTCAAGATCGGCAGTATTATGAGGCAGTACTCAAATAATAATAGTATTATTCTGGTCGAATTCACACGTCGAAAACGAAGAAGTGTTAACCAGGGTTGGCGAAAAAAGGCAACTCCTCTAAAGAATCAGCCAACAACGAGCTAACTGGATTGGTCTCAATATCAGGCACCCAGGACTACTCATCGCAATCGCAGAGAGAAGGACCTAAGGCACAAATGGCAGAGGCCGACCGAGAGATGCTTATATGGACCAACTGAAGACGGACATGAGCTGTGGCTCATACGTGGAGTTGAAGAGACTGGCTGAAAATAGGGAGAAGTGGAGGAGAAAGTCCAAACTCGTTTCAGACCAATCCAATAGATTGTAACTCATTATATAATAATATTCTAATTAAAAATCCGTGTTTTTTGATTCTACTCATTATATTATATTCTAATTAAAAAACCGTGTTTTTTAATTCATCTTCTTCTTCCTGGCACTGTCCCAACTTATTGCCGCTGAAGGCTGTTAGGGTCGGCTTTTCTCGTTCTGAGGTTATACATTCTTCTGTTTCTTAATATCATCTTCATCCGGGCTATTTCTCCGCTGGATTTAAAATTCCTTTTCAAAAAAATACGTATCTTTACATCCATCATTCAATATTATGTCTTAATTATAATGAATAGACTTTTGAATATTTTTTATTACAAATAATTTCTTGCTTTTCTTGAGATATTACACACTTTTATCAAATAATAATAGTTACGAAAATTTAACAATTTATCTATGTTTTATATTGCCTATTCTTAATTTTAATCCTTATAATGTCAAGATAGAACTATGCTTATATCATTCCATCAATCAATGGGTCTGTCCTATTCTACGTATGGTTAAATTTGTTTTGTGAACAGTGATATACAAAAGGAATGTGGAATGAAAGTTGGTGTTATAACAAGGATGAATGTGAATAAGTCAAGATGGTTCGGGCACGTGGAAAGAATGAATGAGGACAGAATGACCTAAAGATATATTTGGCTGAGAAGAATGGTGCGTGGAGACGTGGACGTCCGAGGATCAAATGGCAAGATCACTTAAATCAAATCCTACAGGACGGTCACGTGTTGAGCACATTGAATAGGAGACCATGCATGAGGAATTGTATGGCAGTGACGGAAGCGAAAGATGTACGCAAGGATAAAAGGAAGTGGCGCTCGATCCCTTCTGCCTACCCCGCGAGGGAAGCAGTATGATGGTATGTATGAATGTAAATTTCCCGAAACCTGGACAATCAAATCTCGAGAACGTGCTAGAATAGATGCCTTCGAAATGTGGTTCTGGAGGCGTCTACCGTGGATAGCGTGGACAGCACATAGAACAAATTCGTCCATCTTCGAAGAACTGAATATAAAGGAACGATTGTCCACCATATGCATATGCCGTGTCCTGCAGTACTTTGGGCACATCGCACGGAGAGGACCAGACAACCTGGAGAGACTTGTTTTGACTGGAAGTGTGGAGGGCAATAGAGCTAAGGGGCGCGCACCAATGAGATGGAGTGAGCAGGTGAAAGGGGCTACGGGGGGGCCCTTGCATGAGGCGTTACGAAGAGTGGAGCATCGAAGTCGCTGGAAGCATTTTGTGCACACCTATACAAATAATGGTCACGATCCTCAGCACTGAGGGACCGACAACAAAGAAGAAGAAGAATTGACTTTATTGTATAACCTAGAACATTCTTAATCAATTTTATGGTATTCATGCATTTTTAATTACAGTGCCTGTATTATAACAAAAAATTATTTACAAAATTATGAATTATGCATTTTTTTATATTAGCACTTTTTCATATTAGAAATTAAATGCTCAAGATAAAGACACAAGAATACTGTCTTTATCTTGAGCATTTAATTTCCTAAAATGGAAAAATATTTGGAAAATTCACCTTTAAGTTACTTAACATCTTAAATTCAGCAATGAGGTTTGACACCAGACCTGTGCTGAGTTTGTTATTGTTTTGGCACAGAGAGGATGATCTCATGAATTGAATTTGCTGGCTACCACACTAGTGAGAGTTGCAATGATGGTACAAATATACAGAGATTACCTAGATTAAAATTGAATCGTGTATTTCAGAAAGCCCAAAACTCCATAGAATCAATTTATTGGGAAATCGAAAAAAAGTGAATACTGCAATTTTTTTGTGGGAAACGTATTTTTGTGTATGAGAGAGAAATATAGTTTTAATGCTAACGGATACGATAAGAGTAAAAAATGAAACACATTTAAGTTTCTTTATTTATTTTTTAAGTTTTGAAATTGTTGGATTTTTGGTGTTTCTGCAATACACGTATTTATGGGTGAACATAAAAGTAAAAAAAATCTGTTTTTATATAAAAAAAAATTTCAAATTTAAATAACAATAATAAAAATTAATCTTCATCTGGGCTAGCATCTTTATTGGGGTCACATGTCAGCCAATTAAAAAATTCTGTGTAAAATGCTGAAATTCCCTCCTCATCGGGAATATACTTTTCAAGTTTTTTTATGTCCTGCATTTTCAACGTATTTATTGGTATACAGCCTTGTGTGTACACTTGGAAAAATACTAAACGAATCATTAGTACGGTACTATCAGATTTGGACCAGATATCATACATACGATTCATTGGTATAAATCTATAATATTCACTCTTCGCAAACAAATCATTGGTAAATTTACCAACAACTTGTTTGCGAAGAGTTTATATTATAGATTCGTACTAATGAATCGTTTGTACGATCTCTGGTCCTAATCTGATAGTACGTACCTACCAATGATTCGTTGTGAAATTTCGTTAGTATTTTTCTCAGTGTATGCTGTTTTTGAGGGAAAACGAATAATATCTCTATTACTATTGCGTAGCCTAAAAGAGTGATCTTGGAAACCATCAATAAAGTTTTTTTTTATGACAACACCTTCATGTTCCCAAGAATGGATAAAGTGGCGAAACTGAGATATTTGAAAGCTAAGCTTTTGATCTCTTGAAATATTTTTTTTTCCATTGATTTTCCCAGTGTTTCACTATCGTATATTCAGAGTGTATTGCAGAAACACCACAACTCCCGGATTTTTGGTGTTTCTGCAATACATGAAATTTTTGGCGGTTTATTTGTTGTATTGAATTGATGAATTTTTGATGTTTCTCTTCACTATAACATGTGTCTACCCATTAACAATTAAATTCTGCAAAAAAGTGAAATTCGAAAAAATGGGAGTTTTGGGGTTTCTGAAATACACGATTCAATTATGTAATACATTGTGAGACAGAAAACTAGATATCGTGGAAGTTTATGCACAGAAATATCTTAAAGATATATAAATATGTAGAGAGTGTGTTCTTTTAATAATAAATAATATAGTCATAAAATTTTGTTCTATCATAATACTACACTATACCATCACGGCACATCCCACTATCATAAACTTAAACAAAACATGAAATAATTTAATCTATCTGTTCATTTACATTCATAGATTCTTTAGGCAATTTAGTGAACAAGGTTCCATCTGATGATGAATCCTTGTTAACTTACTTTATTTCACAAAACAAATGAATAAGGTTCCATCTGATTTTCGGCATATTAAAAAAAGAGTAGTAAATATAAATATTTTCACACTTTTTATCAATAATATTCAAGATATGTCCATCATTGTCTTCCATTCTAAAAATCATAAGAAAATATCAACTTATTGAAAAAATATGAGTGTTTGAAATTTCAATCTCATTTTTCTCAGCTTTTTGTTTTTGACAGATGGAACCCTGTTATTCTCAGGTGACGATTATACAAATCTGTACGTGTGAGAAGAAAATATTCATTCATTCATTCATACCATAATTGCATTTCCCACAAGGGAGATAGCCAGCAGACCGACCACATGTGATAGACATGCAAGACACCCTCTCAATGTTGTTAAAATTAAAGATATTCATGATGGGTAACATAGTTCATCGCTGAATAGAAGATGTTAAAAGTCTTAAACATAATGTTTAGGAAAAAACCTTATTAGACAAAAAGCAAAATTGACAATCTAGACCAGTGTTTCCCAAATTATGGGTCGTGAATATTGAGTGGGCCCTGGGGCCGTAGACAAACCGTACTTAGCGATCGACTACTGGCGAACTTTTCGACAATCTACCTTCATGTACCGTATAATTGTGCGTTATTGTTGCGGTGATAGTCGCAAATTCGTTTGTAGTCGATCGCCAAGTGCATGTTTGTCTAGGGGGGCTGAGCATTAAGTAGTTCCATGACTCGCTTCTAGAGAATCTGAGCATTAACAATATTTATGACCTCTTTTCTCTAAGACAGTTAAAAGGTGGGTTCCAAGATTGCAAATTTTTCCTAGATGGGTCGGAGCCCAGTCAACTTTCACTGAGCTAGACCAAAATTTACTTGTTTATAAGAAAAATTAATGTGAAACTAGGAACAAGTCTCTATAATTTGATATGATAAAATGTATCATAAACATTTGAGGCGGCTCATTAAAATTTACCGAAGAATTATTGTGCGAAGATGAATAAAATCAATCATTGATAAACCTAAATCATTTTAAGATAACCCTGAATTTGTTTTGATTTTGCTGTAGGCACCTAAAATAACTTTTATATTAAAATCAAAACTAATGAATATTTTTCCAGATTTGACACATTCTCTCGTCTGAGTTGCTCCACTGAGTTGGGAGGTAGGCAGAGCGCCTCCAGCTTACGGGGAGGCAGGAAGAGTTATAGCTCAGATAACCTACACTTGGACTACGATATGTTCCTGGGACATACCAGAGGGATAATGTCTACATACGGCACAAGGAGAGGGTCCATACAGTTGCCTGGTAAATTATTGTCCTACTGTAATTCCTGTGAATGGGAGAGGTATGGGATCTTCTCTTCACTTTGTATTACCTACTTACTGTAACAAGCCACATTCTCACCTATATTATAATCATTATAAACAGAGCAATCTGCAAAAGATTATCAATCAACCAATTGCTCTTTGATGTTACCCTTGGGAGCACAGGGCGGAAACCAACCTCCTCCACTCATAGCATCTTTGCATCAATTGAGTCGCCTCTCCCCATGACTTTCCTAGTTCTCTGATGTTTCCATAACACTAAAATTAAATAATATTGAAATTTAATCATCTGGAATTTCATGAGTGCACATTGTTCTTTTTGCCTGGTTGACAAAAATGAATGAAATATTAAAAGATAAATAAATTTTAATTCAAATAAATTTTATATTTGTGTATCCCTCTTTCACAAAATGCTTTTCTTATGACAACGACATTGTAGCGCTAGGAACGTCGTGATAAGATATGAGCTAAGTGGGGCAAAGACTCTAAACGGAGAAGGCTGGTTTCTGGCATGTGATTCCCAGAGGAGCATTACAGGATGATTTAAGATTGCTCTGTTTGTGAAATATCTATTTAATTAATTGATACTTGCACCTGACACTAGCTTTCTACTTAATTATTGGTTAAAATTTATACTTATCGAGAATTTACAAGATACTTTTTCAATATATCATTTATTTTAATTATGAATTACTAATATTATTTATTATTGTAAATAATATTGAAATAATGTAATCCATGGCTAATTTCTTTATGCTAAGTATAGTTCTATATTACCTATATCTTGCGTAGAATGATTTATAAATTTATTTCTTATCTTGTATAATAATTATTTTCTATCTACTTAATAATAATATTATTTATAACTTCTTTAAAGTCTCTTTTAACCTAACTATTATAAGAGTTAATCCGTAAGTTTTTTAGTATCTGTAAAGGGCAGGTATTCTTAATTCTTTTCTGTACCATCACGGCATATCCCACAAGTGGGGTAGCCAGCAGACCAGTTGCATATAATAAACATACAAGTTGTCCTCTCCGTGCCAATAAAAAATCAAGACATTCAAGATGGGTGGCAAACCTCATAATAATAAACATTTTATATTTTAAATTCAGTTCCGCAATAGAGTTTGCCACCCATCTTGAACATATTAATTTTTTGTTGGCACTGAGGACAGTTTGCATGTTTAACCTTTAGCCCGCCGCAATATGGTAAACCTAGGTATGTATTATACGCCGTGACAAAACAAACAATTGTAAATCACATAATATTTTGACGTTTATTTGATATTTAATTATACATACCAATTGTATCTAAAATATTTGTAACTTAATGTAGTATGGAACTTCTGACGTGGATACCTTTATGTATCCAAGATTTCTCATTTATCTATGTATTTATCTATATTTATAATATGACGTGGATGTAATGTCCTAGAATTTATGAATTGTACAGTGTCCTTGAGGTGCTTCGGCACGTAAACGACACTTTAATATTGTCCAATAATAAATAAAATTGTGACATGGATTTTATAATACTGTTGCCTATTGTGTGAAGAATACAGTTGTTTTCTATACTAGTATACCTATATATAGATATAATACAATGTAAATAAGTCACCGATATCACCGGCGCAACGTTTGCGCACAGGACACTGCTTTTTGTGATATCACCGGTGATACGTTGGCGGGCGAAGGGTTAATGTATGCAGCTGGTCTACCGACTACCCACTTGTTGGAAATGCAGTGATGGGACAGTAGTTGTAGTAGATGCTGATAATAAATAAACAAATGATTATTGTAAGATTGACCCTTAAATACTTGATAAATTATTTCTTGTATTAACAGATCTAACCAGACATATATAACTCTAAAGTTTGTACATTCACAGAGTGAAAATTCATTATGATGATATTATACTTTAAATAACACACAGTTTACTTTTCACTAAGATTTATTCTAACCTCGAGCGCTTTCGTCAATGTTAATGAATTGACATTTTCAAGAGTTCTCTTGAAAATGTCAATTCATTAACATTGACGAAAGCGCTCGAGGTTAGAATAAATCTTAGTGAAAAGTAAACTGTGTGTTATTTAAAGTATAATACCAGACATATATGTTTACATTTCATAACATAAAACATCTTTCACAGTTCTAAGCCATCGATCAAAAGAAGCTCTTCTGTTACACAAGGAGGCAGAAGTGGGTGCCCTGTTCTCAGACGGCAGACTTCTGAGCGCCAGGAGAGGACTGTATCGGGGACCCTCGGCAGCCCTAGTAGACTCTCTAGGGTACCTTCCATAGATAAGAAGACGGCTTCTAAATGGGACAACGGAGTCATAGAACTAATACTGTAGTTGCAAAATCACTTGCAGTGGTTTCATATATTTTGAAACAAAAAACAAATTACTGCAAAGTAATTGAGTATGGTTCATTTATTCATTAGCCATGATCTTTCTTTTGACAGGTCCTAGATTCAAACTATCTTATTCCCAATCCACTTCACCTCGATGCACACATTATGTGACATGACGTGAATGACAGAATTCTAAATTAGTTTGGATAAAATGAAACCAAACATGTTAATCTTTTAACGATACAAAACAAATGTATTGTTCTTAAGATTCTAAAAGTTTGTTTAAATATATTTAAAACAAAAACAATTGATATTATGGTCAATATTGTAGACCAATGGTACTTGGTGGAAGTTCATGATAAAATTGTGTATAAATATAACACTGATTTAATACTTCCACAAGATTTGTGGCAGTCCCGGCGAAAAATGCAAGGATAAAAAGGAAAATAAAATTAATCATTGGTTTAATTTTCTAATTTAAAAATATTTTTAAAACAAATTGAGACAGGGTCAACAGTTTAAATATATTTTAATAAACTGTTTTATATTTATCAAAACAATTAACAACATGTATTCCTATTTAAGGTGCAATATTTTTTGTGAAGTGTTTATTGATTATACTATAAAAATCAATATTTATAAATTTCCATTTCGATATATTGTCGCTGCATATTCAAAAAGAGGTATGTGTGAACATTTTTATATAGGCATACTCTTTAAAAACTGTTCATTAGGACATTAAAATTGTTCTTTGGACTTTGTATTGGCATATGATATTATTCTTTAAGTACTGAATTTTAATATTTGATACTAAGAATCACTTTATAAAATGGTTACGATGTCATTATAAGCAGTTTATTCTAGAAATGTCAAACATTTATAAATTCACTACCTCTTTTTGAATATGCAACAACGAAATGCCTTGATGATTTCAGCATTTTCAGTTTGTATAGCATATTTCATTTTGTGAATATTACATTTTTACGAGTATATAAGTGCAATAACTATATTTTATTAAATGTAACCAGGGAATATAGCAATATTTTATTTATATTTAAGAAATTAGTCGATTGAGTTAACTTTTATTTTGTAAAACTCCTTATTAATTTATGTAATAAAACACAAATGATTTGATTTTACTATTTTTTTTATAATCTAGTGATCTGATGTCAACATAAAAAGCTTGACAATGACTTTGTAGGTCAAAACCAGGACACTTATAAAAAAAAGTAAAATTTCAACCATTACTTAGTATGAGATATAAATTTTAATTTTTGTGCAATGAATTTTAATAATAATAAAATGATTCCTTTTTTTTTTTTAATTTAAGACTTAATCTAAAAGATTGATCTGATATTATTTGTATAATACAAATTTTGCTAATAGAGTGTTCACACGGGGTGAATATCGCCAGGAATCCAAAATATCATCAGCCGTTAGAACCGTCTGAATAGACATTAAATAGATTTGAAACAATAAAAAACAGTAAAGACATTTTCGTCTCAATTTTAATACCTTTCCACTTTAGTTTGGTCAACTGTGTTGGTTACTCTATACGCACATGCATAGATATAAACTAAAACTTATCAATAAAAAAAGTCAAAAAAGGAGCACATTTTTTGATTGATTCTATTTCGTTTTCGCTGTCTGACTACATTTCACGTTTAAGAACGTTTGACGATTTTTATTTATTATGCAAACAAAATAATCCGGCCTTTATATTGTTTTGTGTGAACACCGCATAATATGAAGCCCCTTCATAATCAAATTTAAGTCTTTAATAAAAACTGTTTCAATTAATTTTATTATTTCTTAGTGTGCAAACACAAAGAAAGCAGGTTGCCAGCGCCGATAAGTGACGGTAAGCGCTGGCAAAGTAAATCGCAATCGGCGTTCCTGCTTTTACTATGTTCGTGTCCATTGAAATGCATGTAAACATTCTCGGCACCGGTAGACGCAGGCATCTGAAAGCAGGTAACCCGCTTTCTTTGTATTAGCACCCTTATGTACCTGGTATAATGCTGTATATTTTTATTAGCATATAAGGAATGATTATTTACAATGAATATTTTAATACTTCAATACAATTAGAATTATATTGAAAAAGTCAATCAAATATATTTTTAAAGTAATTTTTAATTTTAAGATTGATTGAATAAAATTTATGGAATGTCCTTTTTATGCACTTTATGATGTAAATACTTTTTTTTAATATTTCAAAATATATTTAAATTATTTTTTATTTCGCCAGTAAAGTAAAAACAGTGTCAATTAAGAATATATTATTTTATAATCCTCAAATAGGTTAAGGTAGGATATATTATTTTAATATAAATTATATGATTTTGAGGTTATGATTTATACATTATTATGTATTGCCATCTTCATGATAACAATATCAATTTTAAAACAAAATGGTAGATATCTAGAATGCTTATTCAACAGAAATTGGTATTCAGGAGACCTAGTGGTGTGGGTTGAAAGTCAAAATAATGTAACTGTTTTTATAGTTTATCAATTTTTTTACAATATTAACCATTGTATGAAGTTGCGAATGTAAATTTAAAACATACCTCCACATGAAGCTATCATTGTGGTTTATAAGAGAGAATATCGGAGCCTTCAGCATGTCACATGGTAATTGGACAAAGCACACCTTACGAAAAGGATGGGTTACAGGTTCAAATCCCGTCTGGGGCACTATCAAATAAAGTGATGTTGTCTTTTATAAGCCTTCTATGGTGCTAAATTTACGTAGATATATTTATAGTATTGGTATACAAGTAACAGAATTCCTTAAAAATAAATAAAGCAAACCGAGAGAGACATTTTTCTACTTCTTGGGTGATTATCAATATAAATTAATTGATAATGACCCAAGACGTGGAAAGATGTTTCTCTCACGTTGTTTAATCTATAGTAGAACAAAACGCTTGTTTCGATTTATCCAGTTATGTATTACTATTACTTGTGTACTAATACTATAAATATATTGTAAATTTAACACATGATTACTATCATATAAGGCTTAGAAAAGAAAACATCACCGTATTCGATAGTGTTTCAGACGGGACTTGAACCCGCAACCCATCGCGTTGGCAATGTGTGCTTCGTCCAACTAAGCTACCGAACAACATGCCAAAGGCTCAGATATTCTCTCTTATAAACCCCGATGACAACTTCATGTGTAGGTATGTGTTAAATTTACATTATTATATAACCTCATCAAATTTTAATTTACCCAATGTAACTATGTCATCACAGATAATAAATTGTATAGTATCAGTATTTGTCTATGGTTAAACACAACAGTGTTGCCGTTTCATTAACTTTTTGTATCATAAAACTCATACTGTCTACTTTGTAAATATATTTCTGAAACATTAAATGTTTTAAGAACAGACCCCCTAGACAAACACGCAGTTGGTGGTCGACTACAAACAAATTTTCAACAATAATTGCAACAATAACGCATAATTGTATGGTACATGTAGGTTGTCGAAAAGTTCGTCAGTAGTCGATCGCTAAGTACGTTTGTCTACGGCCCCAGAATACCTTCTCTATTGATGTTTGCATTCAGGCAATATTGATGGCAATTTAATTTATTAGTTTATTAAAATATTTTGTGCAATCTATACAAGTCTCATTTAAAATTATTTGTATTTTATAAATAAACTTTTTACAAAACTTAAAACATTACTTTTATTGTAATTTCTTTTAATGCTACATAACATTAATTAAACTTAGCTTCTCTCAGTAAAAGCAATCAAGAAATTGTCAATTTACACAGATCGAGCTAGTCCCAAATTATGAATCTTAACATGAAAATAGAACAAGATCAACAAATTTAATCAAATTCATATAAAATGTCAGAATATATCACACAAAGTCAATTAGATTCATAAAACAATGTTTTTTATTATTGCATTTTTCTGAATGATTGACACATATGTACAAGGTTTCCTCTGGATTACTCCCAGTTGGTCCATTCTCATATAACAGTTTGAAAGTGGCCACAGATATCTCAGTAAATTTATAGTATAGAAGTAAAAGAAAACAGCAATAGGTAAAATCAAATTATTTTTTATTTCCCTTTGTATAAGGCAGACTGCCATAAAAGACGTGGAAATTCTTATCAATCACAGGCCTTAGTTCCCGGAGGCACTTATATTTCGACTCCGTAATTGGGATCTTCCTCTCATACAGATTAGGAGGCACCATTTCTCCCACTCTGCTATTTCTTTGCAAAAGTGGCGAGGAATCTCCTCCATAACCCTAATTGAAAAGGATATTCCCATTAGGGAGATATTTTAATTGCCCGCCTACTGTAGAAGATGGCCTCAATGATTTTAAATTAGATGGCAAGAGAGCAAAGTTTTTGAAAAAGTCATAATGTAAAACATTCATGAAGGCGCATGGATTGGAGGGTAAAAATAACCCTCCAGAGTGGCATGGACTGAATAAGCTTCCATCTGCGTGTTGCCCTTTTCCAGATAAAACTGGGTCACATTCACATTGCATTTATAACAAAAATCCCTAAGAGCAGAGCTTAGAACTTTGTTCCTATTTTGATAGACGCACCCATCAGAAATGAGCACAATTTCTTCATACTCCATCCCCAGCTTCGATGACAGGAACTCAATAACACTACTGGTGAATCTATTACTGGTTGCGCCCCCATCTACCTCATTCCAAACATATAAGTACACGTCTTTGGTATTTATTTCATGAATGGATGAGGCATTCGTCTTGTGGCGAGCTAAACACTTTGCAAATCCATCATTATTACTAACTTCTTGCCATTCGCCTCTGAGATAAGAAGGCGTCTGGCCTATCTGCTTTCTTCTTTTTTGATATGTATCTTCAGGAAGATTTCCTTCTTTATACTGACAACACATGTCGTACATATCTTCTAGAGGGTGATGTACTGCGATATTTTTATCTTTTCCCAAACATCACTAAAGTGCTTCCTACCAAAAAAAGTTTTTGTTCTGTCTTGCACCATTCTTCATAATTCATGTGCATGTGAGACCACGATTTAAAAGTCGCTTCGACATACACCTTCTTTGACGATGACCTGCAGCAATGACTTGGCACTTTTGTAATTAACGCCAACCAGTCATCTAAAGCCTGCAATTTAATTCAAGGATTTCATGAATCACTTTTCGTAACGGTCGCACATAAGAGATTTAATTTTATTTCTTTTTAACATTTAATATACTATTTTAGCACATAAGATGTTTCATTGGCATACGCATCTCGAGGAGATGGACATTTTGACAACAAAAACTCATTTTTGAAAATTTTCACACATAAGAGGTGTCATAGACAATATACACAACGCACTGAACACATATATATGTAATATCCAGACCCTTTGAGATTAAAAAGTTACATGGTTAAATATTAATGAAAATCACAATGAAACAAATTAAAAATAACACAGTCATATAATATTTTTTAACTAAACAAAACTCTTAATATTAGATTCTAATATAAACAACTCCATATCATACATCTATACAAATTAATAAGATAAAAACTAATTGTGAAAAGGTAATGTGTATTTACATAAGACACACATAGTTTAATTTGATGCTAAGTAATGGCGCTGCGAAGTCTCAGCGACTGTGCATGTAGTAATCGATGACAGTGGAGAAGGCTGCAAAACCAGCGGCACCGATGACTCCCGCTCGAACTCCAGCTAAAAATATAAAATAATATATTTGTTATAAAAAATTAAGTGAAGAATGACAATATCAGGAGAATAAGCAGATGTGAGAGAAGTGTCATAGATAGAATGCATATAAATAAGTTGCGATGGTTTTGACAGGTGGAGTGAATGGACGATGAAAGATGATGAAGAAGGTGTATTTAGCGTAGACGTCCTAAAACTATGTGGCTTGACCACGTTGATAAAATTCTCAAGGATGGTCGCTTGTTGAATAAGAGAAACGGTGTTCATGTATGAGAAACTGGATGAATGTAGAGGAAGCAAAAGAAGTATGTAAGGATAGATCTAGGTATATGGCATTCCGTTCTCTCTGTCTACCTCACCTGGGACACGGCACGAGGGTATAGTATAGTTACATAGAATTAAGTTGCTAAAAATAAACAAAGTCAAATTATTGCCTCACATTTTTGATGATTCTAGACGATTGGTAAACCATTGCACAAGATGGAAAAACTTGAATACTCATTTAGCAAAGTTATTTTCACTGTTAACCACAAGGTTGCTATTTTTACGAAATATTATTGTACGACAATCATATAAGTGTGATCAATTGGAATGATTAATCTAGAGTGGTTCAAAATATGATTAACATCTACATTTCTAGTAAGTAAAATCCAGTCCCCGACATCCAATTGTGTCAAAAAATTCATAACATAAATTATTGTATGATGTCATATGTGTCGCTGAGTTTCGAAATCCGCTATAACACATTCAAATGTATGTGTTATAGCGGATTTCGAAACTCAGCGACACATATAATATGTAAATTTAACACCTACATATTATGATAATTGAAAAAAAAAAAACACAATATGTAGTTAACATCCAAATGACTTTATTAACTTCGCGTTGGAAGGAGACGAGAGTCTCCGAATACTAGTACGCGAAGTTAATAAACTCATTTGGAAGTTGGAACTACATATTGTGTTTTTTTTTTCAATTATCTTGAAATGGACTTCCAACAAGTACCTTCGGTCAACAACATTAATGTTTTACATATTATGACGCGGTCATTGGGTTTGTGAGGGAGAATTACAAAACCTTTGTTATTTTGCCAATTGGATGAAGCACACCCAGCAAAGAGGATAGGTTGTGATTCAAGTCCCGTCTGGAGAACCACAGCTGTCTTTTTTAAGCCCAATATTATGAAATTTATTTATTTACGATATATTATTTTGGCGGCTAAAACTGTACAAGAACTTTTCTGTCATTGAAAGTATGAAAGTATTGAGATTTTTTTAACAAACCTCTTAATCCAATTAGTCCTCCTGTAACCCCACCAGCATACGTCCCATTCTTCCAATCAGTCTTCCCTCTGGAGGATTCTATGGCGCACTCTATCATAGAGAAGACAGCACCAATCATTGCAAAGTTCTTAGCGTACGAAAGGGTGGTGCCCTTCATCTCTCTGAAGATCTCCCGAGCTGTCTGCTGCTTACCAGCAGCCATTGGATCTGCCATGTTGGGGTTCACTGAAGAGGTAAAGAGACCGAGAGCAGCTCCCAAACCATAACCTAGAAATATTTGTTTTGATTATTTATTTATTTTTTTATTAAATAAACGGCTAATGCCTTTTACAAACCTAAAATATAATAAAACAAAACAAAAAATACACATTTCACATCCAATCAAAATAGGCTAATTATTATTGGTTACAACGTCAATCAATACAAAGTATCATAAAATTATCAGCAACACAATTCAATTCACAGAAGCTGACTTTATTGCTGATTGTGATATCTTCCAACTAACCCAATTATTAGTAATATAAAATCATTTAGGGGTTTTCCCACTACTTTCCCCTAGATGTTTCAAGAGCAGAACTCCTATATCATCCAGACTCAACAAAACAATTGCTACTCCAATGGAGGGGTTAGGGTTTGTCAGAAAGGCTCCCTGACAAAATCTTGGATTACAAAACCTACCTATGAAACTATGAAAACATAATAATATTAAATATCAATGTAATTTATTATATTTTTCACTTTATTAATTTTGTTAGAATACATTATATCTGTCACTGAGTTTAATGAACCAACAACTCGATATTCTGATGTTCCGAGATATGGCATGTCTAAATTTTGATGGATTATAAGGGTCGACCAAAACCAGAAACAAATGTAAAAAACTTCCACTGTAAAAAAAATATAAATTTTTGAGACTTTGTGGAACTCAAAGAATATCATCTTCTGCATACTCGCTGGCCTATGAAATCAGACAATTAGATTAGTGGTTATTTTAATTTTACATCTTTAAAAGTAGAAAAAGACATGGAAAACCAAATAACCGCATCGTTGAAGTGTTTGTTGAGAATAAATATGGGTACAAATCCATCTACCTATAAAATTCTGTATGTAAATAATCAAAAATAAAAACAACGTGAAAAACATACCAATAACACAACTCATCATGGACTTGAAGGCGCAGCTCTCCACAGCACTCTCAATCATCTTTTCTTCATTGGATTTAATCACCACAGGACCAAACACTCTTGGTACGATGATATTCTCCCTAAATCTGTTATGGTTTGCCACTAGATATCTTCCCAAGGCGTCCCAATCATTTTTCTGAACAAAATCCTGCACGTCTTTAGCAACTGGAAGCGATTTATTTTCAGACGTGCTTTCCGTCATTGTAAATTAATTTATTAAAATATTTTATTGATTATTTTAATCCGTTATCATATTTTTTTACTTTAAAATCAAAACATTTCTGAAAATCAGCCACAAAACATAAATACGACAAAAATTGCAATATTATCTCACTATTACGCTAACATAACCTCAAACTTTGTTTTGAGCTTTTTGACATTTGTTGTCTATGTTTCTCACAAAGATATTGTCTTTGGTTTTTCATAATCATTTCATAATAGTCCAAGTCTTTGTACCAAAATGATCCATCGATTTTTAATAAAATAAAAATAGTACAAACCTTCACTAGTTAATACTTAATTTGTTTATAACTATGTACCTATTATTATTGGACAATATTAAAGTGTCGTTTACGTGCCAAAGCACCTCAAGGACATTGTACAATTCATTTTAATATCTATAAATTATTATATGTATTGGAAAATTTAAAATAAGTGTCCTAACATACGAATAGGCTGATTAACCGCCTCTTCGTGTTAATTAATACCGTGTTAAACTATTGGGTATCTATTTACTTATAATACTGTTTCAGCTGTACTCGTAAACACAGAATAAGTGATATTGCAACTGTTAGAAGTGGCTAAATGGCATCTTACTCACAGTGTTAGAGATTAGCGTTATTACAAATTTATATCTAATTTCAATATTATTCCTTTTAAAAAATGATAAAATTAGAATAAATTGTCGATATACCTAATATTGAATTGGAAAACCACAGAAAAAAAGGTTTTGATTTAACCAGATACCAATACCAAAATATTTTATAAGGCTTTTCATTTACTCATGGTTAACTTTACACATGTCTAATTAGCGGAGTGTAACGTGGCATTTTCTTTGTGAGTGCCTGCTCATCTCTAAGATGTTGTGGATAGTTAGGTAGGAATAAAGCTTTAGGTAAGTTAATAAAATCAAACAAGGATGTAAAAGAAAATAATATTTATTTATTTACAGAAATAATATTACAAAACCACACAAAACAATGTCGTTTTCAATAATAATAATAATAATATCTATTATTTCACATCCCTAATATTTTTCATAATTATTACTAATGTTAAATGCTCTCATACAATATTTTTATAGAATTTTATGTTAAATAAATCGGTTTTCCAAAACTGGCCACCAAAAAATGCTGCTGCAATTGAAAAAAGTTTGTAAAAACAGAACAAATAATATTGTTGCCTATATCAATTTTATTGTTGCCATTTTCTCGTATGTCCATTTTACCCATTTGGTAAATTATTGCAATTTTTTATTGGTAAACCACACCCATTTGTTCAATGATACAAAATACCTACCTATGAAAACAGATTTTCCTTATTTATTTTTAGGTATTTTCTCATGTTTAGAAAAGTATCTAACGTAAGTCTAGTAAGTACTGAGACAGTTGCACAACAACTGTAAAGGCCTTAAAAATATATTCCATTATGTCTGTACCTATATTGTGACTGGACACTAATGAGACTCAAGTAGATTTTGAGACAATATGATTTTCTCTACCGAAGACACTTCAGTAAATATTGCGACAATACGGATTATCTACTCTGCTGAGGACACTCAAGTAGATATTGTGACACCACGTTCACATGTACTTATTGTTTTTTTTTACATTTTCAATTTTTTCTATTGTAAATGGCGGCGTCCACACAGCTGAATGCGAACGTCTATATTACGTCTCATGGAAGGGTAACGAAGGCATCCATTCGAATAGAATATTTCTTCGGAGAATGCTCTCAATTGTCGCCGAAAGATTTAAAATTTTTGCTTGATGATTGACGTTCGAATCCAGCTGTGTGGATGCCGCCAGTAGGGAAAGGATGTTTATTGGATATTTTCTCCATAAGAGCGTACCTCTAAGACACTTTCGTTGAAAGGGGACTTAAAAGTTGATAATAATTTTATTTTACGCAGTTAAAGGCTTTGAGGAGAAGAGGCATTGCCAACTTCGATATTATTATTTTATTCATATTTTATTATCTACTTGGAACTTTTACTGGCTACCCCTCTGAGTATTAATTGTTATGTCCTCGTTGCATATTAATAATATTATCTACAACACTAAGAGCTTATTATTTAAAAACAATATTTGAGCTTTCATACTTAAAGTTTAATAATATACTGAACCTATGTTATATTATAAATAATTAATTCTATTGATCTATATTGCATTTATACTTATTATTGTTGAATGGTTAAAATTTCAAATTAATTGTTTTAGAAATTTTGGAAGCTTTTTTTTCTTCTTCAAAAGTTACTCCTTATTTTCAGATTTAATTTGATTTAAATTATCATGTAAATGATCAATAAATAATTTCTGTAAGAACCTTCATACAACAATAATATTGAATGACTTTTATGACGGTTTTTTTATATGGCAACTCAACCTACATGGGCTGATATATGCCATAATTTTATGTTTATGCAAGTAAGATCAATAAAAATATAATATGAACTTAAATATTAAATTATAATAATTATTAATATTGAAGTACCTCCCTTTGATTTAAAAAAAATTGAAATTTCAACAAAGTTACTAATATAGCTATACCTACTTCAAACAAACTAAATATATTTATTTATAAAAAAAATATTTTTGATAGCAAAAAAAATACTTCAAACTGTACAAATTATGCCAAATAATATTTATTTGTAATTTATAAACTAATAAATATAAATTTACAGTGCTTAAAAATAGAATTTCTAAACATAAATATAAATTATAATGATCTCTCGAGTTTTTTCTCCATTTAAATATTTTACAAACTAAAAAATCCATTTTGATATTTATTACACGAAAATTTAACCACAAATCCATTTTTTAATATATAATAAAAATCTAAACACCTCACTAGGTATATTTACATAATATTTTATGTATATTTTTAAGACTATCGATAGGTACTAAATTATTTGCATTCATTCATTTATATAATTTAATAAAATGGCAAATGTTTGATATAAGCATAATTAATAATTAATTAATTAATTTAAGTATATAATATATGCATTAAAAATCAAATTATTTAAATAATTTTCATATTTTTATCTATTAATTTAGGTAATAGGCACTTATAACCTCTGATGACAAGCGAGATAATAAAAAAAATATGCATTTATTTGAAATTGACACACTTGCGTAATTTTAAAATTATTTTCACAAATTAATTAATAATAAAATATATGAAAAGCTTCTGGCAGCTAAGTAAAGATTGAGTTATTGTTTTAAAAGAAAAGTAGGCACAAAGAAAATAATCACGAAAAAATTAAAATTGGTTGAATACGAGAACAAAATTATTATTTTTTGTTTGAAAATAATATTATGTGATAATAATGATATTCACTGAATATATTAATTTCGTCTTGATAGTGCAATTTTGATCAACAACTTTGTGCAAAAAGTTCTGGGTTCGATTTCCGTTTAGTAAAATTGGTGTATTTCATTTTAGGGATTTTATAGTAGTTTATAGTTGTACTTATTTATACAATATATAGAAAAGACCTTTAGAAAGATGCTGAAGATGCATCAATATTTGCTGAAAGATTCGAATAATATCTTTGAGGTAATGCTGGAAGAAAACAATGCTAAAATATGTAATTGCGATCCATTTGTCCCTTCTCAAATCGATAAAAGCAAATTTTATTATTCTCTAAGAACCATCTTCTCCCTGACGATTTAGAAACATTCAGAGACTGTTTTTGGCACATCATCCTTGTATAGGATGCTATGCGCTATGCCATAAGTGAAGAAAAAAAATGTAATGAAGTTGTCCACATGGAAACTTTTTAAATAAATTATGTAGATACTAAATATATACATATTGAGTCATGTAGCCTTAAGGTTATTTCGCTATATTGGAAATGTATCGTTTGTTAATAATTAATTGATGTTTAGAAATCTTAAACAGCAAAAATGTTTTTGTATTGATTAATAATTAAATTGCATTTAGATACAAGAAAGTTATTGCGTTAAAGATACCTATATTCGTACTATAATAATAATAATATAGAGATCTACACAACTTCAAGAAATGCAGCGTAGCAGGTACCTACTCATAAAGCTTATACGATACACCACCTGGCAAGGTTATGGAGGCAAAAATTTATCAATAATAATATGTATATACTTATTAAACGAGTTAGCAACCGGATTGTCTGGAAGATATTGCATTTATGGTTGCTGTGTGTACATTGTTCAATATCATCACCAACTTGCCATTGCGGAGTCGTCTTTATCAGGGCATTTCCGTGAAAGCAACGAGATCTTCATTCTTTATATAAAGTATAGGCACCTACCAACAACTTATAATATTACAAGTACGCATCGTAGTAAAAGTACCTGATACCTACATTGAAAAGTCGTAAATAAAACAACAAGATGTACATATACAACTTGTAGAAGATATAATATATGTGAAAATATTATTGAATGCATGAAAGTCCACGACTTCCGGAACCATAAAAATTCAATGCACATTGATCGTTCATTTACACTTTACACACACACAAGTATTTTATGAACCTGTAACTCTTTGATGGGTAGTATGCGCACCTAGAAAACGTGACAATAGAAAAATAGGAAATTAAATGTTGAACAACGATTTTGAAACGGTTTATCTATTAGTTTTTAATGGTGCGATTAAATTTGGTTAATTAAATGATTCACCAAGTTTGTTGACGAGCGAAAACTATTCGTTAGATATCTAAATAGTTTCAAAATTAACAATCTAAGATTCGGTTTAAGAACTATCTTTTCAAATCTGTTTTTCAATGAGCGATATTTTTATTTTTTTATTTTTTAAGTAAAGATATATCTGGGTTTTTTATAAACCCAAATACAACCTTATACACCTTTCACACTAAGGTGTATAAGGTTGTATTTGGGTTTATATATATATTTTTTAAATAGTTTCAAAATTAACAATCTAAGATTCGGTCCAAGAACTATGTACCATTAGACATCTGTTTTTCGATGAAAGCTATTTTTATCAAATGGAACTGTAGAAAAGTATTTTTTTTAAATCACTGAATCATCGAGGTTAGTAGAACATGTAAATAAAAAATTGAAATAAATTTATTCACGAATCGATCGAATTACAAAAATACCGAAGTTGGTGGCCATAAAAACTGCTGACATGGAATCGAAATGAAATGAAATTTCAAAAGACGTGTTTTTTACAGCAAGGTACCAACCAACCTACAAAAATAATAATTATAAAAAAAACTATTGACATTCATCATCAGTTGTCAATAGACATCAAGGCATGCCAACTTTATGAGATCGTGATGATAATGTGGATTTTGATTGAGCGTGACGGGAGCGCAAAAACGGACAAAATGGAATGCAGGCGCGATAGAATTTTATTAAGTCACTACCTATTCTGAAATTTAATTCAAATTCTTAAGCGTAGGCAAGGTATTACAATGATGACATGGATTTGGGTTTGTATAATTATAACGACATAAATAATTTATGTCGTTATAATTATGTAAAATTAATGCAAAATATGTTTCAATCGTGAACAGAATAAAGTGACGATATAAACAGATTTTCAAACTATCATTTTGAGACCATAAAACCTTTCAGTAAAGCTACACTTCCAATAAAAACTGCTGACAAATTAAGCTTTATACCTTTGTTATTATTATTATCATACTTATGATTTATAATATTATCGAACTTTGATAACAAAAATAAGAAAAACAATAACACATAACCATAACAGCTGATAGGTTAATTCTTACATTTACATTTCGGTTTAAATTGTTTTTGTGACAGTTTGAAGTTTATTTATTCTTTGCTGTAAGCAGGTATATTGATTACAAGCAATTAAAAAAAAATACAATGATTAATAATATTAATGAAAAAAGCCACAGATAGTTTAAATGTTAAACGTAGTTTTCGTATTTTAACTAGATTCTCACAACTCCTTTTACTAGGAAACATGAAAGGTTTTACGATGCTTACGAATCGGTTTAGGCTGGTTTAAGTGCGCTTAACCCATGATACGTTCATTAATCCCACCAATTCTTGTTTCAAACCACTAGAGTAATATGCTCACAGATGGTTTGAGTTTGAATAATTTTAATGATTGAGTGGCCTGGTTTCGACTTACAAAGTCATTGTCAAACTGATACTAAAATTCCTACTTTTTTTCTTAAATACTATACCATTTTCTAACAATAACATTGGGTTTTTAAATTCATTTTAAATTCGTAAAGTATCAGCCATTTCTATTTTTTTATAAGAATTAATGTGAAGTTTCACAAAATAAGAGTCAACTCAAATCAATAAATACTGTCACATAAACACAATCAATAAATTATATAGAGGGCGAGTTCATCGGCGCGATCTCTTCTAACTAACCAAACATAATGATATATATAGATAAATATGATTTATGATACGAAATGTTGATAATGTCATTAATCTGATTGATTTGATTTACTCAATTAAATTAGAAAACTAGACAAGACTGTATAATAATATTATTGTCCACTATTGTAACTGTCACACACGGTGACATGATCAGTGCAACAATAATCCATACATAACAATAATTATGATTATACATACATAATGTATTGGCAGTAGTTAAAACTATAAATCACACAGTATAAGTACCTAACTGAAAGTGATTGAAGTGAAATCAACCCAGACGCATGAGAAAACAGCGTATGCAGGCGTGGCTATGAATATGGCCATTCGGTAAGAATATATTACCAGCTCTTACTGTATACAGAGTGTACGAATTATCTACGACCCTCACTTTTTTTTATTTATTTTCGAGCATCCTGTAAAACATCACGAATACATCTATCTATTTATAACCTCACGCCGAATCCCAGGTGGGGTAGGCGGAGAGAATGGAACGCTATATATAGATCCATCCTTACATATAATATACTTCTTTCGCTTCTTCAACATTCATACAATTTTGCATGCACGCACGTCGATTTCTCTTGCTTATCAACTGCAACCCTTGAGAATTTGGTCCACGTGATCTAGACACGTAAATTTCGGACGGACGCGTTCCTCACATCCCCTCTTTCAGATAGGTATACCTATCCTCTATGTTATCCTTTCCATTAAATGTTTGCCACCCATCTTGAATGTGCAATTTTTTATTGGCACAGAGAAGACAATTTTCATGTTTACTGGCTTCCCCACTTATAGGATATGTCGTGATACAGATAAAGATAGAGACGCAACTTATTGTGAATCAGCCGAAGCATTGTGATAGATGATCTCAAAATGCAACGACAAAAATCCTCTTTATGTTTGATTTATGTAGTACAGTTTCTACGTTACAAACTTTTTTTTAATTTAAGTGAATTCGTTCTTTCACATTCCCTATAATTTTTTGTAAACAAAAACTTAAAACAATAAAAAAAAATCATAAGTATCTGAGTATACCAGACAAACAATAAAATACAACTTTTGAATATATCTCAGAAGTTTATAAAAAAATATATAAATCTTGGAAATTTTCCAGTAACATTGATTTTCTAAAAGAAATTAGAGGTCTTCTCTCGTCCTATATTACCCAATCTACGGTGACGCGGACACTCTGTATATTTATGCTTGTTATTTGAATTATTTACTTTGTACTTGTATGAAAAACAATCTCACTTTTCATAATACTTATTGCCACTTTCAAGTAGGTAGGTACCTACCTAAGTAACTAGTTTAAAATAATGTACATAGTTTATGGTTTCGTAAAATCCTGCTTTCTACTTTAAGAATGTTCTGTTATTTTATAGGTATTTTTTTGTTCCACTTCGTGTACAACATACCTATTACAAATTGGAGAATTCAAAAACATGCCTTCAAAATTTTGAATGCGTTTGTTGAAAGATATCGTAATTTAAAAATAAATTCACCCTCTGTGCATTGAATTTTAGATTTAAATTATAAACTTGTGTTTATAACAATAATATTTAACCCAGTATTTTTTATTAGATTTTATTTTATAGAGACACTCACAGAAAACTGACAACACGATACATAAATTACAAACATACAATAAAATCTGGCCAGTTCCCCAATTAAGAGCGTCTACAGCATGCACAATCAGAGAATTCAATTAAAGCGTGATTCAATATAATGCCACGATAATGCAAGTATAGTGTAAAGAATAAAATAAATTAATGAATAATACAAAAACATATAATGTGTTAACATTAACATATCCAAATAACAGAAACGGTTAAGTTAATAGAACCATTTAAGAGAGTGCGATTGGTGTTGCCAGGCAAATCTCATGGAATCAGTTATCAGTAACACTGAGGAACAACCAATCCACTTGTTTCAGGAACTAATTAAAACCTTCACTATTTACCAGCACCCTTGAGACATTCTTAACGGCGAGATTGCTAACAAGTGCCAAAGTAAAACTTTACAAAATCGTTAGAATGTGTAATTGACTAATTATTACATCTATCGGGAAGGATTCTATCGGAAGGAGACCTTCTGGTTAATCCTGCGTCCTCCCCAAATAATATATTCAGAAGAATATAGTGGAAATTCTTTGATACATCTAGCAACTAAGCAAATTCTCCGATAAAGTATTGCAATTTAATAATGCTAACTGGATGCCTACGTAAAGAAATAGGTAATTACCTACTGATGTATAAAGCTATAAACATATGTAAAACAATTAGTGTAGAATTGAATTATAGTAAAAGACATCAAAATCATAAACATGTAATTATATAAATTACAACTCATGTTGTATATCTACTTTTATTATAAAATGCCTACTTTATTTACCTATATCTGCTGATTGAAATTGAAATACAGTGATCTGATATTTATCGTATCTACGAATGTAATAAGAAAGATACATCGATAGATAATTAATACAATCCAACTGTAGGTAATAATTACTCGTAATTCAAATGATCTTAAATCAAACATTGATGATGAATCTAAGTTTGCAATTAACACAAATACAACCTTTTATCTTCCACAGTAGGTTAGCGCTATTCTTGTTTCACAAAAGTGGAGGAATTGAACTGAAAATCTCTCGATCGTATGTAAAGTCTCAGAGTCTAAAACCAAGCTACCGAACATTTTGACAATCATAATTTAATAAGTATCATAATATGTAACCTGAAAATTGGTTAATATACAATCAACAGTATATCAATGAACAAGGCTCTGCGCTCTTTGGTACTGGCTGTGAATAGACTAACTGAGCCCAATAGAGCCGATAAGTCTAGCTTTTATGGGAGAGCTTTTGGTGTTGTTGGGCCGGTTACGTGGAATTGTCTACCGGCGCCATTGAGAGACAATCAGACGTTTTTAAAGTCACCAACTTTAAAAACAAATTGAAAACTGAACTCTTCACCTAACAGCACGTCTCTGGACACCTCACCTCGGCCTTCTGTACTTACCAATTTGTGTATATATTTTATTACCATGTTTTATTTGTTTTGCTTCACGTTTTGTATCATTTTGTTTATTTTTCTTTCTTTTTTTACTTGTATATATTGTATAATAACTCAATAAACATTATTACCGCCCAGAAGGGACATTGAAGAGAGAAGTAATATAAAAGATTCCCACGACGGCGGTTTTGGCCGGCCGGCCCTTCAGGCCTCCCTAATGGCCCGCTCGTGAGGACAATTTTGGTTTGAATGTGCGGATAAGTAGGAGTTAAAGACTCCTGAGGTATCCGGGTGTGTGGTGGATCTTTCTTCAATGAACTCTTCACCGATGCCCTTGAGACGGTCTAGCGACTGTTAAACGGCGTCAAAACAAAATCATCCAGAATCATCATCATCAATCACAAGTGGGGTAGCCAGTCGTAGACAAACTACTGCAAGTTACACGTATTTAACATAAAGGCAACTGTGATCTCTGTGAAACATTGTATTTTAACTGTCGAGGTTTCACTGTAATAAGATAATGTAAGTAAAGAATGAGTGGTTACCTACCTGCATATAACTACATGACGCGAGAAGTGAAATGGGACCAACTTTCGTACAAGTGAATATACGAGATGTGTAGGTACACCTATACTTAATAGATATGTAGGTGGCTACCTACTAATGATATCGTTTACATGATTATATGTACAAATACGTACAGCTTTCGCATTCTTAATAATTTGCAGTTATACGTAAATGTGGAATACAGCCATTTCAAATTATATTTATGAATAAAGTTTAGTGTTTTACGATGAGAATGTAATTATAAATCTCAAATTGTTAAATTTTATTACCCCAATTAGAAAGCTTGACACATACGAATCTAAATATAGAAGATATAATTTTTCTTTTTGTATTTCAATTTAAAAATTGTATATCTGATTACTTGGAATCATTAAATTGGTAAAGTGCAGAATCTTAGCTGGTTCATATTATAATGTAATATTGTTATCATCAGAATCACAGAAACCTCCAACTGTTAATTATTTTTTGTTTGTGTATTACCCAAATTAGAGCTCTCACACTCTTTTCTGTAAGACTTCCAGTATCCTGCTGTATATTGGATACTGCTGGAAGTGCCAATATTCGTGAAATATAACGTGTAAGACATATTCAATTCAACCACAATGAAATAATATATGAGTTCACCCGAATGTTTCATTATTTATAGCACGGATAGGCTAGCTTGGATAGGCACGTATATTCATTATATACACATTTTTAGTCCGTTGACTATCCTATTTATAGAAAACATATTGTTAATATAAATTGGACGACAATAATATTGTAAACACTTCATTAATTTAAGTAAGAAAAAAACGTAATAATAAAATACCCAATGAAATTTGGGTTAGACTCACCCTCTGTATATTGGTTATATCTAACTTGAATGTCTACCTTTTATATAATTGTTTGTAATCAATGTACAATAAATAATGAATAAATAAATAGATTATAAATAAAATTTACGCGTCGAGAGAGCCTTCGTTATTATGAATAGATGATAAGGGCAAAAATCCTTTTGCATTTTTTTAAGTATACCTAATCTTGCTTTGCAGTTAACTTTATTGGCAATCAACTAAATTGGCATTCGAAATTGGTTCACTGTAGATAATAATATAGGAGAACTATAATAAAAACATAATTCCCCAGCCTGCCGCAAATGAAAACAATAGGTCTTGATTTTACTGTCTAGGTTCTAACCCAATATAAAAATTGATTTCAATAGTGGAAGTTTATCTAATTAAGCTAGGTATATATACAACTTTCAAAAAATTCAAGTCAAGTCAAGCATGACACAGAGGAATTGGGAATGTTACCTAGGTTTAAAGAGTACCTACTCTTAACCAAGCCTTAAGTCGATTCATGAGCGTCGAAACTCTGTGTCGTGCACTCCTTAAGGAAGTTCACATAATATGCATGTGTATCATATGCAACACACCTACCTAGTTAATATCTATTCAAATAGGTTGACTATCGGTGAGTGTGATCAATTGGAATGATTAATCTAGAGTGGTTCAAAATATTATGATTGAGGTTCTACCGTCTTACTTCTTGATCTTTGCTGCCCGTCATTATGCATTGTTTTTAGATTAGAATAATTTATGATTTTATAAATAAACTGATAATATATTTATATAAGATACAAAACATGAGCAGTCTTTCATAGCGATCACCACAGACCACAACCTCAACTTAAAGGGAATATTGTAATATGTAATGATTGTCAGAGTCCAAAATCCCATTCCGCGGTCGCAACAAATTACATTTACAGTTACAAACGACAGTAACAAAATAATAATAATAAAACACAGAAATTACTGGTGAATTAATTGAAAAGTTATGTAAGTATAATCGGTATGAATTACTCTGTACTTCGGATACAGCTACACCAAAGAATGTATCCATCATTACTCAGATATCTTGCCTTAATATTATTATACTCTTTTGTCAGTGTATCCGACTGTCACATCACGATTCATCGTGAATAGTCGTCAGTTTATTTGAAAATGTATATTAATTCCTTTTTTTATGAGTAAAATGAAATACCAACGTTCAGTGGAGGCGCAACACATAAACTTTTGAATTATTTCTTTACATAATGTATTGAAGTATTCGAAATCATTTTACATTCGAAAGTCGTAATCTAAAGTGGTGATCCCTTTTCTGAAGACAAGGTTTGAAGATAGAACTTTGACAGAAGAAGACAATGTTTGTGGACAGAACTTTGCCAATTAAAAGAATGTTAAAGATGTAAAACTGGTCGGTACTTTCCTCCATAGATAATGTTTTTAACTACAATTTATTCAGTGTCATTTTCTAGTTTGAGGGTTGATACCTAATTGTATCAAAACTGATTATTAAAGTCGTTGTTTGTGTTTTCGTTGCTCTTTTATTGACAATCGAACCCGAAAACTCTTGCAAGTTAAGTTGTTTACTAATTCCATTCCAATCATGTGAGAACTTTTAATAAAAAAATGAAAGAAATTAAAAAATGGAAAAATAAAGATATCATTAAGTTATAAAATTAACTGGACATATTTTAAACAGATTAATAATAAATTTATCGTAATCTCAACGATATTCGTTATTTAAGTCGTAAGCAAAGTGAATAAAAGTTCCACAATATATTAAAATTTACAGCTACGTTTTAAAATAATAATTTATACTTTTTAAATTTTTCTATTTTAAAAAGGCACAACTGTCGCCATTCCAACACGTGTTCTAGCAACAGGTTCTGCGTAACTATGTCTTGTTCTTGGATCCCTCCTTGGCCTATCAGCATCACCATATGATCTCCTGATAACATCCCATTCTCCGTTATTGTTACTTTCACGTGGTCTCATTACTGGTGGATCCATATTCCTGTCAAACCTTTGATCTACAACTGGAGGTACTCTTATTCTACCAGACTCAATCTGCCTTTGTCTTTCTTCTAATAATTCAATTCTCCCATCCCTAACAGGTTCCTTTTTAGATTCAGCTTTAGGTATGATTTTAGGCTCCACTTCTCTTCTCCTAGGTAACTCAACATGAGGCACATATCTTATTTCTTCAAACTGTTTCTCACTTTCGACTCCTTCGTCATCGCTTCTCGAATCATGTTTGGTGTACCTGTTTTCAAAATATTTGTCACTTCTCTCCCCTTTGTATTCTAAATATCTCTGCTCTAGCTGTGGAGTCTTTTCTCTTGATGTTTTTCTTGGAGATGGTTCTTCGATAATTTCATCACGATAATCTCTTCCATATTTATAATCTCTAGACTCTTTGTGGTTTACTTCCCTTGAATCTCTAACATCTCTATAATCATTAGCATTTCTATCTCCATTCTTCATATATCTTTCTCTTCCATCACTTGGTTCTTTGAAATCTCGATAGTCTCTAGGATCTGTTCTTTCTCTATAATCTCTATAAACTCTTTCTTCTCTATCATCTCTGATTGGTCTTTGTTCTCTGAGTTCCCTCATATCCAACGGATCCCTTAACTCACGAGATGATCTATGCTCTCTGTATTCTCTTTCATGCATATCTCTTCCATATCTCGAATCTCTAAAGTCTCTTACTTCCCTAGATTCCCTTCCTCTAGGTTCTAGTCTTTCATCTCTGAAATCATTTCTTCTCATATCTCTCGAATGATCACTTCTGGCAACGGCTCTTGGAAAATCTCTACGTCTCTCAATCAGACCATCGTCATCAACATCCCAATTGTTAGACCTCCTTTCTTTCTTAATTTCTGAAGGAAGCAGAGGTCCTCTAGATAGAGCCAAGTTAAGATTCTTTCTCATCTGAACTCTTTTTTCAATTTCATCGTTGATTTTCTCGCGTTCAAGATTTAAGAACTTTTCCTTGGCTACATTGAAGCGATCTTTTGGGGATACTGATGTCCTGACGTGATGTTTAGTTGGAGAAGGAGATCTTCCTCTGCGAGGAGATGCAGAGACGTCGTAGCCTTCATGGAGCATGTAGGCAGTACTGTCATTCCAATCCTCCTCTGTAAAAAAAGAGAAACAAGAGCTTTAATACAAATTTATTATAATTACAAAGAGGTCACAAATAAGACGATTAAGTTTGAATGAAATGAACAAAGCATTCATGGAATTTTATTCAAGTTATTGTAGTAAGTATTTTCGGCAAAGCTCCTCGAGATATAATCTGTTTGCAAAAGAAATGTCATGCAACGGTATATGTGGTGTTCAGATGTACATATAATACTTTGTAATCTCCGCATAAATATTTTATTCTGTCTGTTAATATGTTTGTTTATTAGTTCATAATATCCTTATGGTGGAATTAATTACGATTATAAAACTACAATATCTTTAAAGATTGTAAAAACTTTCAACTTTGAGCGTGTTTCTAAATAACAAAATTATAATATAATATATTAAAGATGTTTATTTATTTATTTAAACACAACATACGGCAATTGCCTTTACAAGTATACAGATAAACCCATAACATCACACAATCATTCAACACATGTACAAAAATATAAAAACAGACAAAACATACTCCAGTTAAAGTCAAAAAATAAAAAAGAAAATTTAAATACAAATATAATAAATTCATTAAAAGACAAATTTTAGTCACTAGTCAAGATATTAAAAAAACAAAAAATAATAATAATTTTAGAACTGCACAAAAATACATGAACATGAAAAAATCCACTAGGTCCGTATCTGAAAGAAGCGATTCTATTATTTTAAACTTATATTCTAACAGAGATGTACCAAATACGTCTACAACATCCGCATATTTGTTTCCAAGACGCTGCAATCTGTTGACAGACGATTACATATTACCGATTATATGTATTTTCGTCATCTTACATACGAAAATTAAGATTTATTTCAAATTGCAGACAAACATACTATTGTTTGCATTTCTTTCTACAAGACGGATATCTAAGTGGGTGAATAATAATTATGTTATTATTTATTTTATTTATTATTTCATTTGTACAACAGTATTAAAAATATAAAAGTCATAAAAACCTACCTAACTGGGCATGAGCCCGTACCAAGGTAGACTGAGTTATGTAAGTCATTCGCATGAAATTGTCAATATTTATTGTTATTATTTGTTGCCACATTGAAAAAATATTATTTACAATACTATACCTTTAAACTAAATGGTGTAGGCAAAGAGAACGCAACGCCAATATAGATCTATCTGTACATATTTCTTTCGCTTCCTCTGCATTCATATACAGTTTCTCATACATTCACGCCGATTTCTCTTACTAAACACGCGGCCATCTTTAAGAATTTGATCCACTTATCATAATATAAATATACCTACAAAAATTACAAAAATGACGATTTCTCTAAATGAGACATTTTACTTGTGGAGTTATGGAACTGGAGTTATGGAAGAGAAGACGTTTTTCGTTTTGTTAGGGCATAGACAAGGATTGACAATGTCCTAACAAAACGAAAGACGTTTCTCTCGTCAAATACTTAAATCAAATAGTAGAATAAAACATTTGTTTTATTTATTTCGCTATGGAATTCTACTACCTCTAAACACCGACACAGTAAATAAATATTTTAAGGTGTGGCACATGATAATGAACAAACGAAATAGAAACAGGTATTATAATTATATTATTACTGTGACAACACAACTGAGAACTGTTAAGTGGTGTTCACATTTGGGGAATATCGCCAGGCGAATTTCGCTTGCATAAAAAACCAAAATCGTCGGACACCCATTGATCGTCACACCTGTTCACACAGTCCACCGATATAGATACGATCTATTATATGCGCTTTGATTTTGACGTTGTTTTCAAAATGGCGGACGTCGAAATGGAAATCGCGAAGTGTTTATTATTAGTTGAAAATGTTATAGTAGAGGTCATAAGGCGCCTTTTAATTGAGGAAAAAAACGCCACAAACTAACAACAAAGATAACAACTGTCACGATGCGGGAAACATTATGAAATTTATAGGTTATAAAGTTTTAACCATAGATACGGACGCCACGCATGCGCGAATCGTTCCACCAGAGAGAAAAGTTGAAAGGTGGTCAACTTGAGTTGTTCGTTTTTACTAGTTTTTATCGTTTCAGACTAGCTGTCATTTTGTTCACACGGTTCAAATGGCTGACGATATTTTGGTGTCCAGGCGATATTCGCCAAATGTGAACATCACATCATTGAAAGCAGCAGACAACAACTGTGTATGTAGGTATATATTTTGCAACAAGAAAGGTGTGTGCTAATATTTTTACAACCTACATAATAATATTTTATTAACCTGCTTGCCTCACACTATTATTATATTTTATTGTATCCACGATGAATTTGTACAAAAAATAAATCGGATATATGCCTATTTGAAATAAATAAAACCAATGTTTTATTCAACTATTCGATTTATCTACGAGAGAGAGACGTCTTTCGTCTTGTTAAGACATTGTTAATTGTCATTTTTTGAGTTCGTCGGTAGCCTGGCGGTAGAGTCTCAGTCTCTAAATACAACCTTAATCACCTTTCACAGTAAGTTGATAGCTTGAATCGTGAATGGGGAGATTACCAGCACCTGGGATCGAACCAAGCACCTCTTGTGCATAAGGTCGACACTCTACTTCCAGGTTATCAACGAACTCAAAATGTAATTCGAATTATAACATCAATTAAAATTAAAGTCTCATATAACAGTTTCACGTGTTTAATTCATATAATACTAGCTGACCCGGCAAAAGTTTTTTTGCCATATACCTACATTATTTATTTGCTATATACTATTATCACTATCAAAAAATAGGGGTTGATGGTAGAAATATAAAAAATTAGGACTGTATGTGTTCTTTAATGCCTAACTATATAAATATAAATTTAAAATTTTGACCAAAAAATAAAAATAAAAAATTCGAGGTGGACCACCCTTAACTTTTATGGGTATGAAAATTAGATGTTGGCCGATATTCAGACCTACCCGATAAGCACACAAAATTTCATCAAAATCGATTCAGCCGTTTCGGAGGAGTAGGAGTAGATTCATCCATTGATCTTTTATCTAACCACAAAGATTTCCTCATATTATAAATAACATTGATTATGTGTTATTGACTAAACATCATTTTGTGAATGACAACACAAGACAGTTCACCGTTACATCAATATAACATGAGTACGTAGAGTCTATTGACACAACACAGAATATTATGTACCTATGTCTGTCTGTCAATATTGTCAGTACTCAATACTTAGACAGGCACTCGAGCTTTACTCATCAAATAGATAATTTTAGGTTGTAATCTCTAGATAATATTTACTACTTATTTATTGACGCCTCCTACGCTTTTCAGTAAGTTTTTGAACATAACGTAAAAAGCTATTATCATTCGTAAAGATATTTATACTTTCAATTCAACAATGATGACACATGCCGCCCATCTTGATTATATTATTATTTACATATCTCATTTATTTAACAAAATAACGTTAGAATCTATATTTTGAACAAAATATAAGATAACAAATAAAATTTGAATATAACATTAAATAACAAAAACAATAAAATAGGTATTAAAATAAATTTATACCCAAAATGTAGAACCCAACATTATTCGAGTTGATTCTTCCATGATCTCCTATGAAAATAGTACAATCATGGGAGATCACTAACAGAGCTGCAGGGACAAAAACCTTCTTTCTATCCTGGTGGGTGATAGAAGAATAGCCTGATTTATTAGGTATTTATTTATTTATTCTACGATAAATTAATAAAAAAGACAAAAGAGGTACCGCAATGTGATCCTACTTTTAATATGATATGGAATTATGTAGGTAGGTATGAAGATGTTAAAAAATTCACTAAATATATAAAACGAAGATTCATTTATTATTATTATTCTAGTAGGATGAAGAGAACGACGTAGGTACATGTTTATTATTATGCAGTTAATTCATTTGTGATAGATGTGAGTAAGATAGATTTATTTTCGAAACAAGTAGTTTATTATTAATAATCTATTTATTAAATTGAAAAAAAAAACAGTTAAAGGAAATTGCACAATGGGGAACTTTCACAAAAAAAAAATTCTACCCAAAAAATAGTACAGAAAATTAGAAAAATTATGGTGCTTTTTATATTTTTGAATGTGCATTTTTAAGGTTTTTATCACCATTTAAAAAAGCAATTTTCGCACTTCGCCGCAAAAAGGTCCACTCGTGGCGGAGCAGTGTTTGACAATATCAGGCTCTACAAACAGTACTAAGAGTGAAATGTGTGACAATTAGAGGTGGGAATAACTGTTATTTCAAAATAACGTTCAACCAGTTATCGGTATTTGTAAATAACAGTTATTAAAAAATGTTATTTAAAAACGATCAAATTGTAAAAAAAAAAAAAAAAAAAAAAATATTTATAGAATCCGAATACTGTATTATTATTATCGTATCAAATGGAAACATTTGCCTACCAATGCAAAGAATAAAATACATAAAATACGCATAAAAATTATATTTTATCTTGCATGATGTGCAAGATGAATAAATAATTAAATAAAAAAAAAAATCATTCCGAAATAATATATCACCAGTTTAAAATCAAACAAATATTATATTCAAAATTATTCTTTGATTATAATATAAATGTCATTAGAAAACTTGTACCTACTAGCTACCTCTAAATAAATGAATGACTACGTTTAAACGAAATGATTGTGTTCCTTCAAAAAATTCAAATAGTTAGTTCAAAATAGTTCAAATAAACACAATTAAATAGTTCAAAATAAAAACAAAATAACTGCCATCGTTATTAAAACATCCGAAGTTATTAAACCATATGAAAAAACTGTTGTCGTTCAATAACGTGCTATGTTATTGAAACGTTATTGAACGACGACAATAACAAAGTCGTAACAATGTGGTACGTTATAATATAACTAAACGAAAACGAAATAACTATAGTCGTCGACAAAAACGGAATAATGATAACCTTGTTATAACAGTTGAATAACGTCGTCGTCGACAAAAACGGAATAACGATAACCTTGTTATAACAGTTGAATAACGTCGTCGTCGACAAAAACGGAATAACGAATAACGTCGTCGTCGAAAATAACATTTATGTTATTGACAAGAAACTGTTAGTTTAGTTATTTTGAAATAATGAGTTTAAAAATGAGTTATTAGTTATAACGGCCAACTCTAGTGACAATACAAAATAGCGCCTAGCGACGTCACACCGAACTAATTCAATAACAGAAAATATGGATTTTTAAAATGAAAATAATGAATGAAAAGTTTTTTTTTATCGTTTCTTATTAGGATATTCGTGATCAGCGTATATTTATTAATACAAATTGATAACATTTATTCATATTCCTCACACATGCATGTTCCCCATTAAGAAGTTTTTAAAAAATTAAATTAAAATACTTGTTTTTACTTCAACATAAAGTTCTTCTTGACAATAAAATATATTATCTTATATATAAAAGGAAGTGGTGTGTGTTACAACACTTATAACTCAAGAATGGCTGTACCGATTTGAATGATCTCTGATTTGTTGGATTCTTCTCCGCCCGGAATAAACTATAGGCTATTAAAACATCTTACAAATTCACGGTAAGAAAAAATACGAAGAAAATTATTTACGCCATACATTTTTAATTTCAATAAATAATGCAATATGGAGAATATACAAAATCATCGATGAAGTTTTTTTATAGATTGGCCTATTTAAAGAATAATTTTTCTATACATTTTCAAATTAGAATCGTAATCCATACAATTTAACATCTGTGGTTCTGATATTTCGATTTTGAAAAAATCATGGAAAGAATTTTTATAAATTTAAAATGAATGGGTACCTATCTACCTAAAATTAGTACCTACATAATTATATTACGTACAGCAGATAATTTACAAACAAATCTGAGTTAAGTTAATTGTTCATGTCGGTCGGTGGGGCGCGGAGGTAACGCTCTTGCCTGAGTCACGAGGTCTCGGGTTCGATTCCCGGCCAGGGCAAAGTGAAGAATGACCTTTTTCAAATTGTCCTGGGTCTGGGTGTTACATATATGTGTGTATAGTGCATTGTATATGTGTGTATCGTCGCGTTAGTGCCCATAATCATCATCATCATCATCATCGTCCTCAACGCTCCTCTCGGGAGCACAGGGCGGAAACCAGCCTCCTCCATTCAGAGCGTCTCTGTGCCAATTGCGTCACCTCTTTCCACGACATTCCTTGCGCTCTGATATCGTTGTCATAGGAACGGTGTATTGTGAAAGAGGGACGCCCGGGCCGATGGAACCCCTGCGGACGGAATAACAGTGCTCTTTTTGGCCAACTATCATTAGGCATTCTCAAAACATGTCCCAGCCAGAACCATCGTCTCTCCTGTATTACGGAGATTACAGGTCTCTGCTGGGTGCGCCGGCGCACAGCATCATTTGTAACATGTTCATACCATTTGACATCCAAAATCCTACCCATAGTACCCATAATACAAGATTCATATCTGAGTTTGGGACTAGCTCGATGTGTGTGAATTGTCTATGTAAAAAAAATTAATGGAACTTATGAATTAATTCTACATATGGCAACAATTTCCTCATGTTTCGAAAATATTACTTTTTCTATGAAAAAAAGTACTAGACAACGGGTGGGGCCGCTGAACTGCGAAAGTTCCGAATGAATTTTATTTTTTTACACTATACCTACGACGACACACTTGGACAATTACGGGAGTTTGTAAAGAGATTAATAATATTAATCATTCATAAAGTCAGTGGGAGAGGGCAGAAGACCGGTGGGCCGCCTTAGAAGAAGCTGGCAGGGGCAGGTGTCGAACCTGTGTGTTGAAAGGCTTGGTTTGGGGTGGCCAGAGGTCCTGGAAGCAGCGATGGCAGGGGTTCTCTGGAGGAGATACCTAGGGGCAATGGGACCCCGACTGAACTAGGACAGGGAGAAGAAGATGTATGTATGTAATCATTCATTGATTCTTAGGCGGTACGAAGTTCGCTGGGACAGCTAGTATTTTCATAAAATACAAGATCATAATATTATTGTATGGAAGTGACATCAACGAGTTTTGAAATGAGCACGAAACCTATTTTCGTACTCTGACTTCATACAACATACCAATTTATCTCGACCTCTCATCTTTGACATTTAGCACAGCATTCGTTGCTGTGTGAATTCAGCATACATTAACTAGTATTATAATACACATATTTATTTAAATATTCTTGTTGTTATTATATTATTATGTTCATAACTTCTTTGGAATGCACAATAACAATCTCGCTTTCAAGCGCAAGTGGGCGAGTGTGTCACAAGGACCGGTTGCTGTACTAAACTGGTTGCCTTGAAGACTGTATGGTAATTTTACCAACAGTAAGTAGCGCATATTATTCAAAAAATTTGAATATTTTTATGACATCTATAAAAGCACATTTTTATCTTTCAATCACTATGGTGTTTCGTGCACTGAGAAAAATACTAACGAAATTTCACAACGAATCATTGGTACGTACTATCAGATCAGGACCAGAGATAGTGTAGAATTTAGGGTAGTAGAGTGATATGAGGGTGTGAAGATCCCTGGTAGGGATGGCAAGTATGAGAGATTGTAAAGAATTTATAGATTTTTAGCTTTACTCCAGATCAGAAGGTTAGAAAGTGACTTACCAAATGTGTGTAATGAAACTCGCGATTATTACTAAAGATGATTTATTATTAAAAACAGTTTTACAAATACGAATAATGTTACACTAGATTTTTAAGAGAGAATGTAAAACGTATGTGTGGTCAGCCAGGCAGAGAGAACTAGAATGATTTTCGATTGTGATAATATTCTTATCACAATCAAATAAATGACGTCATCCCAGCTGACCACAATACTCTTTGGTGTTGCCTGTTCACTACAATAGTTCAAACGATACATTAGTACGAATCTATAATATTAACTTTTCGCAAACAAATTGTTGGTAAATTTACCAATGATTTGTTTGCGAAGAGTTAATATTATAGATTCATACTAATGAATCGTTTGTACTATCTCTGGTCCTAACCTGATAGTACGTACCAATGATTCGTTGTGAGTATTTTTCTCAGTGTGCACTTAATTCACCGTAATTTATAAAATAAAGCTATATAACACAATATATTGCGTTTCATTTAGCATCATTTAGATGAAGTTATTACTTATCTTAAAAATTATGGTCCTTGAGGAAGAAATTCACGTGATAGTACCACATAGTTCTATACGCCCTCATTTTCTTACACACTTCTTTTCAACTTCTACGTAATCCCTTTATCATTCTTTCATTCCACTTGACAACATTATTAACAATATTATCTTCTTTCCACTGTTTAGTTCCACAGCTCAACAAGATTTAATTGGTAGTATACACAACAAATGCCACACTTCCCATTCCACAAACAAATAACTATAGAAAATACCTACATGGTTACCTTTTTTAAAAACAAATCTACTTTTTTCATTTCCACAAATAAACATTTCGAATTTTCAACTATTGAATGAATCAAAGACAACGCGTACCTATTTTTTACAGTGAAATTATTACAATAATAATAATAACTAGACAACTTATTTATGATGCGCCGTTTTGTGGAAAAACCACCGCAAGGGCCCATTCAAGAATCATAGTATATTTCACTCTCCGTTTTGTTTTATAACATAAATATAGCAAAATCACAAAAATGTCGATTTCTAGAATACAAGACATTTCTATTTGTGGAGTTATGTAACTGGACAGTTGATATAGCAAAAGCAAATGTATTCATAATAATCATAATATACGAACTACGTAGTATTGTTACTGAATTCTTATAAGATATTAATTCGAAAGATTTCAATTCGTATCTAGGAAACAACAGCGGGGAAAGGCAAGATGCAGATCGCGCGGAGGGAGAAATCTACCGTAGAACGCATTTTCGAAATCTTACGGCGCTACATCCTCCCCTTATCATCCAAGACAGATGGACCACTGGAGGAACGGGTAGACTTGTCTACAAGTTCTTTCCAGATGTCCGTGAAAGACTGAGAATGAGCTACTTGTCCCTTGACCATTTTTCCGTACAGCTTATCACTGGACATGGGCAGTTAAGAGGTAAACTTTTTGAGCTAGCATTGACCGATAATCCATGGTGCACATGTGGGACAGGAGCTCAATATGCGGAACATATCCTTTGGGAATGTCCTTTGATGATGGATGCAAGAGAGGAAATGATTCTGGGTATGACTGTTGACACTCCTCGACCCATCTGGTTTGGGGAAGTGTTTCTAAATGCCACAAACGCTTCACGCTTTAAGACATTCGTAGATGTGTGGGTCTCAAGATGGGATCTGCTGCGTCAGCCGGGTCCCCCGCCCACTGACGTGGTAGGATCGTAGATGCCAACACTGGCATAGTTGTATTTAGAATAGAGAGAGTCCAAATATTAAAAAAATCTTCACCTAAACGGATAAATAGGAGTCCTTGGACTCCTGAAATATCCGAGAAATAAAGATATTTCAACAAGTTAACATCCTCTTCACTAACCACTCGTTTCGGCTGGATTGCTGGAAAAAATAGCATTCTCCATCAACGATATAAGCAGATACATACTTTAAATAATGTTTAAACATAATTGAACATAATTACCAATTTCGACGCATAGTACGTTAGTAATAAAAACACGTAAAATGAAGCTCTTTCCCTTACGTTGATTGAATTTCAAGTTGAAATATTTTACTTTCTTTTTGACGTGACGAGTATTATAAATTTAAAATACAAAATAATAAATAAATAAAAACATGATTAATATTACTATAAACAGGACATCCGTATACCACTGACATGATATTTTATTTATTTCTTCATTAAGCAATATGAATTATTCAGTGCATCCAACATAACCGCTATTAAAATTCAACTTCTTATTGAATATATTACGTAGATACAATATATTCAATACGATTTGTTTATTATTTATTATCTATGTCGAATATTTTGTTTCAATTTACATTTAAATCAATTAAGAAACCTCCCACAAATGTCTTTGTTTATTAATTTCAGTCCTTTCATTTTCTTTTGTATATTTTTTCGTATTTTTAAGTTATTTGATAATTTTATTGTTTATAACAACCATATGGGCTTACCTGTTATATCAAAATCCGTGCATTTATTAGTAAATAGGGTGATATATTATTGATGCATGATTTGTTATATAATATGGTAGTGTTTATGTGTATATATTGTCTGTAGCTGAAGTGTACTGTTGATGATGGATATTGTATAAACAAAAAAATAAAAAAAGTGAGTCAGTCAGCAGACATACTGTACATAAAGAGCATGGATGATATCCACTTTGTGTCATTAAAAATAAAGGCATTCAGGATGAATGCCATGTTTCATTGCCGAATTGAAAAGGTTATAAGTAATTTAATAAGTTATTAAGTAATCATCCCGTGGAGCACCCGGTAAAGAATTGGTCTCCCACTCTTCTGCGTAAGTTTTCGAGTGTCCTATAAAAGGCAGGTGTTTGAAAAAATTGAGACATTTTACATCTGAAATTCAGCGATGAGGTTTGCCACCCATCCTGAATGTCTTGATTTTATATTGGCACGAAGAGGACAGTTTGCATGTTTCTTACATGCAGCTGATCTGCTGGCTACCCCACTTGTGGGATGTGCCGTGATGGTATAATAATAAAATAATAATAAGGTATTTATTTTTTGGTTTACTAGCAAGTAACTTTTTTAAGACCCCCGAAAACGTAGGATACTGGAAAGTTTATGGAAAAAAGTGGGAGTCATATTCTCTGTCGGGAAATCAACAGATCACTCTATTTGAGTGTCTTGTAAAAACCTAAAACGAATAAGATATTAAACATCTTCAAGTCTGGGATGATTTATAGTAAGGCTTATTGTGAATATTATCTTTATTTCTGATCTGTGTGTTAGTTACATCCAGTTGGTCTACTACCTACTCCATTTGGTAAATATGTCGTGATGTTATGGATAGATAGGTAATTGGATAAATTGAAACCAACGTTTTGTTCTACTTCTATAGATTAGACAACGCGAAAGACACGTCTTTTCATTTCTTAGGTTATTATCGAGTCATTTCTTGACGAGTTTTGATTTATCCAATTATGGAAGTCTACTGCTTGTGTATCAATACTATAAGAAAAATAAAAAAAAAACGTTTCTAAACTGATCATTCTTAACAAAGGTTTCTCTAATACACAATTGAATGTAACACATGTCTTTGGTTGGGACACACACCTACAGATTATATAAAAAAAACTGTCTGCCTTATCCATTGTCTTTTATAAACTTATAGATAGATGCTTGTTAACACTGTGAGGTCCTCGACTATATTATCTTAACTTACTATTACTAAAACTGTATAGTGTAGGTAGGTTAGGTATCTAGCTAGAGTGACAATAAACTTTGTGTCTTCCTGCATTCTATTATGTCGCCTTATGATCCGAACATAAATATTATTTTAAATATTATTATTATCATATATATAGGCAGTGATATGTTATACCTATATAGGTACCTCAACTACCAATATTTTATTATTTTTATCTTCCCAACTTACAGTTAGTAATGTGATGTTATTTTTATTGTTACTTTAATCCTCTTACGTCAAATACCATCACATTTTATGGTGTTACGTCTTATCCTAAACAGGTTATTTATATAAAAAAATATTAATGCTTATTCTAGTTTGAACTTATTCACCCATAACCCATTTGTTTTTATTTTATGATTTGATATGATGTAGTGTGTTATAATTTTATTTTATTTTATAATTTGATATGATACGGTGTATTTTTATTTTTTTTATTTTATAATTTTATGTGGTGTGCTGTAAATTTATTTTATGGTTTGATATGATTCAATATGTTTTATTTTTATTTTATGATTTGACATGATGAATGTGCTGTAATTTTATTCTATAATTTGACATGACAGTGTGTTTTATTTTTATTTTGAAATTCGATGTGATGCAGTGTATTGTAACTTTATTTTATGGTTAGATATGATACAGTTTTTTTATGATTTGACATGATGCTGTTGATATGTTGTAATTTTATTATGTGGTTTATGTGACACAATGTGTTTAATTTTTATTTTTATAATTTGAAGTGATGCAGTATATTTTATTTTTGTTTTGATTTTAATTTGATACGATGGTGGTGTTGTACAATTGTTGTTTATAACTATGTATTAAAGGCGTAAGCCGTAAGTATGTATTATTATAAATAAATAAATAACTAAGAACCTTCAAATATTATGGTTTACCGGGTAAAATCTTATTGTGAACCTCAAAATTATACAAAAACTTGCATTACAAAAGTGAAGACGGATAGGAGTCTTTTGACTTTTGAAAAGTTCAAGAATTTTTTTAATTAATCCGAATGATGCCTGTAATATTTAAGTGTATTTCTATCAGATTATTATTGGTTTGTTCTGTTATGGTGTGATTTGTTTTATTTTTAATTGAAGTGTATACATTTTTTGATGTTTGAAGACCGTATAGGTAATGTTGTAAATTTGTCATGTATTGTAAAATGCAAATGCCGTTTATTGTCCAAAATAAATAAATAAAATGGTAATTTGAACATTTAAATAGTCAACATGCATGGATAAGCAATAAATAAAAATATAAAGTGGTTGGCTTATTTTCGGGCTTTAAATCGCAATAATGCTGAGTTCAGTTCCACCCGTTGCCGACGAACTTCACTTTAATTTACTTTTTAATTTGGCATCACTATAAATGGAAAAGCTTGCAGACCTGCTGCAATTAATTAACATGCAAGCTGTCCCCTCCAAGCCAACAGAAAAATGAAGACATTCAGGATGGGTGGCAGGCCGCAGCAAACCTCATCATTGAACTTAAGATGTAAACAGTAATTATTTTAACGAACACTAGTTTTTTTACAGGACGCGTATTTTGAAAGTATACAGTGCCATTACGCATTCATAGTGTTCTTGCAATGTATGTTTTCAAATTGTGTAACGAAAAATAGTCTCAGAAAATAATTATACACGATTTCTGCGTAATTGTCGCGTATACTTTCTGACGCTGATTCAGTGAAGCGCATTTTGAAAGTATACAACGCCATTACGCACAGGTTGGGACTTCTCGCGTATAGTTTCAAATATTAATAAGCATAAATATTTTTAAAAACTATACATGTTTATTACGCTCTTATCGTGTATGTTTGTTTTTTGTGCAATAAAGATTTTTATTATTATTATTATTATGTAAAAATATTTTTATGATATTTTTTTTTATAATATTTTTATTATAAAACTAAACAAAAAACAAAAATATTTTTATAATATAAAAGAAACACAAATGTTTAACTACTTAAGTGCTACTTTAAAAAGACGCCAGTCAAATAATAATAAAAATAATTATTTATTTAAGTACCTACATTTACATTTTTCGCTTTTACATGTTAACAAATTTCAGAAATTATAACAAAAACAAGTTAATCCAAAATAACAAAAATACAGGTAATAAAAGCAATAAAAAAATTATTAATAAAAATAAGACGTAAAAAAATAATAAAAACACATATATGAAAAAAAGAGAAAGCAACAAATCAAAATGGCTACATGGAAACTAGTCGCGTATACATTCTAAGAACGTTGCCTTGGTAGCACTTAGAAAATGTACACAATTATTCCGCAATGGAAACTTGTGCAGTATGTTTTCCACACAAATTTTAGTGTAACGTTATTGGAAAATATACACGATAAGAGCGTAATAACCATGTATAGTTTCTAAAAAATATTTATGCTTATTACTACTTGAAACTATACGTGAGCAGTCCCAACCTGTGCGTAATGGCGTTGTATACTTTCAAAATACGCTTACAGGACACTCGAAAACTTATGGGAAAGTGTGAGAAACCAATTCATTGCCGGATTCTCCACCTTCATTACTCAAGCATATTCCCTCATTATTTATTTACTTATTAAATAAACGGCTAATGCCTTTTACAAACATAAAATATAATAAAACAGAACAAAAAAATGACACATTTCACATTAAACCCAAATTGGCTAATAAAAAACAAACTATGTAAAAAATAACTTAATAATAAAACAAGACAATACATATTGCCATTTTAAAGAAGTATGCACTTAATAATAAAGGTAATAGTCTATATAAGTATCTAATAATAAATTATGAAGCTGTGTGGAATTATTTGAGCTTATTTCAAATACATAGATATTCTATTTATTTATTTATTCTTTTTGCACATCATCATTATATAACAGTGTTAACAAAACAATATAAAATTTAAAAAAAAAACTAGGACGATGTGCAGTGGCGAGATTCTCACTATAAAGTGATTTCTTTCTCTTAATTTATATTACAATTTTTTTTTAATATTTCAACAACCATCAAATGAGAGTTTTCAAACAAACATATGTAATTGCACCTATTTATTTTCCATTGTTTTAATTAATTTGATTATTGTAACCGTCTTATTAAAATTCCTTAATACAAAGAACAATAGATATCTTCATATAATTATAAAACATGTATGTATATTTCCATACGTTAAAAAGGTACATAAGTATGCAATGCTAGAAATATTTTAGCTCGAGTACAAAGATCAGAACTCAGAATTAATTTAAAAGATAGATTTTACTAAACTAATTGTACTATTATTCTGTGTGTAAGAGTGAAACTACAATGTGTCGAATTTTGGCTTGCAGTTTTTGTTATGACCTTTTTGAATAATAAAAATGATTAAAAAATTTATTAGAGCGTTAATTTTTAGCTACCCTGTACAGAATAATCCATGTTTAGGTAATTTATAACTCGGATAAGAACCTAGTCTATAAATTTATAAATCAAAATTATTTCTCAAATTACTCAGTTTATGAGTAGATAGCATTATTGAATAAATAAATACATCAAAATTCTAAAATCTGCTAATATACATAGTATGGCCAATTCTGAATCATAAAATAGTTTAGTTGCACTAACTAAGTCAACTAAGTGTGAGGAGATAGTTGAGTCATGATAATTAGTTCTAATTCGTATTCACAGTTTTCCGTACTAATTTAGTTCATTAGTTCATTTTGACACCTTAGTACAACTATAAATTTCGAGAATCTATGGATTTCGTATTCAGAATGAAATTTTAGTTGACAGCCGACGACTAAAATAAGTTGGATTTGGCAGAATTTTATTCGCGACTTTTAATGTGCGAATATTATTAGTTGCTGTCATTTTACCGCAGAATATTGCTATATTTTGGAAGTGTTAAGTTGTTTTTTTCAATTAAAAGTAAAAAATTATATCTTCAGGGCCCTCGAAACTATTAGCATGTATAAATTGTAAAATTACACCACCATCGACGCAAATATGAACGCCAAAATATTTTCACGCGCGACAACTATTAAATTGTTGCCAGAAGTGTAAATCGGAACGTGAAAAACATTTTGTATTGCGGCATCACTGAATAATATTAGTTTGTCTCATAGATTTTACCGTTTGCACTTGGTGGTTCTCGTGTTTATAGTTGTTTATAGTTCATAACTAATGCTGAATACTACATAATAACTAATATTATTTTTTTTTTATTTTTTTTTTTATTTTTTATATCATATAATACACATTAAATACAATTATAAAGTCGCGCCAAATCCATTACAAGATTTGTCGGCGCGTTCATTTTCATAATAACAATATATACATAAATAATTTAAACCTTACCAAAAGCAGCAAAACATATACTTAATAACTATAGTACAATTTCAATTATATACAAATCCACATTTCAGGAGCCATTCCTTGACAAGTCTTTTTGTTGCAATCTTGCTACCACATTTCTTAATAGATGTCGGCATCATATTAAGCAATTTAGGCACATTATATTCTAAAGTTCTCTTACCGTATTTATTATTATATTTTGGTACCAAATACCCCTCATTCGATCTGAATCTAGTATGATGAGCATGTCGCGGTCTTGTTTTATATTCATCCTTCAAAAACTGGTCAAGGACTATCCTTTGCCAAAACAAGCCTTTAGCAGACAAAATATTAAATTTTTTAAAGTACAATGAAATATTATTACGCGCCGCGGTACATATATTTTTACTAACAATTTTATTTATTTATTTATTTATTTATTTTTATTTATTTATTTTATTTACAAAACAGATTTTAAAAGATAAGTCATTAATGTCTACCTAACTGGGCATGAGCCCGTACCAAGGTAGACTGAGTCAGTTTTCACCTTACATTGTCTCAGCGCTCAATTTTCTTTACTTCAGTTACTAAGGTTATTTTCCCTACTTTATTTAATCATAACATAACACACGCTCACGCACGCACACATACATCCACACACACAAACACACTCATCCACATACACCCACACCCACATACATGCATACATACATACACACCCATACATACATATATATATACACACACACACACACACATGTACAGATAACGCCACATATATTCATGCACATACATACACACTCAGTCACACAGGCAGATATGTGATCAGGGTCTCAGTGTTTCTGCGGCCCAACTGCTGAAGCCATGCCGTGATCCCTCCCCCAATACCAGAAGAAGCCGAAGCCCGGATTACTGTGTCATAAATCTTGTTAAGAATTCTAGGGGCAATATATGCAAAGTGTCTCTGGGCAAAGGAAGTTTTTACCGTTGGTACCACAAACCTCTCTGCCAATCTCGCCCTAGTTCCATGAGAATGGCCAAGACGCTCGTGCAACTCGGTGTGTCTCAAGTAGTACATCAGAATGTTCTTTGCATACAGCTGGCGAACATCCAGAACTCCAAATTCTGCAAACAAATCATCTGTTGGATATCGAAAGGGTTTCTTATTTATAAACCTAACTATGGACTTTTGTGCTTTTGCCAATGGGTCAAGGGCGGCACTCACGGCTCCGCCCCATCCTACTATGCCGTATGATATAATGCTATTTACAAGGGCAAAGTATATTGTCCTCAAAAGACTTATATATTGTCCTCAAAATTAATCTTAATATCGATTTTTGTGCGAGCATTACCCTTTTTAAATTAGTATTAGTACAGTTACCCCAGCTACTAATACCATACCTAATCAAAGATTCTGCCAGAGACTTGTATATTAATTTGAGTGTGGATCTAGGTACGAAGTACTTAATTCTATATAACCTACCAGCAATGGATCTTAAACGCTTACAAATTTTATTTACATGAAGATCCCATTTAAACTTATTATCTATAGTTAATCCTAGGTATACATAATTACTCACCACATCAATAGAAGGACAGTCACAAGTGATGGGGAGCTCAACATTTTTGTGTATACACTGATGATTATGCGAGGTAATTTTCGGCGTTGGATTCACAACTGCCAAATTTGGAGATCTAATGTACATTAATTTAGTCTTTTTCGCATTAATTATTAGACCATAATCATGTGACCATCGTATCAATTGATTATAATCATATTGCATCAGCCTACGAGCCTCCATCTCATCATGATGCGAAACAACAAGTGCAGTATCATCAGCGTATACAAAATACTTACAATATCTGAACAAGATTTTCATACATGAAACAAAAATAATATACATAGTTGGTCCCAAAACGGAGCCCTGTGGTACACCTGTCAAAACATTTTTACTATCAGTTATGTGCTTACACACCCTAACAGCCATTTTTCTATTATTTAGATAATTTTGAAAAATTCTCAACACATTACCCCGTATTCCTATACATTCCAGCATTTGGGACATTTTGTCATGATTAATTGTATCAAATGCCTTAGAATTGTCAACATAAAGCACAAGAACATGTTTCTTTTTATCAAGTTCTGAATTTATGAAACTTGAAAACTGACAAAGAAGAGTCTCAGTACTTTTATTTTCTTGGAAACCATGTTGGGAGGGGTCCATTAAATTATGTTTTTTTAGATATTCATTTAATTTAAGAGACAAATACTTCTCCATTATCTTTTCAATAGCTGGAAGTATACTAATTGGACGATAATTCTTAACATCATTATGTTTATCACCCTTATATATTGGTCTTACAATACTACATTTCAAATCATTCGGTACAACCTTTTGTTTGATTATTAAATTTATCAAATGAGTCAAAACTGGCGCCAAACAATCAATATTATTTTTTATATCAGAAATCCTAATGTTGTCGAGCCCGGCAGATGTATTTTTTAGTTTTGTCACAATTTTCGTGATATCAGATACAGTAGCACTAGGTAGGTACATACTTTGCACCGCACCAGGCATTCGAATATTGATCGCTCTGTAATCACACACATGTATCATCTGAGAAACACTATCAGTAAAATAATTCAAAAACTCTGAAGCCGCTACATCTACATCACAATTTTTACAAAAATATTTTAAAATCATTTCATCACAATTACTTTTACTCTTACGACCCAGTATGACATTAATAGAATCCCAAGTATTTTTAACATCCCCAAAACTTTTTTTGAACTTATTATTATGAAATAAAAATTTTGCTCTTTTAATTTGTTTATTCACAAAATTCCTGAAATGTTTGTATTCTGTTTCATAGACCAATTTCTTAGGATTACTTTTCCATTTTCTGTATAAAGTATCTTTTTTTGTTATTATAATTAGTAAATCCGGAGTCATCCACTCACATATTGGCGATGTTCTCCTTGCACCAGTATAAGATCTATCGACTAAACTTCTCTCATACATGCCAGAAAAAGTTTTCTTAATATTATCATACAATATATTACAATCATTTATCTTCAAAAAGTTATCCCATCCAATCAGTTTACATAAATTTTTAATTTTAATTTTAGACAATATGACAGTACTATTGGTAAAGGTGCCCGTCGTCCCCCGCACAGTGCACGATGTATTATTACTATTACTATATCTACTTTTATCACTATATACTATGCGCAGTGCCACCGCATGGTGATCAGCTATATCTATATTCCATACACAACTATACATAGACACATTACAATTTTTACACAAACCGCCAACTCTGGCGAATATATGATCGATACAACTTCTTACGATTTCATTACATACAATCACTTCACGAGTCGCATCATTTATACATTTCACGAAGTAATTATCAAGTAACACATTTGAGTATTCATTTACTATATTTTCATCAGATAATAAGTTCACATTGATATCACCAGCAAACAGAACATCATCATCAATTGTAAAATTCTTTGAGATAAATTCATTCAACTCACATACAAACTCTGTTTTACTCAGGTTGGGAGGCCTATACACAGCTATAATATTAACATTGTGTCCTGTCAGTGTTGTGACCATACCACAAACACTTTCACAAGACTTAAATTCATGACACCTTGGCATAAAATTTAGACAATTTTTAACATAAACACTGATTCCACCTCCTCTTTTCTTTTCCCTACAATAAGTATATACGCTATATCCCGGTATGTCGTATAAACTAACTAAATCTTTTCGTAGCGCTGTCTCAGTTAGAATCAAAACATCAATATTAGACAAACATTCCTTAATTCTAATAAGAAGCTGATCCCAATTCTTGAAAATCGATCTTTTGTTCAAATGCACAACACAGAGATTGTGATCATTGGGATCATGAATATTCATCCATTTGTTTAAATCTTTTGTAACACTGAAGTCAACTTCTTCGTCACCATCTATATAATTGTAAGCCATTTCATGCATGTATTTCCTATCTTCATAAAATTCCCAATAATCATACAATCAATATCAAATCCCAAAGACATTACAACTTTATTATAAAAATCCAACCAATAATTATCAACAAAATATTCGTTTTGATTTACTATACCACTTCTACAAAAAACAACGCAAAAACAAACTCGACTAGTACATAATATTACATTATTATTTTCATATAACCGTTGTGATAAGTCACCACTCTGCCAAGGCGTCAACGCACACATACAAACAATCAACGTACACAAGCTCAACATACAGCAGCACATATACAAGCAATATTGTATAATCAATACAGGAACAGAAATACAGCGAGTAATTCTCCATACACTATCTATATTCACATTTTCTTTAAACGATATTAGATACATTAACCGTCAATAATCAATTTTTTGCTTTGCGAACTTCAGCATTCTATTAAAGAAACTACAATTTCTTTTATCCAACGCACTGTGATCAACACTAATTCGCTTTTTGGTTCTGATTCCATCCTGTATACAATTCGAGCATTTCGGTTTTTCTGCCCTCTTTTTACACTCTTCATACTTATGGTCTTCTCCACAATGTGAACATTTAGCTGGATCCGCCAATCTAAGACAAGACTTCGCTGAGTGTCCCGGTCGTAGACAGTGGAAACATATCGTCAACGGATCAGAGTCATCAACCCGTATCCTTTGATACCCTAGGTATACCAGCCCCTTTCCAATCAGAGATCGTCTCACTCGGGAAGTGGTCTCTACCAGCATATTATGTATACCAGCATACTTGTCACCTTTAAGCTTTATTATCTTTTTCACTATCAAATCATTTTCTTCCTTTATGACTTCTTTAAGTTCATGATCTTGTTCTTTTAGATCAGTAACAAAGTTATCAGATTCGTAGTCCATAGTAATATTTTTAAAAATGATCCAAGGCTTCTTTTTCTTACATATCTCAGCAATTAATTTTTTATCAAACTTCTCGTTTATCACTTTGACAAGAATTTCTGCATCCTGTTTATGAGGACACGTAATAATAACTCCTCCCCGTCGCAAATTTCTTATTCCAAACACTGAAACTCCTAGAGGACCCAGCCTGACTTCCTTTTTTAATTTTCTTTCGATCATATCTTGTGGTATTGAGTCACCAATGACCCTCACTATCAGAGAATATCTCTTCTCAGGTAGCTCATTACCAGCTTTATCATTTCTACGCGCTACTGCAGCATATTTCCTCTCCGTGCATTCCGATGCCCTCAACTTTCCAGTCATCCCAGCATTGTCGTTCATCACCGCTGCGAACATATCCGAGATCTCATCCAGTTCCTTGTGAACTTCGTCACGACTGGACACAGACAACTTCCCCTTACCCTCAGACAGTATACCTTTAATTAAATTTATATGCCCTCTCAGCTTCTGAATCATTTTTGCTTGCGTAGCTGTATCTTCGATGTTTTCTGGCGTACAAATAAATTCACTATCCTCAGATATGTCAGTCGTTTTATTTTCATTCGGAGATCTCGGCGTTAACAACGATCGTTCAAACGGGCTCGACATCCTGTAGCCGAAATAAACACTCTGTATAGATTCCTTGCGTTTGTAAACTCCGCTACTCTGTATGAATTATTTCGTTTAACAATAACAATTAATCAACTTTTTAGTTAGTTAGTTCATTAAGATTCAGAATTGGCCCTAGTAATATGGTTTGTAACTTAATGTGGTTCTCGATTGGTGGACCTTACATCGTAACAGTCAGAATGGCGGATTTGGTGAACGTTGTCCACGGATACCGAAAATGATCACATAAGCCAGCCTAGAGCCAATTCTTATGCGTTGGGACGCCTTTCTCATCTCTACCGGTTAAATTTTGCACAATGTTACATTGTATTAACATGGTTTCCCAATCGAGATATCTGATTGGTTTTGTCATCTGCACGTTGTGCCCAAATTCGGTAAAACAATAAAAAATTGTAAATATTCTTAACATTTGTAATAAACTCTGTAATATTGTTAGAAAGTTTCTGAACACAGATTTCAGGCCTATTGGTATTTTGAACCCGCGTTTTGAGCCTAATCCTTTAATATCTGGATCGGTGATTTTTTCCCGGCATTACATATATATTTTTAATAAATTATTATTATAATTACAAAAATGGCGTCTCTTGACATAGCGTAGTTTCGCTCCGGCATACAGTATAACATAGCATAGAGTATAATTCATATTGTATTATTTCAAGGTTTATTTCATACATTATTTTAATTAGATATTTCATCATAACACAATACAATCATTATTAATGTATGTTAGTTCCTACCTTATAGATAGAAATATGTAACTCTTCTACATATTATATTCAATATTGTATTATTTTCTTATCTAGTAATACAATTTAAATAATAACATGTTAATTATATGCCTACAAGGAGGGTAGTCAGCAGAACAACTGCATGTTTGGGTTAGTTGGAAGAGATCGCGCCACTCGCCCTATGTATGTAGGTATATTGATTGTTTCTTACTTGAATGTAAGTATACCTTCTATGTAATTGTTTGTGATAAATGTACCTATAGTAAAAAACTAATAAATATATTTAAGACATCAAAGACGTCCTCACCGTGCCAAAAAAATAAATAGAAATTCAGTAGGATGGGTGGCAAGCATCATCGCTGAATTTAATATGTGAAATGTGTTTATTTTTTCGAAAACCTGCTTTTTACAGTATGACACTCGAAAATTTACATAAAAGAGTGGGAGACCAATTCTTTACCGGGGTTATTAATGGGTTTGCATGCCATTGAAAATTTAGAGAATCAAGGTGGGTGGCTTACCCCATCATCGCTGAGTTAAATATATTGGATGCTTTATTCGTGATTTGTTACAAATACCTGTCTTTTACAAGATACTTAAAACTTTACAGAAAAAGAGTGGGATCCCAATAATTTCTATTCTGTGGACTCCACAAAGCACGTTTACGTAATCTTCGTACCTACAAATATTTCAACAACACTGTTCCAAATATATTCCTTATCTTTCTCTGTGTCTCCAAAAGAAACGTGACGAACGAATGACGAAGAAGAGATAAGAAAAAAAAATCTTTTTAACACCATGTTCAAAAGTCTTCATTTTGATGTTACGTTTTAAATCAGCGATGCACAAACCGCGGTCCTTGGTCGGTGTATCTGCGATCTGCGGCCCGCCAGCGAATTATATGATATAAAAAAAATTGTCAATACCAGTGATAATCGGATAATCGGTAAAAGTACCGGATACTTTATTTTTATTATCCGGTATTGACACAAACAATCGGTACAAATACCCGATACATTGTAGAACAAGGAGAAAATATTCTTTAAGAAAACCGAGGAGTTTTTGAAATATTTCAATTTCCATAACGAGTAGGTAGAAATTTTAATGTGTGAGCATTATTCTAGAAATTAAAAGTTTTATGTACCTAGTATTAATTTTTTTATAGCGGCCTGTCTTTGGCTCATAATCTTCCCGAGTAGCCCCTGTTCCCTATAAGCCTGTGCATCCCTGTTTTAAATTTATATTATTTTTATCTTTGAGTTTTATAATAGATACCGACAGGTAAAGGTTAGGTTAAATATTTGAGAAGGACTTTTTATATTTAAATTTAAGGTTGTATAATATAATGCAGCGTGTAAGCTATACACACATTCCTGAGGATATTACTATCTTAATGTTATTATGCATTAGTCCTGGGAACATGAGAATCCTGTCACAATAAAATCCTTCGAAGTAGGTACTAAATAATATATTTTTTATGTGTTTTTTGATCGTCACAAAAAATAATGTGTAAATTTTGTTTATTATATGACTGTATCTACCCTTTTTTTCGTGGAGACCTGACAAATAATAGGACTTTAACCCTTTTCTGGATTTTGAAGTGTCCTGTAAAAGGCGAATAATTGTAAAATATTACGAACAAAACGTTTACCCAGGACAATTCGAAAAAGGTTATTTTTCACTTTGTCCTGACCGGGAATCAAACCCGGGACATCGTGACTCATCGTGGCATCCTTGGGACATTGGATATTGGCTGTGTATTTGATTGGGCTTTGTAACTCATACTGGATGGGTGATTTTGTTTGTTTTGATTTCTAGTATTTTGGGATTTTATATTTTTAGATTTACTTTGACTTTTTTCAGGAAATTTTAACTTTACTTTTTATCTCAAGACCAATGTGACTGAAAGACTGATTTCTAGTATTTTAGGATTTTTTGCTTTTATATTTATGTTTTTGTATTGTTTTAAGTATTGTATTATCGTTGTTTTTAAATTTACTTTGACTTTTTTAGAGAATTTTAACTTTTGCTTTTTTTTCCTCAAGACTGAGACATTTCTGGTAAGAGTGGAATCTTCGCTGGTCTACATGTTAAATGTATTAATTGTCAAATATTATGTAACGACTGTTTGATTCTGGATATTGTAAAAATAAAATAAAGACAAAAACGTTAACTCCGCGCCACACCAGCCGTCATTTCAACTAACACACGTCGTAAAAGAAAAAATAGATTAAGACCAAATAAGGTTAAGCGGTGCATTATGTTTCTGATCACATCTTTTGTCGTCAGAGATGATCAGGACATCCATAAGGCAAGACCGGAGGCTATTTACAGGCTGTCAGCGCTGGAGCCAAGACTTATGAGGATTTACCTACCCACCATGCCACACGAAAAGTAAAGTATGTACCTAACACCTTCTGTGAGACGAATTTTCGATATCTGTAAACCCGGATGATTCAGTATTGATGAGGTCAGTCTGCGGACTACCCCACTTATGGACATGATGTGATAAGAGAGAGAAAGAGTTCTCACAATATTTGAATGAAGGTTACGTAAACAATAATAAAGGCAAAATATGATATTTCTATTTATCGATTATCGACACCGTATCAAACCGCAATGAGAATTTCGTGATCGACACAAATCAAATAATAATTCATCTCGAACTTACTAAATAGCCTATTGATATTTTACGAAATATCTAATAATAAAATTCGCAATGTTGCGAATATTATTTATCTACTCGATAAATCGTTTAAATAATGTGCGCATATTTCATGAATTAAACAAATAATGCTTTGCTAAATCTTTGTTACAACAATTTTAATATAGATACTTATATACAAAAGAGCAACTAAGTATTATTATTTTGCTCTTTGTTCATATGACTGTATCTTTTGAAATGAATATCTAACTAATTTTCTATATACTTATACTTGGGTAGAAGAAATCGCATATGCGATAAGCCTGTCTTTTGGTACTCTCTGTAGAAATGCACTTGCATACTACATATTTGGAAACCAATAAAATTATATTTATTTACTTGCGTAGTTAGATGGAACAAATTATTACATAGTGATAATGTCGCCACTGCATATCGTCCTAGTATTTTGAATATTATTAATATTGTTTTGTCAACATTATTTCAATATGATGATGATGTGGAAAAAAAAAAAAATATAATTATTTTACCCTCACGCCGTATCCCAAATGCAGTATCCTGATGACGGAATTTCATATTGATCTATCCTTACAAATATATTTTGTTTCCTCCACATTCATCTATTTAATTTCTCAAACGAGCACGTCAATTTCTCTTATGTGGTGTTCTCACTTTGGCGAATATCGCCAGGCTCCAAAATATCGCCAGCCATTTGAACCGTGTGAACAAAATGACAGCTAGTCTGACACGATAAAAAAACCAGTAGAAACGATATGGTCTCGAGTTGACCACCTTCGAACTTTTCGGCCGATTGAACGATTCGCGCATGCGCAGATGTGCGTGGCGTTCGTATCTATGGTAAAGATTTTATAACCTATAAATTTTACAATGTTTCCCGCTTCGTGACAGCTGTTATTTTTGTTGTTGGTTTGTGGCGTTTGTTTCCTCAATTAAAAGGCGCCTTATAACCTCTACTATAACATTTTCGACTAAAAATAAACAATTCGCGATCTCCATCTCGACGCCATTTTGAAAACAGTGTCAAAATCAAAGCGCATCTGACAGATCGTTCCTATATTGGTGGACTGTGTGAACAGGTGTGACGATCAATGGATGTCCGGCGAATTTTGTTTTTTGGCCTGGCGATATATTTTGAAATTCGCCTGGCGATATTCGCCAAATGTGAACACCCCATTACGCAAAAATTTGATTCACGTGGTCAAGCTCAAGGGCTTGATCTTTGTTCTTGGACATCTACGCTTGATTAGACCTTTTCTTACAAATTAATACATTTTCTTAGTTAGGTATCTTTTCATCGTCCATTGGCAGGTCCACAATATGTCATAATTACCGTATCTTATACAATCATGTGAATTTTTAGAAAATTAAAATAGCATTTTAGTAAAGCATGATCACTTGACGTTCCTAAATCTTTGGTTTGTGAAGGACAATTTATACACATATTTTTTTAATTTAGTTTATCTATTTTTTATACATTTTTTTTCATAGTTAACAAATACATAAATTTCAATGACTCAACTTCAAAAAGAGATAGTTTCGTGTTATGAAGTGAGCTACATTGTTACAATTGTTACAATATTACAAAACATTATAAAAAGTAAATAAGTATAAAAAGAAAACACTATCATAGTTAAATTATTTCATTAATTTCGTTTTTTTTTATTTCTTCAGCATTTAGTGTTTAGAATCACCGAGTAAGTAATTGTCCAAACTACTAGTATTCGATGTGAGAATGTTAAAATGTTGAATGGACAAAATAAACAAAATTTCGGCACAAAAACACGATTCAATTATAAAGATAAACACACATACTCAATAAGTCAACATACATAATGTTATAACACAAAGGTTACATAATACCCACCTAACAGTTTGGTTATAAAGTTGTAGAGGTATTTGTAGTAAACTTTGACATTACAACATCAGCGGACGTAGTCAAAACACATTTTAGTGTTATGTAGTCGATCGACTACAGACGACATTGCGAGAAAGTATCAATTTCGTAGCTTAAATAAACCAGTCGTTGGTATTTTAGTATTTAGTAATTGTTTTTTTTATTCTAGATTTATTGGCACACGGAAGTTGACCACGTTCATAAGATGCTGTTAGTCCACTAGCTGCCCCGTTTGTCGAAAACCGTGGTGGTATACATAAATAAACAGATTACGGAAATAGATCCTCTCTAGGGCAACTTTTGCTAGGGCCAATATCCAAGTTACTCAAACATGACATTTATTATTCAGGTATAATTACGTGGAAAATCCGACAAATAATTCTACCACTCTTTTCCATAAGTTTTTGAGTGCCCTATAAAATGCAGGTGTTCGAAAATATAAAGATATATTATGGCCAATTCTGAATCATAAAAAAGTTTAGTTGCACTAACTAAGTCAACTAAGTGTGAGGAGATAGTTGAGTCATGATAATTAGTTCTAATTCGTATTCACAGTTTTCCGTACTAATTTAGTTCATTAGTTCATTTTGACACCTTAGTACAAGTATAAATTTCGAGAATCTATGGATTTCGTATTCAGAATGAAATTTTAGTTGACAGCCGACGACTAAAATAAGTTGGATTTTGCAGAATTTTATTCGCGACTTTTAATTTGCGAATAATATTAGTTGCTGGCATTTTACCGCAGAATATGTCTATATTTTGGAAGTGTTAAGTTGTTTTTTCAATTAAAAGTAAAAATTTATATTTTGAGGGCAACTCTTAGCATGTATAAATTGTAAAATTACACCACCACCGACGTAAATACGAACGCCAAAATATATCGGCAAATCTGACATTTCACAATTTTCACGCGCGACAACTATTAAATTGTTGCCAGAAGTGTAAATCGGAACGTGAAAAGCATTTTGTATTGCGGCATCACTGACTAATATTAGTTTGTCCCATAGATTTTACCGTTTGCACTTGGTGGTTCTCGAGTTTATAGTTCATAACTAATGCTGAATACTACATAATAACTAATATTAATCAACTTTTTAGTTAGTTAGTTCATTAAGATTCAGAATTGGCCCTATTGACATCTTAAATTTGGCGGTGAGGATGGACACCCATCCTGAATACCGTATTTTTTATGTTGACAGGACAGCTTGTATGTGTATTACATGCAGCTGGTCTTCTGGTTATCCTACTTGTAGGATGTGTCGCGATGACATAGTAGTACCGACCTATTAGTACTAGATGTAGTTTTTAAAAGTTTGAATGAGTAGAGACACACCTCCCATTGACACTATTACATTACTAATATTAAAAGATGTAGGTATGTAGATACCTACTATGAGAGTGTATAATGAATAACATTATGGTTATTAATAATATGAACATATGACACATCTCATTGGCGCTGTGTATAGGTTGATTACTCTGTAACATACTTTGACAGACATATACGATATACGCACACTTTATGCTTATATTTTTTATATACTTTTTGATTTTCTCAAGATGACATACTCTAAATCAGTGGTTCCCAAAGTTGACTGGGCTCCGACCCATCTAGGAAAAAATTCCAACCTTAGGACCCGCCTTTTAGCTTTTATTCTCCAAACATTGCTCCAACAACATTTTTTTTATTCATGTCTTATACAGTGGCGAATCGTCTACGAGGGCCCACTCAATATTTGCTCAAGACCCACTGGTGGGTCGCGACCCATAGTTTGGAAATTACTGCTCTAGAACATATATTATATCGCGATTGACTGACCCTAAATTCAACATGAATATTATAACGCTTATGTATAAACATATATTCGCCAATTTCACATATTAATAATAATATATGTACGAGTATGTTGATGTTCTTACTTTGGCAATAAATGCTTGTAATTTCACCAATATGGACGTACAGGAAGCCTGTGTAGCCAGAGGCTGTAGAACACAACGGCCACAACCTGTATGTAGCTGAATAAGTAGTATTCTATAGCATCGAGATAATAATATTACGAACCAATCAACAGTACAAATCAAATATATGCCTTGGTGCAGAGTAATCGAATTATTATCACGTGATTAATTTGTATCATTCATGGTCTCTCATTCTTCTATAGTCAGTCTATCTATCTATACCATTACATCACTTCATACAAGTAGACTATAACCGGGAAACTAACATGACTCGGGAGAAAGAAACGCTAATTCGATCTGGCCTTTCATGCGATTTTTCTTTCAGAAAATTGATCCAAATGGTAAAGCCAAATTGTTTCCGAACATCTACGCTTTCTTACATTTAATAAGCAGACAGCAGAGAACCTGTTACCTGCATGAAATAAACATGCAGGTAACAGGTTCTATGATGTAATTACGTAATTCGAAACAAGTGTTTCTTTCTATTATAGATTATTGATTCCGAGAGAGACGTCTTTCCACTTATCAGGTCATTATCAATCAAAGCACGTCTACAGCTTACATATGAAAACATAAACTATACAAAAAGGCAACCTAAGGGATAAAGAAACAGCGCCCTACCCAATGCAAGTCCAGTGCAACCGGACTCACGCCAAACATGCGCCTGCTATGTTTGACTACTATAAAAGAAAAATATATTGAAAACAATACAAATTAATTAAAAATAATGTCTTATTCGTGATGGCGCTTATAAATACCTAGCCCTTTTACAAGATATTCTTGAATCATTTTGATGTTTTTTTAAGTACAACATGTTCTTCGGATAAATTGAAAAATTTCTACAAACCAGGGCCTGAAATCGTGGTTATAATAAGTTCACTCTTCTCTGTGAAGTGACAGTATGATAAGATGGATTCTACATATAGGAACCTGATAGAGCTGATGAGGCCATATAAGGAAGGCTGTAACTGAAGCTACATACACAGAGACAACCAGATGAATATTGAGTTCAAGAGGAAGTGCTCAGAAATCAGAGGAAATAAAATGGAAAATACTTCGTGTAGTATGCCGCGATGGTTCTATATACCTAGTAATATTTAATTTTTATTTTTTTTAAAGATGGTTTTTGTTACAAACCCAAATACAATCGTTTACACCTTTCACAGTAAGCTAAAAGCATGCATGCAGACCATGAACGCGTGAATTTCGTTTAATTTTTGTTTGAACAGTTCCTTCATCTCTCTCTCTCTCTCTCTCTCTCTCTCTCTCTCTCTCTCTCTCTCTCTCTCTCTCTCTCTCTCTCGTTGTATTCTTGTTTTATATATGTATAAACACTGTAATTGGCCTTAGGTATATTTTTTTTTGTTATTATGATTTTTATTACATATTTTGTGCTGTTGTGTTAATAAAGAAAATAAATAAATAAATGTTTAAAGTTGATATTTTCAACCGACGGTACTTGGTGGAAATTCATGTTGAATTAATTATAAATAAAACACTTATTTATAGTATATCCACAGTGACTTTTTATTGACTATAAATAAGTGTTTTATTTATAATTAAAAGCATGTTTCGTGTTGAGGTGATCGAACACATGGGATCGATCGATCGGTCCTAACGCGACGATAGACATTATCGATGGTATAGCGCACAGATGTGGTAAGTACAGTTTTTACCGAAAATGAGTTATTATACGCATGCGAATCTATATCATCTGAAGTATAATCCTTAGGAATATTATTGCGTAACTCTGTGTCATTCACAAGATATTCAACAAAAACTATGTGTGGTTAGTACTAAATTGTATGGCATCTCAAACTTTCAACATTGATTATCTCAAAACTATGAAAACTGCACTTACCACATCTGTGCGCTATGCCATCGTTATATACATTGCACTTAACACAATACATATTTACACGTAACACACAGATCCAGTTCAACTGGAAAAAAGTCATTCTTCATTTTGCCCTGGCCGTGAATCGATCCCGGGACATCGTCACTCAAAGACAAGAGTGTTACCTCTGCGCCACAGCGGTCGACATGTAGTTATATAAATACGTTGTTCCTATTTTAATATCAAGAAGTGTAGATATCAACACATAATAATATGTAAATATGTATTGTGCTATCGAGACAAGTACTTATAATGTAAAACAATTCACACCGTTAAGGCTATTGTTTCATATAATTTCTCCGCTGGTTACCTACATACCAAACATTATTACATATTCTGCAAAACACATTAAACAAATATATGTAATTGTTATATTATAAATAGTTATACTTAACACATTGTATATGTGCGCAATGCATTCTCAATAAAAATTAGAGAGCTTATGAAAATGAATATCATTACTGATACCAATGCTGCCGCAATGGCTTGGTTGCGTGTTTCGCAAGTCAGAAAACAAACTTCCACTTACATCGTTGGAGGTTGTAAAAGAAGGTAGAAGGCTGGTAAACCTACTAGAAGAAACTGGTAAAGACAATAGTTAAAATGTATAATTATGTTAAAAGACTTTGTTTTGAGGGACTTAAAGGTCATGGTTGCAGTGACAATAGACAAATAGGGATCTCTGGGTACCTAGACGTCATAGATTCCTGACTCAATTAAGACAAGGGTAAGAAGATGTATACCAATGATTTTTAATAAATCAAAGCTGGAAATTCAAAGAAAAAATTAGTAATGCGAGCAATCAAACTTTGCAACTTATATAATTTCATATCAATCAGTCTTAAACTAGCGTTGGTTCAAAATGGTACGTTCATATCTCCCTCCTATCGCTCGTTGTAGACGCATTATAAAAGTATGTTAGTCTTGATTCAGAATATATTGATGGTTCATATAATAAAAGTAGGTACATCTTGTTTTGTTTATATTATGCTCATTTAAATACGTAATATCTTTTGTGTTTCAAAATTGAAGGATATTCATTGTTTATTTTTTTATTCTAAAGATATTTTTATAGGTGTTAAGGTTTAAAGGATGTTCTACACTTCCGCATTAGTAGGAAAGAGTCAAAAACCATCTTCATGTTATGAAGCGAAACAACATAACATTATTAAAACTATTATTAACTTTGTAACATAATTTTGCAAAAAAAAATGTACTGCGTTACCGCAGTCTATTAAATCTATTATGTTTATGCACCAACTTACTCGTATACGAGTCGTATATATGTACAATGTACATACATCATGTGTATTGCATTTGCGAAGATGTTTTATTGCTTCCATTAAAGTTTATAACTAACATAATTATAATATTGTAAGTATGTATATTGTAATTATAATCAATATATAAAATATTACTAGAGAAAGGTTAAAATTATAATATAATAATATGAATAATAACACTGATGATGTCAAGGGCGAGAATCAGGACGTGTGTGGGTGTCTTAGCACGAATACTGATGAACAAATAAAAATATAATATTCTTCATCATGATTTAATGATTATAATTTTCTTACTTATAAAACAATTACACTTTCAAGATGATAGCATTCTTCATCACTGTATTAAAGATGTTATTCACAAAGAAAAATAAAGCTTTTATTGATCGAGTAGGTACCTATAAGCTCATCCACGAGGCTTATAATGTCTGGGCGTCTTTCTTTCATAGTGCGCCCTTCCTATGACAACTATTATAAGTTAGAGAGCTAGAATGTCTTGAAGAGAGGCGACTTAAACTGTCGCAAACACATAAGTGTTTTATTGTGATTTAGGTTAAGAAAATACTTTTGTTTATTTGGGCATCGAAGGAGTGTAGTTAATAGATTCCACACACGGGGGTATAATTGTGGTCTGCCACTTCTTCATGCTGCGCACTATGGCACCTTCGTTATGGACAAGATTTACTATGTGTAGAATTTCGGATAAATGAAAATCCTGATTGATAATCATGACCTGATAAGTGGAAAGACATCTCTTTCATGATTTATAATCTATACTTAATTTACTTTTCGTATGGCCCGGTGTTGATAAATCTTAACCCATGTGGGCTGCGTCGTATCTTCTACAGTCTTGGTTCCAGTTCTGAGAGCCAGTTCACCGCCTCCGGTCCTGCAGATCCCCGCTGAATTTTTTAAGATGGCAATCCTGCACATTCATAATCAGGGGAATCTCTTTTCCCCCACCTCCAGAGCAAGTAGTTACAGCATCCATGTTCTGTCCTCACTCTATTTTGCTGTACCCAAACCTTTCTCGGCAGATCAAAACCAGGTACTTGGATTGTGGGGTCCACTACCAGGTGTTTATTTGTAGTGTCACCTGTGATCCATCTTTCCTTCCATTGATTTTTAATGTCAAGTTCCCAAGAATTGACGGTCCATATAGGTTTTCGGGACTTGAGCATTTTATGAGGTGGGTGAAATATGTCTTCGTAGGCTGGTAGTTGACTTTTTTCCCTGATTTTATTCATTTCTCTTAATGTGGCATGGGATCTGCTTAGGTCAGGTGGTGCGATATTAGACAACACCGGTAACCACTATAGTAGAAAGAAACACTTGTTTCAATTTACCTAAGATAGATCTGGCGTTCCGTTCTTTCTGCCTACCCCACTTGGGACACAGCGTGAGGGATTAGTAGTATAGTAGTAGTAATTATGGAATTCTACTACGTGTGCACCGACATAATTAATAAAAAGCTAGCGCCATGAATTATAAATGAATATAACATAATATAATATGACATTCTTGATGGGTAGCATGCCTCATTGCTGAATTGAAGACATCAATCGTCGTATACGTGATGAGATAATAAAATGCACGTAAACCACAAATTATACCATATTTGCTGTATAATAAGAAAATATATAGCATTGTCTCAATTTAATTAAATATCAAGGCTATGACATACCTCCTACACTACACTTTCCTATAATATAATAATTACACTGCCTACAAATCAACACATCTCTCACATTATAATAATATTATTACCTATATTTATTTATCGGAATATTTATTGTAAGGAATTAATGTGATTTTGTATTCTTTAGTTTCTAATGTATGTTTGTATATTTAAGGTTGTTTTTATGTACCTTGGTAAATTTACCAACAATTTCTTAGCGAAAAGTTAATATTATAGATTCGTACAAATGAATCATTTGTACTATCTCTGGTCCTAATCTAATAATACGTACCAATGATTCGTTGTGAAATTTCGTTGAAAATATTTTTCTCAGTGAATAAGTGGAGTAGCCAATAAGATCAGCTGCATGCAATAAACATGCGAACTATCCTTTCCATACATATCCTTTGCGGGACCTTGATTGGTTTGTTTTTTGATAACATATGACTGTTTATATTTGTTGATTTAACTGTTTGTGTCCTTAAGAAGAAATAAAATAAAATAAAAAAATACCAACAAAAAAATGACATTTAAGATGGGTGACAAACCTCATCGCTGAATTTGAAATTTACCTAAAATATCTTAATTTTTTCGAATACCTAGGTGCCTTTTACAAGACATTCGAAAACTCAAGGAAAGGGTGAGAGATCAATTCTTTGCCGGTTGCTCCATGGAATCTCATAATTTATGCGACACTCACATTCTGGCACAAAGGCGAATTTCATTTTGAGGAGGATGTTATCTAATCTATTTTGACGCCAGAAAATGCAGTTGGAATTCGTCGGAAAGATTTCCTGGCGACGGACCAAGTCTCGCACCATAAGCAAAGATATTATGAGCAAAGTCTCTGCCCAACTGAGTAAAACACCTAACATTATCTCTTGCAAAAAATGGTATGATCTTTCGCCCATGGAATGCATGTTGATTTTCCGCATGCATTTTGGATGAAAATTTTATCATAAGTCATTCTTACATAATATGTATAATACTAGCTGACCCGGCAACCATTATTTCTAGTTTTAATAAATAAAATAATAAAATATATTATTGAACACTGTTTAATCTCCACTATGTTAGGTTAAATACCGAACGTTTTCGCCTATACTTGTAGGCATCTTCAGGGAAACTTCAGTTTCCAGTGCATCTTCAGTTTCCCTGAAGATGCCTACAAGTATAGGCGAAAACGTTCGGTATTTAACCTAACATAGTGGAGATTAAACAGTGCTCAATAATATATTTATATATTTTATTTATTAAAATTAAAAATGGATTTCCACAGCGTAAACACAAAAACTCTTGAATTATTCATTATTTCTAGATTACTAATATCGTTATTTAAAAACAGGGGTTGATGGTAGAAGGGTGAAAATTTAGGGCTGTATGTATTTTTAATGCCTCACCATAAAAAAATATTAAAAAAAATGACAAAAAAATAAAAATTCGGGGTGGACCACCCTTAACTTTTAGGGGAATGAAAAATAGAAGTTGGCCGATTCGCAGACCTACACGATAAGCACACAAAATTTCATTAAAATCGGTCCAACCGTTTCGGAGGAGTACTTATGATAACAAACACCGTGACACGATAATTTTATATATTAGATAATAAATATGTAAAGCCTTAAAAGCCATCATAAAATTGATTAATAAAATAATATGTACAGCTAATAACATTACATGAAGGTAGGTAGGTACTTATTTAATGAATATTTTTTATTGTAATTTGATGTTAGCTGTGTCTAGAGTATGAAATGCCAAGGACTTATTGTAAATAATATCTATTATTATTATTTTAACCTATGGCAATGTTACTTCTTGTTCGTATGAAAAGTGTGACGTCATTTGACGTTTGCACTCCACCTAACTATTTTACTGTTGACTATGTCCTAACAAGACGAAAGACGTCTCTATCGCCAATAAATCTTATAGCAGAAGAAAACATTTGTGTCTTTTTGTGTCTTTGGGGTGGTGCTTAAAACAGAATTTTATTAAATGTTAAGTCAAATAATAAATAACCTATATTTATTACACACAGCTTGTTACTAGCTTCTCCATTTGTGGGTGTTGGCGTGATGATATAATATTACTAGCTGACCCGGCAAACGTTGTTTTGCCATATGCATTATGATGTATACATTTTTTTTTTTTTTTTTTTTTTTTTTTTATAATATAACATGTATAGACAATTCACACAGACCGAGCTAGTCCCAAACTAAGATGAATCTTGTATTATGGGTACTAACGCGACGATACACACATATACAATGCACTAAACACATATACATGTAACACCCAGACCCAGGACAGTCTGAAAAAGGTCATTCTTCATTTTGCCCTGGCCGGGAATCGAACCATTTGCCATATCGTCGTTGCATATTCAAAAAGAGACATATGCGTACATTTTTATTTTGGGATACTCTTTTAAAATTGTTCATTTAGGCATTAAAATTGTAGTTTGGAATTTTTATTGGCATGTAATATTACTCTTAAAGTATTGAATTTTAATATTTGATACTAAGAATCACTTTATAAAATGGTTATGATGTCATTATGAACAATTTGTTATGGAAATGTCAAAACATTTTATGAATTCACATGTCTCTTTTTGAATATGCAACGACGATATACTAATATCGTTATTAAAAAATAAACAAATATTTTACAAAAGTCGTTCCATTACTTCATCACATATCCTATAAGTGGGGTAGCTAACAAAATACCTGTATGCAATTGATAAATGCAACTAATCCTCTCTGTACCAAAAAAAAATTGGTACATTCAGAATGGATAGAATACCTCATCACCGCTTCATTGAAGATTATCTACTTGACATCTCCTACCTTTATTACAATTTCAATTTATTAATTGTGTCAGTGCACACGTAGTAGAATTCCATAATTATGTAATTTGAAACAAGTGTTTCTTTCTACTGTTGGTTATTGATTCCCAGAGAGACGTCTTTCCACTTATAAGATCATTATCAATCTCGATCTTGACGTCTCTCTGGGAATCAATAACCAATAGTAGAAAGAAACACTTGTTTTAAATTACATAACAATTTTAATTCTTGACATATTAAGTAGGTATACCTACTAAACATTTCATTGACATTCTGTACTGACACTCCAATATTTTATGATTTGACTAAAGTTATTGTTGTTATGAATTGATTCTCTTTTGTGTTTTGTTCTTCGTCAATTTTTGTTTTCCAACTGTGCTGTGAATGAGAAATTTGATTTGTGTATTCTTAAACATGTAAAAGGCTCACGCCGTGGATATGTGAAATAAATAAATAAAAATAAAAAAATGTGTAATGTCTTTATCATCATCATCATCATCGCCCTCAACGCTCCTCTCGGGAGCACAGGGCAGAAACCAACCTCCTCCATTCAGAGCGTCTCTGTGCCAATTGCGTCACCTCTTCCCACGACATTCCTTGCGCTCTGATATCGTTGTCATAGGAACGGTGTATTGTGAAAGAGGGACGCCCGGGCCTACGGAACCCCTGCGGACGGAAGAACAGTGCTCTTTTTGGCCAACTATCATTGGGCATTCTCAAAACATGTCCCAGCCAGGACCATATCGTCTCTCCTGTATTACGGAGATTACAGGTCTCTGCTGGGTGCGCCGGCGCACAGCATCATTTGTAACATGCTCATACCATCTGACATCCAAAATCCTGTCTCCATGCCCAAATGTCTTTAACGAGCACTTAAAACGTATTGAAAGGAATAGTAAACTTATTATTTGGCGCAGCTTCAACGAAATGACTCAATAAAATAAATAAATAAGTATATTATTGGGTTATTTCACAGTAAATCTAATGTAACACCGCAATGCATATCTAAATTATTACGTTTTTACTTTCGTAGAGAACCATCTGTCTGACATGAAATATATTATTCTGAGTCTCTCTACTTTCTATAATAAATACATAAGTTCTTACACTTCCAACTAACACATGTGTTCTAGATAAATTACACAATATAAACATAGGTATAATATATAATATCACACGAGACAATCAATCAACAAAGTGAAACGAGACGGCCGATCCAAATCAACAATACTTTATTCATTTAAACAGTTTGTCAATTTAAAGATCTGCTGTTGTTGAATTAGAATTATTACTATTCGCCAAATGCATTTACAAATGTGTAATGGAATTCGACAATTTTATTTAAATATCAATAAAGATGCTAAAGTAATTTAAATTTTATTAATTTGAGTTTAGCGTTATTAATAATGCAAATATAATATGGTATATATTTTGTGTTTGTATTTATTCAAATGTTTGATATTGTTCTTATTCATAAAATTTGTTTTTTATCACGCTATGTATAATTATGTTTAATTTTGTAAAAGGCGTAAGCCGTTTATTTGTTAAAATAAAAAATAAAAATAAATATTTTATTTTTTGTACTTAGCCAATATGTCTAGAAAATGGTGAAATAACATTCATATGAATGGTTTATATTAAGTTTTTCAATGTCTTGCAAAAAAACAGAACTTCAAACCATTCCACATACGTATAAAATATTATTATGAGAAAATATCGGAGCTTTCGATATGTCACCCGGTAGTTAAATTAGGTAAAGCACTCCTCGTGAAAAAGATAGTTTGTAGGTTCAAGTCCCGTCTGGGGCACTATTAAATAAGGTGACGTTGTCTTTTCTAAGCCTTATATGGTATTTTCGTGAGTCATAATATATAGTCAGTTACAGTTTATTGGATTGGTCTACAAATGAGTTTGGATTTTCTTCTCCATTCCTCCATATTATCTGATTGTCTCTTTAATTCTACTACGTATGTGATACAGTTAATATCCTTCTTCACTTGGGACATAAAGGGATCTCTTGGTCGGTCTCTACCATTTCTGCTTTCGTTCTTGCCCTCCGCGATGGTGATGTGTAGGTCTGGGCGCCTGCTTATGTCAGTTAATTTTAGGTAATTGATTATGTTAGGATCCCTTATTCTAAGAAAGCATTGAAATATTGGGCATAAATGAATCAACACTTGATTGTCAATCCTGATTACCCGTTCGACAGTCTATTTTATAAGAACAAATGCAACGCAGTGTCCATATTATTATTTGTTCTAGAAAACATAATAAGGTATATATAAGGTATAATAATATGTAGATACCTACCTAGATATATTTACCGGCTGTTTGTTATTAACATTTATACAAGTGTAGGTAACAATAAATATAATAATAACAATAAAAAGATTAGCCACACTTTCCTACATAAATAACAGCACTCACTGCTCTTGCTTCCATTTGCATACCAGAGAAGTATGTACGCAGAGAGTGATGTATGTTTCCATTATTATCTACAAGTCTATTCAATTTCATTACACGTCTGAGAGCGTCTAATGGCGCCTTTACATTAATGAGCCGTGAAATCAAACATAAAAATAATATTCAAGACTTCTCCGTAGACTCCACGGCATAGATTAAGCTACACAACATCACGGCATATCCCACAAGTGGGGTAGCCAGCACAACAGCTGCATGTAATACATAAAAATGCAAGTCGTCTTCTCTGTGCCAATAAAAATTAAGACGTTCAGGATGGGTGGCAGACCTCATTACTGCTGAGTTTAAGATGTAAAATGTCTTTATTTTTTCGAACACCTGCCTTTTACAGTACAACACTCGAAAACTAACGGAAAAGAGTGGGAGACCAATTCTTCACCGGGTGCTCCACGGCTAGGTTACATATATTACATATGACATATATCTTTCTCTATATGTACCTATATTAATCATAATTATGCTAAGACATAGGTACAAGTTGTATTGATTTCAAATCAATTTATAATTTATACCATTACTACTATTATCTGTATTTACTATGTAATATGTTTAATATTCAATAATTTTCTACATATTCATGATACCTACATATGTATTGTTATTATTGCAGTATTGCTATGTATGTTTTGTGTGAATGTGGGACGCGACCCACTATTTGGTGGTAGTCAGCAGCAGCAGCTAACAGCTGGAGAGCGCAACACACTATGAGAAACACGTGTTAAATAAAATATAACAACACCCATAACACATTTAATATCTACATAATTATTATATTCAATTTAGTATGAGATTTATCACTTAAGTATCTTATTGAATGTAGGTATAAAATAATATGTAGGTATATATAGTGAAATCGTTAGTAAATTAATTATGTTTTATGTGCTAAGAGCTAAAAAAGAATTTAGACGGCTGTCGCAAAATTTAGTTCCACCACTTTTTCCCACTACTATAAAAGACAGATGATCTTAAAACATTACGAATAAGACAGTTAACATCTTAAATTCACCAGTGATTGAGTATGTCATCCAACTTGAATGACCTAATATGGCTCTGAGAGTTTATGTGAACTTCCTTTAGGAGTACATGACACAGAGTTTCGACGCTTATGAATGAACATTTGACATCTTCAAGTCAGCGACGCAGTAGGTACATTATTATCTTTCCTTAATGTCGACTAATTAATTTTTATAACACGTAGGTGAAAACCTGCATACTCATTACTGAATGCAATAATATTAAATTAGTCAGCTGGCTACCTCACTTGTGGAATATACCGTGATGATATAGATATGGATAGACTTATAACAGTTGGTAAACAATAGAATCGGTAAATAATAATAGGTACAGTATATTAGATATTATAAGATACTATAATTACCGCCTGACCCAGGAAGCCCTTGGTTATGCTGTTAGTATATATAATATGTAGGTACAAATTAATATAACTATGTATTGCTAATTATTATCATTACTACCAACATGAGAACATACAATCAACTATAAAAATCTTATACATAATATATTATATCAGCAAAGTTGCCATAAGCAATAATATACCTTACTTGTACTATTATTAATTGTAATATTAATACTAGCTTTATTGGGCATACACACTTTTTGTGTATGTTTTCGGATGTCCTGTAAAAGGCAGGTACCTATCTGGAAAAGACCGCGTGTAAGATATTTAACATCTTAAATACATCCTAAAATACGTTGCCGTGGATGTGAAGTGATCTAACCCACAAGACAAACATTTTAAGAAAAATGGTGATGAAGTTATGCTGTCGCATCCGCCAATACTAATCTGACTAGAACTAAGTTATTTTTGCATAGATTTCGCTAAAATTTTTACAAAATATTCCTGATCACATATCCCACAAATATAAATAACAAAATATTAAAGATTTTTTTTTTATTTTAGAAGTAAAAATGAATTTATCACTTGGGTTATTTCACCACTGTAGCTGAGAAAGATCCACCTGTAGGAAAGTTGTTGGAAAGTTACGCGCTATGCGGCTTGGATCTTTTCACTTCTATAATTTAATTGAACTATTTATTCCTATCTGCGTTTGTGAAATGCTCTAACACACACTTGAAATGATGTAAAAACACTTAACATCTCTTAATAATTTTCCAAAAATGCCCTTTAGGAATATCAAATCACTTATTTCTCTTCACCACTATGTTCTCCGGGGTTTTCTGAACAAAACTGCATACTTAACTTATTTTTCAAAAAAGTGTGGCTTGGATCACTTCACCTCCACGGCAACGAATAGTGACTTCTTAAGCCAGCCTAAAGCCGATTCGTAAATGTTGGGTTGCCTTCTTTCGATTATATTTATCATAATATTACATTGTGTAAACACGGTTTTTCATAGAGATGTCTGATCGGTTTTATCATCGTCGCATTGAGCCCTAATCCAGTTAAACAAAACAAAATATAGTGAACATTCTGAACATTATAGACCTCTTCCTATTCCCAGATATCTCAGAAGAATAGGGTTCTCCTTATTAAACTCACTTATGAGCAAAACTTTTTGTCTCACAGATGAGCTTTATTGAGTAAACTGAGGACATGATGTTTTTGGTCGCCCAATTCTTCAGTTTGCTACATTGTGGTTTATTAATAAAGTACATTTAGACAAACACACAGAAAATATTCATAAAACAAACTAATAAATATATTAAATTTAAACGTCCATATTTTTTTCAGTGTAAACATAAATGTACAGCAAGCGATAAACTGTAACTACTTTTAATTAAGAATTGTAATTATTAAGAAAATAAAACAATGGATAGATTATAATTTATAGATAGTTTACAAATAATAATATGTTTGTATTTGTTTATATCATAATAAAACGGAAGTTGTAAAGTAATAAACCTATTTAAATTAAATAAAACTACTTCTTTCATTTTTTCTCCTTCTGGGTAGGGTAAAAAGATCGACTGTAACTTACTTCTATTCTTGCACACGTCTCGCTTCCATGATATAATTATATGGAAGCGACAGACGACAAGCGACTTCCATAACCATTTTTAAACTTTGACATGGTGCTAAAGGGACCCTTTAAACCCTTTAAATTTTGAAGAAAAAGAATTTATATATGTGTCTATATTTACAATTGTGTGTTGACTTTTCAATGTTTTTTTTTTTTGTATTTTGTGTTTATTACGCCCTTTCTATTATATTAATGTTTTCCCTTTTTGTTGTACTATTGTAATGTTGATGAACCCAAGTGTCCTGTAAAGAACCTAGGGAGATATTGAAGGATAAATAATAAAGAATAAATAACGTATCTTGCTGTTAATTTTTATATATTTTTGTTTGTTTTTTTGTAACATTGGTGACAGAATAAATGCTTTGGTAATCCGTGGTACCTTTACTGATTTATGTTTTGTACCAAACATATATCGTTATAAATGTTCGAGTAAATGTATACGAGTTCGTCGGTAGCCTGGAGGTAGAGTCTCGGCCTTCAGAACAAGAGGTCCGTGGTTCGATCCCAGGTGCCGGCAAACTCCCCTTTCACGGCACAAGCTTTTAGCTTAGTGTGAAAGGTGTATAAGGTTGTATTTGGGTTTATAACAAAACCCAGATATATCTTTTTAAAAAAAAAAAAATTAAAAAAAAAAAAAAAAAAAATGTCTGTTTCGTCAATTGGTTGAATTGATGAATTTATTGTTCTCGAAAAAAACCCGATAAATAATAGGTCTCTCAATCTTTTCTAATAGTTTTCGAGTGTCCTGTAAAAGGTGGGTATTCGTAAAACGTCACGTTTAAAACACTTCAGATGAGGTATGCCATCCATTCTGAATTTCTTAACTTTTATTGGTAAGGGGATGAAAGCTTGAATGTTTACTACGTATAGTTGGTTCGCTGCCTACCCTACTTGTGGAAAATGCTGTGATGGTATAAATGATTTGATTAATTAGTAAAATGAATTTAAACCAGCCCAAGGCGATTCGTTAACGTCGGGACACCTTTCTTGTTTTCTACTAAAAAAAAATATGCACTATTTGGTGGTTGTACAGATGAGGTATTTGTTGATTAATATTCTATTATAAATATCTACATATTTGTTAATATGTACTATACTATACTATACTATACCCTCACGCCGTATCCCAAGTGGGGTAGGCAGAGAGAACGGAACGCCACACAGATCTATCTTTACACACTTCCTTCGCTTCCTCCACATTCATACAGTTTCTCATACACGCACGTCGATTCCTTTTACTCAACACGCGGCCGTCCTTGAGAATTTGATCCACGTGATCAAGCCACGTGGTTCTCGGACGTCCGCGCTTCCTCACACCTTTTCTTTCAGACAAGTATATCCTCTTTGTCATTCTTACTTCGTTCATTCGTTCAACGTGTCCAAACCACCGTAGTTTATTCACGCGCATTCTGTCCACAACACTCTTCTTGCATCCGCTCATTCTTCTAATATCCTCATTCTTCACTCTATCACGCAGCGTTTTACCAACCATTCTTCTTAACGATCGCATCTCCACTGCATTTATTCCACTTTCGTCCTTCTTCAGCCACGTCCATGTCTCGCTTGCATACGTAAGTGACGGTACCAGAATGGTATTGTGCACCAGCATTTTAGCCATGTTCGACACATTGCCATTGCTGACAATGGGTCGAAGTGCACCGTTCACTCTAGCACCGGCCACTTTCCTTCTTTCAATGTCCCTATCGCATCTTCCATCCCTCGTAAACATACTTCCCAAATATACATACTCACTTACTTGCTCCAAACATTCGTCACCAACTTTAATCTCGCAAATCGTTTTTTCATTCTCTCTTTCAAAAACAAGAACTTTCGTCTTCATAACATTCATTTTCAAACCATTCAAATTGCAACTATCATACACACACGTAACAATCTCTTGTAAGTCCCTTTCACTCTCAGCCATTAACACCAAATCATCTGCGTACATCAATGCATTCACCCGAAACCCATTCAGCTCGACACCAACATCCATCTCTTTCACAGGTCGCATACAGTAGTCGAAGAATAAGTTGAACAGCCACGGAGACATGACACAACCTTGCTTCACTCCCTTGGTGAGGACAAACCACTCCGAGAGAGTATTATTTACCCTCACGCATGCGGAGCTTCCCACATAAAGTGAAGATATTGCGCGGATCAACCGGCTGCTCACCCCATACTCCGACAACACGCGCCACAACCTTTCCCGGTCCACTCGATCATATGCTTTCTCCAGATCCACGAATGCACAAAAAAGCCTCTGGTGTTTACCCAGAAACTTCTCTATAACCATTCGCAGGGAGAAGATCTGATCGGTGCACCCTCTGCCATTCAAAAAAGCTCCTTGCGCATCCCATATCTTACACTCAGTTATCTTTCGTACTCTCTCAATCAAAATTCTACCATACAATTTCCCTATTGAGCTCAGCAAGCTAATAGCCCGATAACTCCCGCATTCAAGTCTAGAGCCTTTCCCTTTGTACAGGGGGCAGATGATAGCCCTCCTCCAATCCTCTGGTGTGACGCCTTCTCTCCAACAGTCGTTGAAAAGCTCCAAGCACCACGCGAGAACCCCCGGTCCACCAGACTTGATGAGCTCAACGGCAACACAATCATACCCTACAGCTTTACCGCACTTCGCCTTTTTTAATGCATTCATAATCTCATTCATGTCTATCATATCGTTTTCATTCACACTGCTTTCAATGTCGTCATATGTTGTTAATATGTTACTCACTATGAACATAATATAGAGTGTGCACTGACCTTTATGATAAATCTTAACCATAATTATATAATGACCATAATATATACCCATATGTAGGTAGGAAGGCACCTCATATTATATTCTTTGACATTAAGTACGTCTGTTATCTACAAAACAATCTAATCATCTTCCTAGTGTGAGAACGTGTAGACGGGGCTTTGTATTAATTTTGCTGAGCACTTACACGACGCCATTTTTTTATTAAATGAATTTGTTAAAATAATATTCCATATTTCGTTGAGTCCCAAGCAGAATAAAGGAGGTGAGATTTAGATAGCATACAATTTCAAATTTCCAATAATGACTTTTTAGTGCATTTTTCTTTCACCAGAGGCGCTATTTTTCTTTTATATCCTGTAACTAACTTCACAATGTATTATGTATTATAACTATAAGGCATTGCAGGGCCTGGAACTCTCTCTCAGCCATCAGACATCATTCAATAAACAGCTTCATTGCAAACTCCAAGTGTTTTTTGAATAGCAACCAACAGGTCTCCCTCTCTTTTTTCCCCACAATGTTAAAGTTTAATTTATCGACCGACGGTTCTTGGTGAAAGTTCATATTAATAATTTATTAATAAAACACGATAAATAGTTATTCCACTCATGACTTTATTAATTTTGCGAGTAGGTTTTCAAGAGCTTCAGCTCTCGTCGTCAGCTGAAATTAAAGTAATGTTGTTAGCCCAGAATGTTGTTACATGTAACCATTTTTATGAATTAACAAAATTATGTTGGAAGATTGCTCAAGGTGGAGACGGATGGTCTATACAACGATAAGGCATTGGTCACAATCATAGAATATAAAACGTCACTTATGAGACATTTAATGTCCTCAAAAACCAAGTTCAAAACGCTGCCGTTCGGAAGAAGCCACGACGCCCTTGAGATGGTCACGGATCATTAAACGTATACTTTTTTTGTTTTTGTTTTGAATAATCAAATGATCGTTTATTAAAATAATAATATAAATTACAAATTGAATACATAAGTACATAAAATAAAATGCAAAATGCATATGTAAGACATTACATTTAAAATAAAACAATATAATAAAATACAGCACAATATTAATAATAAATAACAATACATATATCATCAATTCATTTGATCAAAGTACCTGTCCCAGAATTGAGCGTGGCTCGTGCTCTGGGACAGGCCTTGATCCACCTTAGTATATTATCGCTCTCTCTTGATTCTTCAGCATCATTAATTTGGTTTTTCAAAAACAAAACATAATTACTCCAATAAAATTAAAATGAAATCAAACCATCAAGCCATCATTCACCAGCTAACTTCTAGACAATATATTTTAAGTCAATTTCAACATCTGAACATCACCAATTTAGTCTAAAAATATGTACACCAACAACATCAAACTATCAAACTGTCGTTCCTAATAAATTCTTTGACAATACTTTTAAATTCTTTTCTCAAATAGTCCGATTATTATTATTATACATTCAGCGATGAATATGCCACCCATCCTGAATGCCCTATCTTTAATTGACACGGAGAGGACAACTTGTATATTTATTAAGTGCAATCAAACCGCTAGCTACCCCACTTTGTGGGAAATGACATGTTGGCATATCTATACTATTTCAAACATACATATACTTCACACATATTTGCCACCCTTCAATCTCTTCACTGGCTCAGATGTCCGGAGAGAGTCGAACTTAAAGTGTGTTTGACAGTATTTAAGGCACTTCATGCTATGGCCCCAGAATATATCATGGAACTCTGCGGTAGACAGGCGTTAAGTCATAGACAGACAACACTGAGGTCTTGTCAAGATACTACAACTAAATTGGAGGTGACCAGTACTGTATCGAAACCAGTGTACGTGGAACGTGCTTTTGCAATATCTGCACCAGTGGTGTAGGAACAGGCTTCCACAAATGATCAGAGAAACGCAGGATATCTCGTTTCAAGAACCAACTGAAGACTTATCTATTCAAGAAATCTCACGGAATAATCCAGACACAACCTTAGTTAGCAAAGAGCGCCCTTGAGGTGGATTTTTTTCACAAAACGGCGCTTTACAAATCATCCAAATAATAATATATGTACCTATATCTACTTTTCATGATATGATACAATCTTACGAGATTAAAGATTGTTGTAAAGATTTGCCTAAAGGCTACAAGAGATAATCTGATATGTAGGTACGAATCATCGCTTTGATGCTCGCCGATGTGTTACGAGCATTACCAAAGATTTAACACTACTATCTGCAGTCTGACAGATATCAAAATCATCCATCTCCATTACTTCTTTTTTAGTTTTTTAACTATTTTCCTTTCCTTTCTTTCGAATAGATACCATAAATATTGATACAATATTGTTAAATGACGTAAGTAGGTACAGTAGATCGCGGGGGCATTTGTTGTTCTATCCTACCCATGGAAGAACAAATTTGGCGATGAATTCTCCGACCAACAAGGCAATGGTCTTTTTTAATTTGTTGGCTCAAAACTGTGACATGTTTTACGTATCTTACAGGGAATTTGTTGCCTTCATTGAGTCAACGAACATTCTATGGTGATCTTTTGTGTGATTGTTATTTGATTATTTATGTGTATGCATGTGTGTGTATGTATGTATGTATGTGTATGTGTGTGTATGTGTGTATGTATGTATGTATGTGTGTATGTGTATGTATGTATGTATGTATATATGTATGTATTTTATTTGCTTTATGTTTTTTGTTTTGTTGTTTTTGAATATTGTAAATATTGTGTAACTATAGTATCCTTTTGCACATCGCATTGGCTAAAAGCTGTAATGATGTGCAAAGTAGCTTTAAAGAGAATAATAATAATAATAATGTAATATCTGAAAACGTCTATGGTCTATAATTTAGTAGAATTTAATTGTAAGATGTGTCAGTTTGACTATATTTGTTTAATTTAAAATAAAATAAACGATGGAATTAAATCATCGGCATCACAGTTTTTGTGATACTTGTAATTTTTGTGATAAGTGAAAAATATGTCGTCTTAAAACTGGTCATAAAGGGAGTTGAAAGAATGATTAGATATTGAGTTTTATTCACTAAGTGAATAAAACTCATTATCTAATCATGTCGCGTAATTATCACATAGTTAATGCCAAAAACATCGAAAAAAAAAAAGAGTTGAAAGAAAGCAGCATTCCTGGCTTTGGAAAATCCGAGTGTGGACTATGATGAAAGGTGTGAAGGAGCTGTTTCGTGCTGCCCAGGACATACAAAATTTGTCCATGGCGATCGTCAACGTCGGGGGGGGGGGGACAAAACACATAAAGGCAAAATTAAAATTCTATAAAATTGAATTAATTACTTTTGATTTCGGACATCTTCAATTATGAGATTATTATCTATAAATCCAAATACTTCCTTTGAACGATAACAACACAACACAATACCTAATAATGCTGCACCGTGGGAGCTAATCGCATTAGATAGCTGTTTACAGTTAAATGGTAACATTGAGATTTACCTACCAACCTTATACCTTCAACTATATTAATAAAATCATAATCTTAATATTATATTTTACCTTGTGCGTATGTATCTCCATCAATAATATCATATTGGATTACAGTTGCGAGCGATAGCCGATCAACTGATGACAAATAGCAAGACCTGTGGGCAACGAAAACGGTGAAAAACCATAACCTGGTTGCAGATCCAACTGTACAGTTTCCAGGCTCTACGTTGCCCAGAAATCTCTGATGCACTCCGAACAGACTAAGGAGTTGTGTCGGATGCACAGCGTCACACCTACATCAATGGGGACTCGCAGACTCTCCGTTATGCGTGTGTGGTGCTGACCAGACAACAGACCACGTGGTGAACATATGTCCCCGATACTCATACGATGGCGGGTTGCAAGCATGTGGTTGGGTCTTAGGGTCGGACGATGCGATCTCATGGCTGCGGGACCTTGAGATACGAATATTATGGGTATAAGAAGAAGAAGAATAATATCATGGGTTTGATAAAAATAAAAACTAATAAGACCATAATATGTGATGTCCATGATGATTTATATATTGTGAAAATTGTCAAATGTTGATGTAATGTATTGTAAGGAGGGAAATAAAAAGCTTATCATTTCATTTCATATCTTGGTTTTTGTTATAAACTCAAATACAACTTTATACACCTTTCACAGTAAGCTAAAAGCTTGTGTCGTGAAAGGGAAATTTGCCAGCACCTGGGATCGAACCAAACACCTATTGCACGTGAGGCCGAGACTAGGCTACTTAAGAAAAATTGTTTTTACAAAATAATTTTCTTTTTCTGTATTTCGATCACTCTGACATACGCTTCTCGGTCCTGCGCTGTCTGGAACAACTCCTCCACACCTCTTATTCCAGTATAGTCTCGTATATTGCGCAGCCGCGATGTCTACCTTCTACCAATTAATAATTTTAACGAATGAAATGATCGCCAGTATTTCCGAATATATAAGCTAGTATTTAATAATCTGAACTGCTATTTTAACTGTGTCGCGTACTTTTAATTAAATTAATCGCATAATAGAAAAAATAAACGGGAGAACTAACCATACTAAAAATAACTTCACAAAGAAATATAGGCTTAAATAATAGGTAATTAATAAATATAAATTTACAGTAATATTATAGGTACAGTAATCATAGCTACACCTAAGATTTATCTTTCGATAAAAAATAGGTCTCTTACTTTTTCCTGTAAATTTTCAAGAGTCCTGTAAAAGCCAGGTATTCGTAAAACATCACATAATATAAGATATTGAAGATCTTCAATTTAGCAGTGATGAGGTATGCCGCTCATCCTGAATATTGTTTCAATTCTTAGACACAGTCAGCTGGCTACGCCATTTATGAGAAATACGGTAATGGTATAAGTGAATGAACAAATAATGTATTCAGAATGAGTAGCGCACTGCTGAACTAATGAAAAAATATTGAATGATTACTAGGACATTGAAAAATTCCGCGTCAATTAAAGAAAAAAGTTTACGAATTTACAAGATCTCAAAAGCTTTGCCTCGTTGTAACATAACAAACTTAAGAATGTAATAAAGTATTAAAATGTGAAAAAAATAATTAGGAATGATAAAGACAAAGAAATTTGTACTCACCGCTTGATGTATGTGGTCTTTCTGGAGATGGTGCCAAATCACTTCCAATACCACTGGATCCTGCAGAAGATCCAACAACTCCCGGACGATGGATTCTTTTCGCAGAAACTTGAGGCACGGCAGCTGGTCCACGCCTTGTTGTATCATAATCCCTTGGTGGTAGTAAAAGAGGTTCTCTACCAGCCAATCTTGTACGTAGCTCCGCAGCCAATCTTTCAGCGACTACTTCTTGCTCAGGTGCTAACCTCATCTCGACGGGAGGCACTCTAGAATCGTGATTTTGAGCATGTCTCATTAAGTCACGATCACGAGAATCTCTCACGTTAACTCTTTCTCTGGAATCAACCCTATCTCTGGAATGGATTCTGTTATCTCTAAGATCGATTCTTTCCCTTGCGTCAATTCTATCTTTTCTGTCATCAACTCTATCTCTTGGATCAGTCCTTTCATCATTTCTCCTTGGTGCTCTTTTATCAAAAGAATTCGTTTTAACATCGTTAGCGGGGTGTCTATTATTTTCGTTGTATCTTGGATGATCGGCGGCGTCTCTAGATTCTATATCTGAAGGTATTTCGTCGATTATTTCCGGCTCCGGGTCGTCCTCTGGTCCCAGATTCGCGATGGCTCTGAGTTGATTGCATAATGCTTGCGCAGTTTGTTCTGAATCACATCTGTAGGCATGCGCGTGAAGAGGGCACCTAAGAATAAAGAAAGGTCAAGTTAGAAAGTGCAGTTCAGTGATCTATAATAAACAACGTGATGTAAAATGTTATTAAGTATATCTTTGTATCTACATGATACATGTTATACATTATTATCGAGAAGAGAGGAATTACAAAATAATCAACAGTGGTGTATTTATTATGGAAGCCCAAAATATTAACTACAACAACCACGTCATTGTATTTAGCAATTCCTAAACACTCATCAATTCCAAAACACTTCCTATTGTTGATAATATCTCTTCCACTTTATACACCACAAATGGTTTTAGAGTACTTATACCTATGTATTTTAGTGTGGGTTTGTTCGTTCTTTTCTTTAGATTGGAATTATTTAATTCATAAAGAAATTATAAAAAAAATAGGTTTTTTACAAAAATAACCCATTTATCTATTTACAATTAGTAGATTCACCAGTAAACATGCAATGTCCTCACTGTGCTAATAAAAATGGAGACATTCAATATAGGTGGCATACCCTATCACTGCAGAATCGAAGACGCTTAATATCCTATGATGATTTACGAATTTTCGCTATTACAGGTCACTCAAAATAACCTGTAAATGACCCATTATTTGCCAAAAACTCCGTAGAATACCTTACTGATATCCATACCACTTTATCTACTGTAGAGTCTAAGCGTAAATTATTATAATGTGTTTGTTTTTTTTTTTAGTTTTGAGTTACACTTGCTCTGACAATGTCATGCCATGGAGCAAAACGCGAACACGTTGTAAATTACTGATTACAGGTTAATTAATACTTAAAAAGGTATACATTTTCGAAACGACGGTGGTTTTAAGAATTTCAAACAAGGAAATAAATAAGTCATACTATAATACATAAAATTTCGGATTTTTATTTATACCTATATTCGAAACTGGCTGTCATATTATACATATTGTCACCAGTCTTTCTTGCTGTGTATTTATTAGAATGAAATTAATTTATGTAAAATAATTTCAGTGCAATTATAATACTTTTGTTAAAACATCTATAAAAACAAAATAATTGATAACAATAGCTGCACCTGTTAAGGATTAGGCATTGTAAACATTGTGACATGCACCTGTTAAGGATTAGGCATTGTAAACATTGTGACCTTAACAGGTGCAGCTATTGTTATCAATTATAATACGTTTATATAAAATGAAGATGTTACGCCACTGCTAAGATTACAATATTTAAGATAGAAACCCACTCGTGATGTATAAGTATTTTACTCTGCTTATGATTCCATAATATATTATATACCTACCTAATATTTCAGATATAACTAATAATGATTCAAAAATGTAATAAAAATTATATTACGTACATTATAACATAGATTAGTTAGAACATATACTTTATGAGATTGCATATACTTACAATGCAAGAGTACACTCCTATTTTTATATTAGGAATTCTAGCAACATTATTTTTTCATATTATAATAACTATGTTATGTTTACCTCTACGTAACGCACCTAATCTTAATTTAAATATAACTATATTTTACTATACCCTCACGTCGTGCCCCAAGTGGTGTAGGCAAAGAAAACAGAACGCCATATATATATCTATTGTTACATACTTTTTTCGTTTCTTCTACATTTATACAATTTCTCATACACGCATGCCGATATTTTTTTTTCTATTTATTTATTCCAAAGTAGTAAATATGTACAAACAAACATAAAGATCAACATTATGGAATATATCGCCCCATTAGACTAAGGTACATTTATTCTGGGATGTTTCAAATTATTTGTACCTACTGATTATAAATTAATATCTCTTACTTAAAATACGGTCGAACTTGAGAATTTTGTCTAGGTAATCAAACCAAATAGTTTTCGAAAGCCCGTGCTTCCTCACAGTCCTTCTTTCAGACAAGTATATCCTCTTTGTCACATTTTCCTCATTCACATGTCCAAATAATCGTAATTTATTTACATGCATTCTGTCTACAACAATCCTCTTGCTTCTGCTCATTCTCCTGATATCCTCATTCTTCACTCTATCACGCAACGTTTTACCAACCATTCTTCTCAGCGATCGCATCTCCACAGCCTTTATTCAACTTTCGTTCTTCCTCAACCACGTCCACGTTTCGCTTATATACGTTAAACCTTGTTCGCACTTGGCAATAATTTAGTCGAGTGACGAGTGACATGTTTTTGTGCTTTATGTTGACAACTCTAAGGCATTTGATACAATTAATCATGACAAAATGTCCCAAATGCTGGAATGTATAGGAATACGGGGTAATGTGTTGAGACTTTTTCAAAATTATCTGAATAATAGAAAAATGGCTGTTAAGGTGTGTAAGTACATAACTGATGGTAAAAATGTTATGACAGGTGTACCACAGGGCTCCATTTTGGGACCAACTATGTATATTATTTTTGTTTCATGTATGAAAATCTTGTTCAGATATTGTAAGTATTTTGTATACGCTGATGATACTGCACTTGTTGTTTCGCATCATGATGAGATGGAGGCTCGTAGGCTGATGCAATATGATTATAATCAATTGATACGATGGTCACATGATTATGGTCTAATAATTAATGCGAAAAAGACTAAATTAATGTACATTAGATCTCCAAATTTGGCAGTTGTGAATCCAACGCCGAAAATTACCTCGCATAATCATCAGTGTATACACAAAAATGTTGAGCTCCCAATCACTTGTGACTGTCCTTCTATTGATGTGGTGAGTAATTATGTATACCTAGGATTTACTATAGATAATAGGTTTAAATGGGATCTTCATGTAAATAAAATTTGTAAGCGTTTAAGATCCATTGCTGGTAGGTTATATAGAATTAAGTACTTCGTACCTAGATCCACACTCAAATTAATATACAAGTCTCTGGCAGAATCTTTGATTAGGTATGGTATTAGTAGCTGGGGTAACTGTACTAATACTAATTTAAAAAGGGTAATGCTCGCACAAAAATCGATATTAAGATTAATTGTTAGTAAAAATATATGTACCGCGGCGCGTAATAATATTTCATTGTACTTTAAAAAATTGAATATTTTGTCTGCTAAAGGCTTGTTTTGGCAAAGGATAGTCCTTGACCAGTTTTTGAAGGATGAATATAAAACAAGACCGCGACACGCTCATCATACTAGATTCAGATCGAATGAGGGATATTTGGTACCAAAATATAATAATAAATACGGTAAGAGAACTTTAGAATATAATGTGCCTAAATTGCTTAATATGATGCCGACATCTATTAAGAAATGTGGTAGCAAGATTGCAACAAAAAGACTTGTCAAGGAATGGCTCCTGAAATGTGGATTTGTATATAATTGAAATTGTACTATAGTTATTAAGTATATGTTTTGCTGCTTTTGGTTAGGTTTAAATTATTTATGTATATATTGTTATTATGAAAATGAACGCGCCGACAAATCCTGTAATGGATTTGGCGCGACTTTATAATTGTATTTAATGTGTATTATATGATATTAAAAATAAAAAAAAAAAAAAAAAGTAGGTAATTTAGTAACTCAACATGTCTGAACGGCAATATTTTATGAACTATAATGTACTACTGTTTAGTAAAAAGCAAGTGTGAACGAATTTTGGTGAGTTGCTACTAGCTCAGTTATAAAATGTAGTATAAGTGACAGTACCAGAATGGTAGATATATTAATTTATCATCCACAATAAAAAAAAATATGCCTACATTCTTAAGTGTCCTGACAATTGTATGAAACATTCCGTACTGACATTATCCACCTATGTATGTAGGCACAAACAAGAACTCGGAACAATATGTTACCAAATCTCTTATGACCTTAGATACTTGACTAGACATAATATTATGTATCATGAAGTACAGTTTACACTTATATCATATCTATAGTCGTGTCTAGTACCTACTCAATACAGTAACAATGTATAGAGGTGCCTACCTTTAAAGTAACAATATTTTTTCTTATCTATTTGTGTTACATACATAATATTGTAGTTAGGTACAAAATGAACCAGTATAAACAACTCACGTAGTTGATAGGAATAATTATTGTTATATATCTCTATCTATGTATATATTTACAAGAATCTATTATTCTATACATTGTTGTAGCATTGTATAAATATATTATGATATTTGTAGTTACCTTCAGAAGATACAATAAACTTTTTTTAATGCAATTCGCGTACTGGTTCTATAGATTAAAATGTAAATCTCAGCTAGTAGGCTGAATCGGTAATCGCCTTATGAAAGTTCCCCCAACCAAATTCAAAGACCTACAGAAGAAACTTCACTATATTATGGTTCATCGTTTGGCATTGTGAGCCGCCAAATTCACATAGAAAGTATTACGCAGTGTTAAAAGAAGACACCAACCCAGCATCTCTACCCTCACGTGGCACGTTAATTTTTTTTCATAGAAAAATAGACCTTATAATCTTTGATGGAAAGCATATTTTGCTTAACAAATTATGCGACTAATAAACTATGGCTGGTTTTGTTTATGAATCCCAGATATTTTTTCTATAATGTCATCCCTTATTGGTATTTTGCCAAAAAGTGCAAAGAGATATAAGCCTAAACCCAAAGAACATTGTCTCTATTTATGTCAATATATACCTACCTACTTAGTAATAGCAATTTCTTAGTACAAGTATACTGTGTTGGTATGTAATGTGAAAAAGTATTTGTTAATAAACCTGTTTGTATATAATATTATAATCATCGCAATAACATCGTCATCAGATATCTCTTGAAAGAGGAGCATGCAGACAGCCTGTGGCTTGGCATTTCCAACTCCAACAACAATTTCAACATCATCAAGAACAACATTACATTATATTACGATATATTCGTACATACAATCAATAAGAGCATCTTCTTCTCTGTACCTACTAGAGACAAAACTAAATATTTGGTAAGCTTCATAATACCTAAGTTATTCGCAATTTAATATTTACTGAATAATCATATTATTTTGGATTGTGTATTTTTTTTCTAATTTGTCCCTAGGCTCCTTTTACGTAGGCACTTGAACTCCTCATACACACATTTTATAAAATTCATCACAATTTCAAATACAATCAATTAAAGAAACAATCAAAGTTAAACAAATCATCAAATAACAGCATTTTGTAGTCACGGATGTAAAGAATCCGGATCTATAACGTCAAATATTCAGATATATAAATAATTCAAATTATAGAACTGAACAATCATATCACAAAAAAACAATGAGGAAATTCTATTCATTTATCATTTCGTCAATTGAGTAAAATGATTTCTCAATCAGATATTGCCTACTGATTGCTTTAATTAGAGATGTATTGATTACAGAAACGAATGCTTTCTATACAAACTTGCTTTCTTTGAACCTGTTTCTGAATAAAAAAAATACGTAGATAGGTATGAGGTAATCGTTACAATCTCATCAATTTTATGTATTAAAAATAGCCAAATATATTCATTCATTCATACCGTCACATTCATTCATTTCCTACAAATGGGGCCAGCAGAACAGTTACAAGTAATAAATAGGCAAGTCGTTCTCTCCGAGCAAATATTCATTATGCAATACTAAAAACAAAAGCTAAGACATTCAAAATGGGTGCTATACCTCACTGTTGAATGTTGAATAATAATAATTTTAATTCCCGAAATATAAAAATAAAACTAAATATAAAATTTTTGAAAAATTCACTTTCATACACTCAATACTATCTCAATGGATTTGCACCGGTATAGAGATTGATGTCTTATATGAAATATTTTTCGTTTTACAAAACCCTCGAAAACTAATGAAAAATGTTTTCCATGGAACATCCGTTACAAAGGGACTCCATCAAAATATTTAGTATTTAATTATTCAGAATAAATCACATCTCTCATCGCTGAATAGAAGGTGTTAAGCATTTAAATGACAAGTTTACGATAGATAAATTTTATAGAATCGGTGTCAGCGATTAAGATGTTAATTAGTAATAATGTATTATTACGTAAAAGAAAATACAAACATTCATTGCTTACATACATGACAATAAGTATTCCAAAAAACTATTGGAATCTGCATGACCTAATCAAACCACTAAACATAGACACTTAATATGTAAATGTTAGTTTACACCGAGCTTAGGAGATGTCAAACATATAAATTACACATAATTTATTATTTAAAAAAAAATAACATACGGAAGACTGTTATATAAATACAACTTTCTACTTTTGGAAGTTAATTCAAAAAGTGTGTCATCAAACATAAATATTATTATTGTATGTTATAAATTATATATTGATTTGTGATTAAGCCGTGGAGTCTTCTTGGAATAAAAATATTGGCAATTTGTAAAGCGCCGTGTATTTATAACATGACCCCAAGGCGCCGTATACCGTATCCATCACCCGAAGCTTCCAGCAATAAGATGCGTCTTCAACCTTCTTCTAAAGTTCTCCTCTATTTTTTGTAGGTTCTCCAGTGTTCTGTAAAGGGAGGTGTTCGTCAAGCACACGAATAAGACATTTAACATCTTTAATTCAGCAATGAGGCCAGTCACCCATCCTGAATGTCTTAATCTTTATTGGAGCAGTGAAGACGATTGCATGTTTGAAGCGTGCAGTTGATTTGCTTGCAGGATATGTCGTGATTGCATAAATAAAGAGATAAATTCAATAAATAAAGCACTGCATGAAGGGTTGCCAGCGATGAGCAAGGTCTATGCTCTCTTGTTATCCTACAAAATTATCCCTTTTATTTCCCATATTCATCGCACTTTCGGATACGCAATGCTCGTACATTTTTAGGTCATTGTTGGACCAAAACACTTGGATCTATAATTTTTAGCTATTTTAGTAGGTTTAAAGATCTCTATTTATCCATCTATACCCTTACACCGTATCCCAAGTGGGGTAGGCAGAGGTAACAGAATACCATATAGATATAGGTATTCTTAAATACTTCTTGCGCTTTTTTTACGTTCATAAAATTTCTCATACACGAAGATAAATTTCTCTCACCTAACAGTCCTAACACACGGCCGTCCTTGAGAATTTGAACCACGTGATCAAGCCACATGGTTCTTGGACGCTCGCGCTTCTTTATACCCTCTCTTTCAGATAGGTTTATCGTTTTTGCCATTCCTTCCTCATCCATTCGTTAATGGTAAACCAATCCAAACAAGACATTCAACATTCTCAATTCAGCCTTATTAATGAAGTTAAGAATAGCAAAATAAAAGTAAACATTGAATATGTCTCTGTAACTATGGCGAAAACAAACAAATCTATATGCACTTTAATACATACATGTTTGGTAAAACCGTTTAAGACTATTAAATATAGCATATTTGTAATTTCTTATTCAAGTGAAAGTAAATAATATACCTAAGAACATTGTGAAAATATTTAATGTGTAATGCAAAAAACATTTAATACAACATTCATCATACATAGGTACATACCATCACGCCGCTTCCCTCGGATCGAGCGCCACTTCCTTCTATTCTTGGGGACATCTTTCGCTTCCGTCACTGTCAATGTCACAATTCCACATGCATGCTCTCCTGTTCAATGTACTCAACACGTGGCCGTCCTGTAGATTTTGCTTTATATGATCTTATTGCCACTTGATCCTCGGCCGTCCACGTCTCCGAGCACCATTCCTCTCAGCCAAATATATCTTCTTGGTCATTCTGTCCTCATTCATTCTTTCCACATGCCCAAACAATCGTAACTTATTTACACTCATCCTTGTAACTACACCTACTTTCATTCCACATTCCTTTCGAATATAATCACTGTTACGCACACGATCTCTCAGACATTTAATACAAGATACTCCTATTTTAAGATCAAAAAATTAATAAGCCGTAAAAATGATATTATTATAAATAAACATGCACATTTCGTACCGATTAGGACTTAAAAAAAATCAATGTTGTTCTCACCTAGTAGCAGGGTTGTACAGGAGCAATATGCAGACCACAGCATCCCCCTTACTCCTTGCTTCTGTAACACTATCAGCTGGAAGAAGATGCTTCACAGTTCGTCCAGCAACATTCTGGATTATCTTCAAACCTCTCCCAGAAACCTGGAGTGTTACTTTAGTGGGAGGCGAAGGGTTATTTACAGAAGCAGCAGCTCTTGCCTCTAACCTTGCGAGTGCTCCCAGAGCCTGACGAGCTCCCGTAGCAGTCCTAGCCTCTTGAGCTCCGAGAAACCAGACATAGTAAGACGATTTTTTCACGTCCTTTTTTGCAACTCTCAACGCCATTTTCTTTTGTATTATTTGATCAGTTTTTAGGACATATTTACTGGATTATCTGAAACAAAAAGAAAATATAAAATTAGTAAAAACATAAAAGCTAAAATTGAAAATATGTGAATTTTACACTTATCCAAAACCAACAGTTAAATGGTAAATATGACCTAATAAGGTCTGTTTCAATAGTTTGTTTATCTAATCTGTCGGTAAAAATTCCATATTATTACTACTACTAGGTAATACTATACCATCACGGCATATCCCACAAGTGAGGTAGCCAGCTAACCAGCTGCAAATAATAAACATGCAAGCTGTCCTCCGTGCCAATAAAAAATTAAAACATTCATGATGGGTGGCAAAACTCATCGCTGAATTTAAGATGTGTAAATGACGACCGATGTGGCGCGGAGGCTAACACTCTTGCCTTTGAATCACGGGTTCGATTCCCGGTCGGGGCAAAATGAAGAATGACTTTTTCAAATTGTCCTGGGTTCGGTTGTTACATGTATATGTGTTTAGTGCGTTGTATAAATGTGTATCGTCGCGTTAGTACCCATAATAGAAGATTCATTTCTTAGTTTGGGACTAGCTCGGTCTGTGTGAATTGTCTATACATTTTGTGTTAAAAAAATGTCTAAATTTTTTCGAACACCTGCCGGACACTCGAAAACTTACGGAGAAGGGTGGGCCGGAGACCAATTCTTTACCGGTTGGTTCACGGGATGAATAATATTATTATACATTGGATTTTAACTGCTGGTTATGGACAGGCAGATTAGTGGAACCGACCGTTAAAGATTTAGTTAGTAGTTAGTTCAACAACACAACGAAGGTCATTCGCAAACTGTCAATATCCAATTCGGACAACGCCCCAACACAAAATAACATAGTCAAGCATTAAGTAAGTACCGTTATGTATTTCAATCATTCACTTGTATCTATTGAAGATAGTTGTTAAATATAATGTAAGCAAGTATCTAATCTTCTATTAATAATGATCGGTTATTATTTATTCTATGAACAACGCCACATTAATATTTTAGTTTGATCGTGTATACCTATTTATTTATTTACATTTACCAATGAGCACAACATAAAGGTTATAACGTAAACGATGAAAAAATTACATGGTCAATACTTGAAACACACACCCTCCCAGCCCGCGCCCACCTCAGCACCCCCGAAGCAACCTCTAGAACCTGACGCAACAGGAAGAGCCAGAAAGACAAGGTCCCAGGAAAGGGGAAGCCTAAGCAAACCTAGATGTATATACAAAAATTACAATAATAATGTCAAACTTACACACAAAAAAGTTTATAATAATGTAAATACATAATTATATTTTTTTATATATTTCAATTCAATCATTTTATTTGTTGTTTTTCTTTTCTTACTATTTTATTTTAATATTTTATGTAGGTATTTTCTCATTTATTACGCTCATTAATATAGCCGTTAAAGGCTTATATAGCCGTTCACTGTGTAAATAAATAAATAAATATGAATCTATTTATTCATTTATTATATCTATGTTTTCATTCTACCTACTTATCTTGCCTTCTCTTATCTTATTTGAAGCATTTTAACTGATTTTTAATTTAAAATATTCATTGTATTTGAAAATCTGTATAATAACTTATGTAAATATTGTAGATCTTTGTTTTTTATGTATTTTAGTAAGTATCTTATTCATTTCGAAAGTTGTGTTGCGAGCTATTCAGTCCAGAATTTCGTATTGTTTTTTCAATAACTCATTTCACTTTGATGTTTTTTTTTAAGATTCAAACATCTTTTGTAAATTAAGGATCTTTACTGGTTAATGTATATAATACCATCACGGATAGCCATATCTTACAACTAGGGTAACCATCAGCAGACCAGCTGCATATAATACCAAACATGCAAGCTGCCTTATCCGTAGCAACTAAAAAAAAATAAGAATTTGGAGATGAGAGAAAGACCTCATTGTTGAATTGAATATATTAGATTTTTTTCAAACACCTGCATCTTGCAGAACAATTTATATATGTATGTAATTTTTTCAATAATTATAATTTCTTGAGAAAAACTGTGTAAAACTTTGCTAGTTATCTAATAATATGATCATCGTCTTATATACTAATAGCAGGTATTTTTACTACAGATGTATATATTATAATATTTATACAAGCCAAATAACAGTGCGATGATCTGAAGTGTGCGTTTACGATTTTATCCAGTTAAACTAATACAAGAATCTGCTGAATGCTATCCGTTATAACAAATTAAATACTTTAAAATAACTAACTATTACTTTTATTTACAAATGATTACATAAAAGGTATACATTTATATTATATACAATAAATACACAGACGGCGAGTTTATCGCAAAGGCGCGATCTCTTCCAACTAACCCAACCCACTATTACTCACAGAGGATGAATCTCAAAAATCTCATTTCTTAACACAACTTTTTCATGAAGTATTTTTGATATTTAAAGTAATATCGACCTGTTGCATTCTGTAACTGATTTCTGGAAATATAGTTCATATTTTTTACTTGTGGCAGCCCATATTCATACGAAGTGAAGTTTGCTACAGATCTAAGTTTGGTTATTTTTTTTAAGACATAATATACAGTTTCATTCACTTACTTTTGTAAACTTATATTTGACTTCTGTCTTGAACACAGATATTTTTTTTTTGTTTTGTTTTCACCTTGTTTATTGCTTAAATAAATAAAATAAAAGTTTCCCTCTTTTCACCAGCACCTTGGAAATGGTCAATGGTTCGATAAACGGCGCCAAAGTAACAAATCACCCATCATCATCATACAGTATGTGTATAAATAAATGTGTAAATAGACGAATTTGTACTTATATAGGTAGATAGCAGAGGCGTGTTTTCCATAAATGCATAAAAGCACCGCATGCCTATCAAAAATGTGGGTATTGTCCGAAATATAGACATTAAAAAAAAAGTTATGTGATATAGAGGAAATATCTCAAAATCCTATACAGAATTGAAATTTGGCAACGGAAACAAAGACGGGGGGATATACATTTGTAGAATCGTGGTTAGATGGAATCGCTTCAGTGTGATAATCTCGCCACTGCATATCTTCTTAGTATTTTAAATTTTGAATTGTTTTGTTAACACTGTTATATAATGATGATGTGCAAAAAGAATAAAATAAATCAATATTTTCTTAAATCCGATACCAAATTTTAAAAATAATAATAAAATACGAAAGCATGGCTGATTTAAGAAGTGTAGTCCCACCACTGGAAGATAGGTAGTCAGGTGATTGGTTGATTCAATATTATGTGCTCAGTGTAAATAGGTATATATACGTGTGTAGGTATATGATATATCTATGTATGTATACACCTATAATATGTAATATGACTTACTAACCTAACCTCAATAGGAATCAACAGATGAAACTACATATCATGTCATTTACGTTGGAAAAGTGCTCAGTGCAAGAATCGACCGAATCTTATATATTTTATATTTATTTCTATTTAGTCTAGTGAAGCAGCTAATTCCATTTCTTATTAAGAAAAAGTAATATTTTACTTAATAGTTGGGTTTATTACAATTCTAATGTGAATAATGTTTAAACTTGCAAATGATGTGTTATATTTTGTAACGTCACTCACCCCAAAGGTATAAAGGTAAATGGTGTCATTTTTTTCAGACAATAAATAATAATGTTATGAGGATTGGTATTTTTTTTTTATTTTTTTATTTTATTTTATTTCACAAACAGACAGTTATAACACAAATGACAATACACAGACAAATCAATATTACAATTAATAAACCAGCAAAGTTTGTAAAATTATTTGGTATAGTATAATGCAACATTAACATTTTGTAGTAAACACGAGAAAAAAAAACAGATATTTCAAGAAAAAAAAGAAAGCTTCAAGCACGTGCAATAAATCATCTCCAATCAAGAAGGGAATAAAGGAATGGGACAGGAAATTGGAGCAGAAAGGAAAGCATCAAATGATTAAACCCCAAGAGACCCCGAAGTCACCAGGGATCTTTTTATAGTGTCATTGAAACGTTCCAAGGATGTATCGAATATATCTATATTGTTATGGTTCAATCGCAATAATATGTGTATGTGGCGCTTGCGAATCGGCTCAGGCTAGCTGAAGCGAATTTTATAATGGCGATGACAATTCCTCATATTTCTCACCATGATTTTCTCAAATCAATTATTTCAGAGCGGGTGACTCCAATCATCGCTGTAAAGCGACTCCGCCCAGCTATTTTCCACGGAGAGAGTTTCCATTAAAACTGAGATGCTAAAGCCAAGAACATTGAATTGGCTGCTGACTTACTCCACCTTCACGAAACGAGCATATCGCTTACTGTTAAAGTGTTTAAGGTGTTAAGGGTTCGTTACGAAAACAGAAAAAAATATAACTTAATAATTTCGACTTGAAATCTTCTTGCATTGTACGTTTCAATCACAGTTTACATTATTTTAACAAATACCGTGAGGCCTGACTCTATTGTAACCATATGAGAACATACGGCGGGTATGTGATAGGTATTGTGTTCACTACAACATCCATTCAACAATCGTGAGAAGTCACCAATTATGTACTATTCTTCTTAATATTAGGTAGGTAATACGAGCAATAGCAACCATTGCACATTCACAACATGTTTATTTGTTAATTATTTACTCAACGATATTTTCCATCTTACTCAACTTGCAGTAGTGCTAATAATCTGTATATTTTATCTTTCTCATGCCATCTTCTACAATTAGGGTAGCCAATACATTGACTGCATGTACACAAACAGCCTGTACTTTACGTGTCAATACAAAACAAGGCAATTAGGAAGGATGGAATACCTTACTACGAATAACGGAATAAGACATTTAACATCTATTCAGACATAATAATAATATGAAAATTTATATAGCGCCGTATTGTGATAATTCAAGGGCGCTTTACAACATCTAGGCTAGGATCATTATCCACGAACATTTTTAAAAAAATGATAGGTCAATTGTGTCGGTGCATATGTAGTAGAATTCCATAATTATGTAATTTGAAACAAGTGTTTCTTTCTACTATAATTTATTAATATTTTTGAAAATGAAACACAATATATAGTTATTCCATTATTGACTTTATTTATTTTTGCGAGCCGGCTTTCAAGAGCTTCCGCTCTCATCGTCAGGCAAAAGTAAAGTAACTTTTACTTTTGCCTGACGATGAGAGCGAAAGCTCTTGAAAGCCGGCTCGCAAAAATAAATAAAGTCAATAGTGGAATAACTATATATTGTGTTTCATTTTAAATAATATTTATATGAACTTCCACCAAGAACCGTCGGTCGATAAATTAAACTTTATAAGTTATTGATTCCGAGAGAGACGTTACGATTGATAATGACCTGATAAGTCGAAAGATGTCTCTCTCGGAATCAATAACTTATTGTACGAGAAAGAAACACTTGTTTCAAATAACATAAACGTAATAGGTATCTATTTAGTTCGACGGTAGCCTGGAGGTGGAATCTCAGCCTCGTGCACAAAAGGTGCGCGGTTCGATCCCAAGTGCTGTCAAACTCCCCATTTACGACACAAAATTTGAGCTTACTGTGAAAGGTGTGTAAGGTTGTTTTTGGGTTCATAACAAAAGCTCAGATATATCTTTTTCAAAAAAAAAAAATGTCTAGCTGAAAATAGGGAGGAATGGAGAAAAAAAACCAAACTCGTTGCAGAGCAATCCAATGGATTGTTACTCACTGTATAATTATATTTTACACATGCTTCACGAATACCTCACTTTTACAGTAGGACACTGTAAAATTTACAGAAATGTGTGGGAGACTTATTCTTTACCGGGGACTCCACAGAATTATGTATTATGAAAGAGAAATTGTCGAGTAAAACCAATAATAATATATTTATAATAAACGCAATTGAGAACAAGACACTAAATAAAGTATATATATATAATGTACATATAGATAATATACAAACAATAATAATATGTTCTACTTGTGATGGAAACGCAAGCGGCAGGTTCACATCGTTACACATTGCCTACCTACCTTACATATGTTGCTACTAGAACTTAAAGAATTATTATCTTAAGTAGATATATTATTATGTATTATGGAATATAAAGCCTATGATTAAAATGGTTGGTAACCTTTAGTTAATGGTAAACTAATGATTTAATACCTATACATAACTACAATAATATGTTGTGTTTGCACAAAAATAACGTAATTTAAAAGAATCGCCATAAACAATATGAATTTTACTTAATGCATCACTTTTTACAGTTATTTTTTCATCATAATATTCCCACAATTATATATAAATATGGACAATTTGTAAAGCGCCGTTTACTCAAAACATGACCTCAAGGGCGTCGTGTACCGTATCCATCACCCGAAACTTCCAGCAAAAAGGTGCGTCTTTAGCCCTCTTTTAAAGCTCTCTCCATTCAAGTCCTCTCGCAGACCCAGGGACAGCTTGTTCCAGTATCTGGGATCCGCAACCTTAACGCGAAATCTCCAAAGCCTATTTTGCGAGACCGAGATGGCTCAATATTGGTCTCTAAATCTTTCCTGTAAATTTCCCGAAAGTAATGTAAAAGGCAATGGTTGAAAAATATAAATAAATTTACATCTTAAATTCAGCGGTTAGGTTTGCCTGCCAAAAGTCTTAATTTTTTGTTGGCATTAAGAGGACAGCTTGCATTTTTATCACAGGCAGCTGATCTGCTGGCTACCCTGCTTGTGATATAAACCACGATGGTATAATAATAGTGGTAATAGTAGTATAATGATCCAACATATTACAAGACATATGTTAAGAGTTAGTTTCATATATTATATTAAATCAATAATAATAATTATAAAATCCAGTGCCCCACTGACCCGGATTACGGGGGGCGAGGTAGTTTGGGGCCGCCATCTGAAACCGGTCCTGAGGAATGTCGAAACACCAAATATATATTAATAAACAATTATTTATAAGACATGTTTTCCTATCAAGTGCCTTTTTATTATTTTCTTTTTTCTGTACAATGTTAACAACGGGTATTAAATAAAATATCTAAAATTTCTTTTCTATGTTTGTAATTATATATCAATTATTATCAGAATTTGAAATTACACATATATGTATACTATTGCTCTGATTTCCTTGTGAATTGGACAGGAATTAAATCAAATATCCTACATTGCTAACTATTAGGGCTATTTTTTGTTATAAATTGGGTATGGAGAATTTTCGGGACAATAAATTTAAAAAGAGATTAATACATATTCATAATACACGGTTCACAAAAAATTAAGGTTTAAAAATACCTAAAACCAACAATAAGTATGGTGATCGTACTCTGGAGTGCTTGGTTCCTAAGTTGTTCAATTCGCTGCCACTCTGCATAAAAAAGTGTGACAAAATTGGTAAATTAAAATTATTATTTAAGAATTGGCTCAGAAAAAATAGAAATATGTACATATAACTGTAGTGTGAGTGTTAAATGGATTTGTAGGCATTTATAGGAGTAATACAGTTGTATTTAACTTTTTTTTAGTTATAAGTTGGATGTGGAGATGAGCGGAGCCTGTTGACAAGTCATTTCAATGACTTAACGGGCTTCGTTCGTTGGTTGCACAGTTTTATGAATATATCCTTATATGTGATTTGATAAATGTGAATTGTAATTGTATGTATAAAATATGAAATAAAGATTATATTATTATTAAAAAAAAAAAACATACATACCATCACACCGCTTCCCTCGCAGGGTAGGCAGAAAGGATCGAGCGTCACTTCCCTCTATCCTTGCATACATCTTTCGCTTACGTCATTGTTATAAAATTCCTCATGCATGCTCTCCTGTTCAATGTGCTCAACAACGTGATCGTAGGATTTGATTTAAATGATCTTGCCATTTGATCCTCGGACGTCCACGTCTCCGAGCATTATTCCTCTCAGCCAAATATATCTTCTTAGTCATTCTGTCCTCATTCATTCTTTCCACGTGCCCAAATTAAATCAAATATCTATTAGATAATTATGAAGATTGACCCTCTGTACATTATTTGTATTTTTTTTTAATTTGTTAGTAGATAAGAAGGTATAGTCTTGACCTCGTGGTTCGATCACAGATGCCGACGAACTCCCCTTTCACGACACAAGCTTTAAGCTTACTGCAAAAGGTAGATAAGGTTGTATTTGGGTTTATAACAAAAATTAATAGAGAAGTTATATTTTAACATCAAAACCTACCACGGTTAAAATATTATTTAGTGCAATATTTAACCTAACACAGATAATAGTAAATGTTGTTTTACAAAGAATCGAAATATTTTCGTCATAACGTTTCAAAAACAAAAACACAGAAATATAAAAATTCTCATACCAATTTAAGTACGTAAAAAACTATGCAATTATTATGATTAAATATATGTGAGTTACACATCATTAAACATTTCAGATTATTTGGAAGACAACATCAACATAGCACTGTTAATATTAATTAATTAAACGAAAATATTGCAACTTTATAACATTACTTCACTATGAATTCATTTGAAAATATTTAATTTTTTACATTTTTTTTTCTCATGAAACTGCTCTTAAAGTTACACACTTTTTGTCAAATATGTAGATATATTATATTCAAATACACCATTCCTCGTAGATTTTTGGTACCTTTATAATAGATTTCCCATTCTTTTTTGTGAATTTTCTAGTGTCCTGTAAAAGAAAGGTATTCACAAGACATTCAAACTTTAAAACATTTAATATTTTCAATTCAACATTTTTGAGGTCACACATTATGAATGTCTCATTTCATGTGGAAGGGGGAGTATTACCTGTGTGATGATTACATGTTGCAGATATTATTTTGTATCTGGTTTATATCATAATCATTCACTTGCTGCAAAATTGAAGACTGTTAAATTACAACAATACCGACACATGAAGCTGTTATTGGGATTTATAAGAGAGAATATCGGAGCCTTCGGCAAGTCGCCCGGTAACTTAATTGTACAAAGCACATCTCGCGACAAGATAGGTTGCGGGTTCAAACTCCGTTCGGGGTACTACCACATCAGCCTCCCTAGACAAACATGCACTTGGCGATCGACTACAAACGAATTTTCGACTATAACCGCAACAATAACACATAATTATACGGTACATGTAGGTAGATTGTCGAAAAGTTTGCCTCATAGATTTTTATACATACATAATATCTAGATGGAGTACTCGTATGTATTTTCATTGTAATAAAGTGAGGCACCATTTTCGGCGTTTTTGACAGATCGGTTGGCGAAAAGAAGTGTAGCAAATCGCTTAAAACGTCGACAAGAACTTCAAAAAATGTCCAATTACGTTTTTGTAAATGTAAAAATGATATATTTTTATAAAAATGCGAGAAATACTTCATAAAATGTAGGAAACACCACACGCTTTCGCCAACCGTTCTGTCAAAAAATCATAGATTTTTTGCCTCACTTTTGTAAATGAGTCAGGGTTCTAGGTTTTGTATGGAATTCTGTGGTTTGTCTACGGCCCCAGGTGACGTTGTCTTTTCTAAGACTTATATGGTAGTTTCGTGTGCTAAATTTGCATACCTAACAACTACCACACTCCTTGTGAGAGACACCGTAGTGGTATTCGTAGATAGATAGATAGAGATACGAATGAGTGTGCAAATACTTGAATTACTTATAAAGCTTTGATTGCACCTTTTTTTAATATTATATACCTACCTTCCTACACCATCGTACATATAGGTAGGTATACTATCATGTTTCATCACAAAGTGTGTGAATGAACTTACGACAGATTTTTATAAGTGATTACACTTAGGCATTATCAAAAAAACACACACAAATTGTAATGTTGCCAAACGTGAAATTAATAATGTTAAATTATTGTTGTTGCTTAAACATAAATTGTTTTGAAACGAGGTCAATTAGTTATTAATACTTAGTAATAATAAAATTGATGTCGTGGCGAGAGATCGCACAAATTACACACAGGTAGCTGTTTTGTGCGATTTATGCGAGATTTGAAGAGATTAAATCACTACGCAATATACCTGTGAAGAACTTTTGTTTGGGTTTACAGATATCAAATATTCATCTCACAGTAGGTGATCAGAAACTTAAACCGTGAAAGACTGAGAATGAGCTTCTTGTCCCTTGATCATTTTTCTCTACAGCATATCACTGGGCATGGCCAACTGAGAAGTAAACTTTTTGAGTTGGCCTTAACTGATAATCCATGGTGCACATGTGAGACAGGAGCTCAACATGCGGAACATATCCTTTTGGAATGTACTTTGATGATGGATGCAGGAGGGGAAATGATTCTGGGTATGACTGTTAACACTCCTTGACCCTTCTGGTTTGGGGAAGTGTTTTTAAATGCCACAAGAGCTTCACACTTCAAGGCAGCCGGGTTCCCCACACACTAACGTAGTAAGGTCGGAGATGCCAACACTGGCATAGTGGTACTAGACTAGAGAGAGTTGAAAGATTAATAGATTTTCACCTAAACGGATAAATAGGAGTCCTTGGACTCCTGATATATCCGAGAAATAAAAGTTATTTCAACTAATGTGAAGAACTTTGGGATCTGCTACGTCAGCCGGGTCCTCCGACAACTGATGTGGTAGGCTTGGAGATGCTAACACTGGCATAGTAGTACTGATGGACTGGAGAGAGTTGAAAGGATTTGCCACCAAGAAATTGTCACCTAAACAAAGTTGTTTCAACATCTGTGAAGAATCATCTGTGATTTTTTGAAGAAATTTTTATCCTCCAAGTTGTAAAAAAAAATTAACGTATTGAATACTAAACTATTCCATTACATCATCTCTTACGAGGAGGGTAGCCAGCAGGCAATCTGCATGTAATGAACATGCGAATTGTATTCTTAGTGTCAATAAAAAATAGATACTCAGTACGGATGTCATTCATACCTCATTTCTGAATTGCTGATGTTGAATGTCTCACGTTTTATTGAATATAAATAAAGCCCTAAAATTCAATAAAAGTAGGTACTTTTTTTTAGATGAATCTGAGTTTTTGATAAACTCAATCACACTCAGGATAAGTAAATAAATAAATAAAGTTTGCACACGAGCCATTAAACTTGATTAATACGATTCCATTAATTTTGTGTATTTATGTTGGGATGAATAAATATTAAACTTTCAGTTTAGATTCTCTGTTTATCCCACGTTTCGTTCTCTCTGCCTACCACACTTATAAGACGTGAGAGCATAGTGCAGTACCTAGTCGTTTAGAAATTTGAATGTAACCATCAGATCACCATTCACTATTATGCACTTTTTCATACTTTTACATCATAACAGCTTAGAAACCAAACCACTTATAATTAGGTACCCATAACACAAAAACACTGGGCATCTGTAAAAAAAATAATGGAAAGAGAGTGAGAGAGAGATATATATGTCCATTTATGTAGTGGTCATCAACCTCTAGCGACCCAGCTGATCATGTTTCTCTAGTTTAAGACTAGACAATCCTATCACCCAGTACTGCCCGGGTTTTTTTATCTACCCAAATATTATAAATTATACCCACCTTGGGTAGGTAGGTACCTACTATATAATATAGGCGAAAAATATTAATAGGTAGATATATAAACCTACTATTACTTCTACGAAACCATCATGGCATATCCTACTGGTGGAGTAGTCAGCAGATCAGCTGCATATAATAAACATGCAAGTTGCCCTCTCCGTGTCAACAAAAAAATAAGTCATTCAGAATGGATGACAAATCTCAGCACAGCTGAATTTAGGATGTGAAATGTCTTTATTTTTTGAACATCTGCATTTTACAGCATATTCAAAAGAATATGGATAAGAGTATTGGAAAAAAAAGTAAAATAGTACCTACTAGCCCCCCCCCCTCTTCCTCGTCTCTCTAGAAGTAAGAAGTAAGTCTTAGTTTTCACTGATCAAAATGGTACACATAATTATTAGTAATTCAAGAGTTTTTGTGTTTACGTTGTGGAAATCCATTTTTAATTTTATTAAATAAAATATAAAAATATATTATTGAGCACTGTTTAATCTCCACTATGTTAGGTTAGATACCGAACGTTTTCGCATATACTTGTAGGCATCTTCAGGGAAACTGAAATCTAAAAATTGTGAGGGTTGTTGTTCATGTGGTGAGAAGGTTGGTGTTCATGTTGGTGTTCATGTGGAAGGCTGGTGTTCATGTGGAAGAAGTAATTATTAGTCTATTTTCAATGTAATCCGTCACTTTTTTTGTATCCATATTAAATTAATTAAAAAACTTATACTTTTTTATACACACTTATATTTTTATTTTTGTAGACAATATTGTTACGTCTCTTAATGAGACAATATTGATAATGTCTCATTAAGAGACGAAACAATATTGTCTACAAAAATAAAAATATAAGTGTGTATAAAAAAGTGTAAGTTTTTTAATTAATTTAATTATTAGTCCACTGACTCTGTCATTTGTGTAAAATGACGTTATGATATGAATTAATGAAGGATTCTAATGTCTACATCAGTGCTACATTAATACACCCATATACCTATACACGTTCTTTTATAAGAAAAATATTTGCAAGTAGGTACCTTTGAGAGGAGATAAAAAATACCTACCCGTTAAATTAATTTAAAACAATTTTATATTAAATATAGGTGTGTACCTATCTATTTTATTCTATTGCTTAAAGGAGTGTAAGTATATTAGACGTATAAAAATCTATAAGTATAAAAACTAATGACAAACGGATTCAGACAACCAACGTCAAAAAACTCATTGTAGTAGTCAGTCAACTAATCAAGTAACATCGAGGAGACAAAAACATGAACAGTTTAACATTGTTTAAAAATTGCGCTTTCCAGACACATTCAAGTGAGAGAAGTTGAATGTATATATGAAAATAATTATAAATAAATGTTTCGTGAAGCGCCAAAGTTTTCAAGTGTCCTGTTAAAGGCAGGTGTTCGTAAAAAATAAACGCTTTTTACATCTTAAATTCAGCAATGAGATTTGCCATCCAGTGGTGCTGTGCAGATAATCGAAAAAAAGTTCATAAGTTAGAATTAATTAATAAAAATTCATTAAAAATATTAACGGTTAGACGAAAGAAATCACTGTAAAATGATAATCTTGCCACTGCATAATATCATCACATTTTTTCTCATGTAAACTGATTTGTTGATTTCGTTATTATTATTGGATCACTTATATTGCGCTATTTTTGTAATGAAATCACTTCAAGAGCGCATTCACAATATTATTTGTCACTTTAATTTATTTTTATTACTTTTAAAATACAAATCATGTAAACTATCTTTATTGTCACAAATTTAGGTATGAGATTTAACTTTATTAAAATTTATCACTTAATTTCAAGAAACAAACACAAAAAACAAAACTATCAAATAAAAAAACACTTTTTTTTGGTCGAAAAATAAAAATAAATAAAAACTTAATCGATAAACTATTATAATTTAATTAAAAAATTGGAGAAGTCAGGGTTCAGTCAGCTACAAGAGCGCCATCTACCCATTATGTGAATGATGATGTGCAAGAAGAATACAATAAATAAATAAAATTCCCCTTTCAGGACACATGCTTTAAGCTGTGAATAAAGTTGTATTTGGGTTTGTAACAAAACCCAGATATATCTTGAAGAAAAAAAACATATCTGCCCGAAAAAAATATTTTATTTATCAGATTGGTTATACATATTTGTGGGGCTTTAAATAAAATTACATATTTTTTGCCAGGGCCTCCACGGGACGGATGATAACCTAACTTAAACACTACTTTCCGTGCGGCAGTCACGTTGTAAACTCTTTGATTGTACCGTAGAATATCAGCAATGTTGATAATATTCTTATACATCTGCAGAAGTTATAAGAATGAATAAGGCTTGCGGTTAATTCTAATCAAAAAATAATCAAGTCAACGCAAAAAATCAGTAGCTATATCAAACAACTTATTGCAGATATTACTATTTATGTAGAGTTCCCGCAGAGACTTGAAATATAATAGATCCTGAATGTATTAAATCGTTATTAAATGTGAACATTGTGAAATTACAGCTGGAAAAATAACAAAAATAAAAATGAATCAACTATAACGGTGGTTTGAACACGTGGAAGAAACAAATAAGAATAGAATGACTAAGATAAAATACCCATTATGTAGGTATATATACAATATATATGACTGAAAAGAATGGTGCGCAAAGATATGGCCGTCTGATGATTAAATGCCAAGATTTTAATATAAACAGGATCGTATTCCGATCGGATTCCATAATTGGATTAATCGAAACTTACGTTTCATTCTACTATTAAACAACCCGAGAAAAACGCGATTCATAATGAATGACCTAAGAAGTGGAAAGACATCTCTCTAGCGTTATTTAATCTATGGTACAACGAAACGTTTGTTTCAATTTATCGTATAATTGTGATATAAACTTATATGTAAACAGAATTAATGCATTTTTTCATGAGCTAGATCTATATACCATTAGAGAGTTTTCATTTATTTAGATTTTTGTGCATAGAACAATTAAGTAGGTATTATAATTATTGTCTATGAAATAAAATGACTTTTTTCTATGGAAATAAATATAATATGTAAATAATAACAATAATGGAAGTAAGTTGGTACCCACGACATAGTTTCAATTAGATAGATAGATATGGGACCATTAGGTCCCTTTCACATTTTATTATTTTTTTCGTGTCGGACTGAGATGCGTCTTCAGTGCTGAGCCAGTTGCACAGCAGCTGGAAAACTGTCATAAATATCTAAAATTTTGCATATTCTACTCAAAAATTGAGAATAATCAGTAAGTTTTGCAACAACGTGGATTATTTATCACTACAGTGACATATAAACAGTGGACACATTCTGCAGAAAAACCTCATTTCATAGCGTTCCATTTTCAAATCAATAAATGTGGTTCAGAAACAGATATACAAATAATTCGCTGAATATATACGTTGAAGTCTATGATGAAATTTCACCAAGTTATACCTACATTGTCATTTAATAACCCTATAATTATGAGCACATAGTAGAAACGAGCCCCTATTAAATTTAGAATGGTGATTCTAAATACCAACTTCATCTCACAACATTCGTAATGCTCTCAATGGCCCAAGGATTCTCTTGTGGAAGAAATTTTTACAGTCAAGAAGTTCCTTTTTTCTGGAAACAATAATTTAACGTTGAAATAATTTTTATTTCCTGGATATTTCAAGAGTCCAAGGACTCTGTTATTTATCTGTTTAGGTGACAATTTCTTTATTCTTTTAACTTTCTGTAGTCAATCAGTCCCACTGTTCCGGTGTTGGCATCGAATTTAATATGAAACATAGAAAGAGATGGGGTTTCCTGTACAACGAGACCAATGTACGAATGTGGTGCTGAGCAATCTTTGTATATTGTCACAATATCTACAGGAGTGTGCTTAGTGAACTGCCACAATATTCATAATGAAAGATATTATTTGTAACATTTTTCCAACTGATGTGACATTGACGTAGTAGGAACTCAGTACCTATCGGGTCTGATGCAAAGAATAAGTATGCGACAAAGTCATAGATATTAATGTGAAAAGAGGCTTCATTACACCTTTGGTTAGATCGAGAGAGAAAATATTCATAAAAATAAAAATATAATAATATTTATTTGTGTTATGATTATTATTACCATTCTTAAAATTACATGCATAGGTATAAGAAAAAACACAACAAAATCTGTACAAAACAACCCATTATTATAAAAATAGGTACATAATTTGAAGAGAGTGTTTGGGTCGTGTATTGAGAATGTCGTGTTAGAGAAAAACGCAGTTTTTTTACATTGAAAATAACACTTTTTCTGTATTGTATTTTCTTCGTAATTTACTATTTGATTCGGCACATAAATTACCGAAAGTGTTTTGTAAAAATAATATACCTAATCGTTGTTTTGTATTTTTTGCAATGTGTAGGTAGTTTTGTATGTATTTTTAGCCATTTAAATTGTTTTGTGTAACTTTCATAAAGACAAATAATTGACAATTCGTGTCGTATGATATCGTTATAATAGGTAATTGTCTAAACGGTTGAAATTACAACAATTTCGCGATAAACTCTAAATGCGCAATTTCTATCTCTCTCTCTCCAAAAATCATCACTCTCGATATCATCCACAACCGGGGAAGTCAGCAAAATATTATAGCTGTAGGTATGGCATAATCTTGTAACTGTTTTTCTCGTTGTCAATAAAAAAATAAGATATTCAGAATAGCTAGCAAACCTTATCACTGAACTAAAATTAATTGTGATTTTTGTGATTGTGTATATGTTTCAATATGATTGATATGTTTGTGAGATGTTTGCCCTAGAACAGGTTATACCTAGTTGGGCAGCATCAATGAAAATATGTATAAGATTTGTAAATTATCAGTGTAATAAAATAAATAAAATGTATGCAAGCGAAACGTGGACATGGTTGAAGAAGGACGAAAGTGGAATAAATGCTGTGGAGATGAGATCGCTGAGGAGGATGGTTGGTAAAACGTTGCGTGATAGAGTGAGGAATGAGGATATTAGAAGAATGAGTGGATGCAAGAGGAGTGTTGTGGATAGAATGCGTGTAAATGAATTGAGATGGTTTGGTCATGTGGAACGAATGAAAGAGGAAAGAATGACAAAGAGGATATACTTGGCTGAAAGGAGGGGTGTGAGGAAGCGCGGGCGTCCGAGAACTACATGGCTTGAACATGTAGATCAAATTCTCAAGGACGGCCGTGTTTTGAGTAAAAGAAACCGACGTGCGTGCAAGAGAGATTGTATGAATGTAGAGGAAGCGAAAGAAGTATGTAAGGACAGATCTAATTGGCGTTCCGTTCTCTCTGCCTACTCCACTTGGGATACGGCGTGAGGGAATAGATAGATAGATAGAATAGATAAAATAAATAATAATAAAAAAAAAATAATGTTCAAAGCCTTATTTGCGTTATTTTATAAACACATGCCTTTCATAAGACAATTAAAAACCTACAAAAAATAACGGGAGACCTGTTCTTTCCTAAAGACTTCACGAAATGTCCAATTAAAGTTAATCAAAAAGAGGACTTTGGCTTTATTTACAAAATTTCACAACATCAAGTCAGTTATTACAAAAAGAACATCGCAAAATATTAAAAGATATTGTTAATTCTACTATCTCTACCATAGAAAAGAAACTAACTATTGTACAAAGAACAGCAATTTTATAACTAAGTAATATTATAATATTATCTACCTAGTATGATCTTGTACCTGTGACATGATAACTTCCACTACCCACATTAATATTGAGATTTGTTGAAATTACTGCAATTAATATAATTATCTTACATGAACTTTAATTGTTATTTTATTCTGTGACTAATCTAATTACCGAACTATGTATCCTACAACATAAATAATTTATACAAGTCTATACTATAGAGTTCCTGGAAAAGAATAGATCTCCGGCTCTTTTTCGTAAGTTTTCTAATGTCCTGTAAATGACAGGTGTTCGAAAAAAATAAAACACTTTATATGGGGTGTACACATTTGGCGAATATCGCCAGGCGAATTTCAAAATATATCGCCAGGCGAAAAAAACAAAATTCGCCGTACGCCCATTGATCGTCACACCTGTTCACACAGTCCACCGATTTAGAAACGATCTGTCAGATGCGCTTTGATTTTGACACTATTTTCAAAATGGCGTCGAGATGGAGATCGCGAAATGTTTATTTTTAGTCAAAAATGTTATAGTAGATGTTATAAGGCGCCTTTTAATTAAGGAAACAAACGCCACAAACCAACAACAAAGATAACAGCTGTCACGAAGCGGGAAACATTATAAAATTTATAGGTTATAAAGTTTTTACCATAGATACGAACGCCGCACACATCTGCGCATGCGCGAATCGTTCAAACGGCCGAAAATGTTGGAAGGTGGTCAACTCGAGACGATATCGTTTCTACTGGTTTTTATCGTTTCAGACTAGCTGTCATTTTGTTCACACGGTTCAAATGGCTGGCGATATTTTGGTGCCTGGCGATATTCGCCAAAGTGAGAACACCACATTACTTCGTAAATTCAGCGACGAGGTATAACACATACCCTGAATGTGCTATTTTTTGTTTGGCACAGAGAGGACAGCTTACAATTTAAAATAAAATGATGATAATAATAATAAACACTTAATGGTCAAAATAAATTTGTTCAAAAGGCGTACATATTGCCTTGGGGCAATGTCTTCCAGTATCATTGTCAGTAGTGTTTAACATCATCAACTCTTACTTATTTTATCATTAGATCTTCACTTTAATGTGTATAATTGTTAAGCTAACTACTGTATTATTTTAAGTTCAATAAAAAGAAAAAATCAAGAGACATGTCAATTGAAAAATCTGGTTTTCATAAAAACAAGACAAACCAAATTTTAACACATTACCACAGAAATAGAGTAAGAGAAAGAAGTATGTAAGGATAGAGCGACATGGCGTTCCGTTCTCTCTGCCTACCTCACTTGGGATACGGCGTGAGGGTATAGTATAGTATAGTATAGTACCACAGAAATATATCCAACAATAAAAAGTACTCAATAGTTCTCTGTATTAAAAATTATTTGACTTACGACCATTCATCACTAAAGTCTAAAATTTGTCTCACAAATAAATTAGCATACCATAATTTAATAATAACTACGTTAATGTTGTTTTATTGTACGTCTCCCACGAACCGTCACTGACCTCATTCTTCATACAAACTAATACTTGCATCTTTATAGCGCCATAGGGCGAATCCATTGGCGTGGAAAATTATAATAATAATATACACAAATAATAAAATGTAATGATTTTAATTTAATTGCCGCTACACGACGAAATGAATCAAGAGTTTTATTAGGTTATGTTTATAATAACATTATATATTATGTATATCTTATTACCTGATTTCAGGTGAGCATTAACTACTTAATTATTTTATTTTTAATGAACTAAGAACAGTTTTGTTTTTATTAAATAAAACATTAATAATCTCTTTTCTACTGTGTGAATACTGCCTAGAAAATGAGGATAGGTTAAAACAAACCTTAAATTCCGATTAAACTTGTATTTACAGATTAACTGCTGTATCGACTGTCCATCTCCATAACTTAAAAAGTCGAAATGTTTTATATTCGAGAAACCACCATTTTTGTAATTTTGGTATATTTATGGAGAAGAGCGGGAGACCAATTCTTTACCGGGTGTTCCACGGGCTCTTCTCCATAAGTTTTCGAGTGTCCTGTAAAAGGCAGGTGTTCGAAAAAATATGACATTTTACGTCTTAAATTCAGCGATAAGGTTTGCCACCCATCCTGAATGTCTTGATTTTATATTGGCACGGAGAAGACAGCTTGCATGTTTTATACGCAGCTGGGCTGCTGGCTACCCCACTTGTGGGATATGTCGTGATGGTATAGTAGTAGTAGTAGATATTTATACTAAGAACACAACAGAAAGTGAAATATATACTATATAATATTTGCACTGTTAGAGGCATTATGTTGTCTTTGTTCCGTTCTATAGTCAAACACTTCAAAATATTTATTTGTGGAATTGAAAATAGGATTTTTCTTATTGTTTGTGTTATAATTATTATAATTATTTGTGTTCAGTGTTAATGTGACGTGGTTAGATGGAAGAAATCACCATATAGTGATAATCTCACCACTGCATATCATCACAGTTTTTTTTCTTATATAAAAAGATTTGTTGATTTTGTTATGTGAATGATGATGTGCCAGATGAATAAAATAAATAAATAAATATTAAGTTTAATTATATAAATATAATTCATTTCTTTTCTAATAATTTAACTACTCAAATGTAAGCACCTAGATAGCCATGTACCTTCAGTCACATATGTACATACATTCTAAGAATTTAAGTTCTACAAATTTCTAATAGATTATAAGGAAAAATATTAGGAATATATAAACTACATTCCACGAACAAGCAACTGTTATTCACAATAATTACTTAATCGTTATACCTACATTTTATTTTGAACACATCAAGTTTAAATTATGCTAGAGGGTTTCGTGTTTGAATGAACACGCGTTGATGTTATTTTCATATAAAAACGATAATAATTAAATCATCGCCGCGTTTTTAGATTTTTTACAAACAGGAAGTATTATGAATAGTAATATTCTTATATGCGTTTCTAAATAAAGAAAATAATAGTTTCTAAATATTAGAACTTGTTATGTACGATAAGCTAACATTGATGCTTGCTTAACATTAACCTACGATGCTTGCTTTTTGTCCATTTACGCAGAAGTCCGAAAAAAGGGGGATACATACATTTATACGTAAATTTAACACATAAAACTACCATATAAGGCTTAGAAAATACAACATCACCTTAAGTTTCCTTATACAATGGTTAATTGTAAAAAAATACATGATAAACATACATACGAGTATACATGTTGACATGTAAAAGAACACACAGCAGGCACATTTGATTTTTTATTAATAATATGACATAATATAGACAATTTACATAGATCGAGCTAGTTTTTTTATGTAATTTGTCTATATTTTGTCATATTATTAATTAAAAATCAAAAGTGCCTTTGCCTGTCTGAATCATGTATAATGGATACTATAAGATGACACACATAATTATATACAAAATTGAGTTCGTCGGTAGCCTAGAGGTAGAGTCTCGGCCTCGTGAACAAGGGGTCCGTGGTTCGATCCCAGGTGCCGGCAAAATACCCTTTCACGACACAAGCTTTTAGCTTAGTGTGAAAGGTGTATAAGGTTGTATTTGGGTTTATAACAAAAACCCAGATATATCTTTAAAAAAAAACACTAAACAAAAATACATAGGTAGCTAAATGTAACACCCAGGCCCAGAGCAATTTGAAAAAGACCATTCTACGTTTTGTCCTAGCCTGAAATCGAACCTGGGACCTCGTGATTCAAAAGCGAGAGTGTTACCCTAACATCACACTGGCCGTCTCGATACGCAATTAAACTTTCATTAATATCAGCAATACAACATGTAAACTTTCAAATAGATTGTCTAATTACTCAGTAGTAACTATTACCATCAAATATAATTATTATATACTTATTTATGTACACACGTATACCTATACATAGAAGTTAGGTAGGTATAGGTCAGCAACTTTAGATTCAGTGGTTACACAATACTCACATTGACCTCTAGAAGTAATACATAGTATGTACTTAATATGTAATTATAACATTTCTTACTTACTGCTATACTAATGTTACAATCAGTGGTGTGGTTTCTATACATGCAAAAAACTAATACAGCCCTTCAAGACTGTAAAAAATATAGGTCTTAAAATTTCTTGTACCCTAATAACATTACATAGAACAGCATCTCAGACCAACATAAACAATGATTTGACTGGAAGAAATTGAATATAAAAGAAGCCCCCCATTAAGTATTTCTTGTTATAACCATAAACTTAACATGTTCATATATTTATATAATAATTTTATTTTTGCCAGTAATTTTTACTTATTTAAATTGGAAAAGCGGCATCTCAAATTTCGACTACTCTGTCTCAAAATTTCTAGGACCAGATTAAACGCACCTTAAAAAAAGGTCGGCAATTTTTTTTAATATTTTGCAGAGTTCTCAAAATGTTTTATAAATAGGAGTACAAAATACAAATCATAAATTTCTAATTTCACTTATTTTAGAGGCATCAACTATGTAACAATTTCTAGACATTTTTAAATAAAATATTTAAACTTGAATTAGTATGTTTATTTGTTACATTAATTTAAAATACACGATCGAGATTTTAAATTAATGTAACAAATAAACATAGTAATTCAAGTTTAAATATTTTACTTAAATTTCTACGCTAACTTAAAAGTTGAATCGTATTGCTTCTAAACGAAAATATAAGCACTATAAAAAATTTGGTTCCGCCACTTACTACTAAGTACTACTTACATACTTACGGTAGAATGTTACTCACTTTTACTGCACGTGCTATTCATTAAAAATAATATTAACGTTATCGTAAACTAGCAGCGGCATTCGCGTGATGAATATTTGGAAGAAGTGAGATAGGAAAGTGTAGTGTTTGGACTTTGATACACAGTAAAGGTTAAGTGAACCTTGAACCTTGTTTTCAAGTAAACAGTAGTTATGATGAGTGAGTGGCAATACTATGTAGTCTATATAGGTTAGCTCACTACAGGGAACATCATTATTATTAGATCGACCTTCACTTGCGCTGGCAGGACGTGTTTGACAAATAGTGTTCGACAAATTGTATTAGGAATTATATTATTGAATATATTGTGTAAATATAAAGTCCGTGTCTTTATTCAAAAAGAACCTTATATTGTTATACTTGACCCAGTATACAATACGTGGCGCAGTTTCGGTAGTTTAACAAATAATTTAATGTCGACACGCAACAATAGTTTTTTTTTCCGCGCCGAAAATAATTATTGTCGGCGGTACGCGGGAAAAAAAAGTGAAAGGCAGTCTACACGAGTAAGGAGGCAGGAGTCTCCAAAGCCAGCAGTTGCAGGTAGCAGCAAAGAGACAGGAGTCTCAAGGAGCCAGTGGGCAGGTTGCAGATAGCAGCAGAGAGGCAGGAAGTCTCAAGAGCCAGTTTGAGGCAAGGTGCAGGCGGCAGTGGAAGACAGGAGTCACCAAGCATCCAGGCGGAGCCAGTTGGTGGATCCAGGAAGCCAGGAGAGAGGAGAGGTCCTTCAAGTCAGCTAGGTGGAGTCCATTGCAGTGGCAAGGAAATCCAGAAGACCGGGCGATTGGAGGAGTCTCTCATTATAAGATAAGTAAATTTTTTTTAGTCTTGGTTGGGTTGCCTGTTCTTTCGAAATGACTTTGAGAAGTTTGGAGCCGTATTGTCATAAGACAATGAGCTGGCCTTCCTACAGAACAAGGTGGGAGAATGCCTTGCTGTTAAATGATGAAAACTGGACTGATGATAAGAAACGTGCGTTTCTTATCACATCGCTGTCTCAAGGCAGTTTCAAACTGCTATCTGATCTGTGTTTTCCAGCTTCTGTGGAAAAACAGTCATACAAAGAGTTGACTAAGTTATTTGACGGTTATTTTAAAGAAGAGAAAAGTGTTTTTGAAGCCCGGGAAAATTTTTTCAAGGCTACTCAAGGTCATTCCGAAAATGTTAAAGATTTTGCCTTAAGATTGAGAGAACTAAGCATAGATTGTGAGTTTGGTACCAGATTGGAAAGTAATATAAAAGATTTGTTTATAATCGGTATTAAAGATAAAGATATTAAACAACAACTATTTTTAAAATGTGTAAAAGATAAAATTTCTATGAGTGAAACAGTCGCAATTGCTTCCAGTATAGAGCATATCTTAAAGAGTAAACAAGAAGAAATTGGTTTAGTTTCTCGACGAAATAGTATATCAAATAGATCGGATGCGAGTAGCTCGTCAAATAGATCTAATAATAATTCAAAATTAGGTAAAAATGTACAACCTTCATTTTCAAGTGATAATTCAACAAATCAGATATCTCGATTGGAGGACCATGTTTACACAATGTAACATTGAGCAAAATATAATGGACAACGTTCACCAATTCCACCATTCTCACTGTCACGATGTAATCTATAGTTTGCATAAAGCGTCTCTCGATTGGTGGACCGTACATTGTGACAGTGAAAATGGTAGAATTGGTGAACGTTGTCCATGGAAACCGAAACTGATCACTTAAGCCAGCCTTGAACCAATTCGTAAGCGTTGGGACGCCTCTCTCACTTCTTCCGATTACATTTTGCACAATGGTACATTGTGTAAACATGGTTCTCCAATCGAGATATCTGATTAGTTATGTCATCTGCACCCAAATCCAGTTAAAAAAAAAAAATAGTAAATATTCTAAACATTCGATAGGTTAACATTATATTTTATGGTCATGATAAGATCTGTACATGAACAGAATACAATTTGTCTTTTTTAACATTTATTTGAGAACAGACATCCGCCAAAAGTCTTATATCATAAGAGATAAAATAATAATAAACACTTGTAATATTGTAAAAAAGTTATTGAACACAGATATTTCAGGCACAATGCTGGTATTTTGAACCCGCGTTCTGAGCCTGACCCTTTGATATCCTGTATATCTGGATAGGTGAATTTTTCCCGGCATTAGACTGTTAAGTTTTTGTGTGACCATGACTGATCATGGAGACTTATCTGGTTGTATAATGCTGAGAAGTGTGGATGGCAATTCTGCCGCCGCGTAAAAAAAAAAAAACAAGATGATAATATAAAACAATTATTAGATTTTTTCTCTATTAGTTACAAATATCTATCAAACTACATACGAACAGCGGTGAAGATATTTTTTATTATGTTAAATCAGTGCCTAGTAATTATCAATCATAGAAATTAATTACAATTTGTATATTATGACATGTCATTATTTTTATTACTATTTATTGACTTTTATAACTAGAAATAACGGGGAATATTATTATTTGTAAATAGCAATTAATATTTATTTCTAGTAATTATAATTTGTACTTTAATAAACAAGTAACAAGCTTTTCTTTGATTTGATAAAGTGACTATAATAATTATTGATCATTTGATTAACTTTCAAAGCATAAGTAATATTCAACAGAACTTTTAATTGCAGTTGTAGTTCTTGCATACTTTGAAATCAACGATATTTTTCATTTTATTTAGAAACGATTTGATACTCGTTAAATTAAATAACGTATTCATTATTCTATATCATCTTGATATTATCTTCCACATGTTGGATAGGTGGTGGAAAAATACATTTAATAAACACATAATTTACCATCCTCGTGCCAATAAAAAAATAAGACAGTAAAGATAAGCAACATGTGTCGTCGCTAAATTGTAGAAACCTGTCTTTTACAGGACACTCAAAAACTTACAGAATAGAGTGGAAGACCAATATCAAATACGTAATCAATTTCAATTTACCCACTACATTTTTATTAGCAGGTTGGTAGACTGATAACAAATTCAATTTATAAAGGTCGTAGATTCATACACTGTTTGGAAAACTTCCAAATAATTTAAAGTTGTCTTTTCTAAGCTGCTATGATGTACTCAATTTCAATCCATTCATCCCATTACGGCATCTACCCACTGATGCGGAATGCATGTAATGTGAATGACCTGATGATGGCGAGTGACAAGGCGATATACGTCGTTGCATGTGGCAAGGTCTAAAGTCCGGACCCGAAAATTAAGTATTACGGCATCTCTCACAAGTGGGGTAGCCAGCGGACCAGCTGCTTGTAATAATTAATGTCGTCCTCATTCAGGATGGGTGCGGCATAACTCATCGCTGAATTGAATGACTGTATTAAATTTGCAAGAAATTATTATCAAATTCAATTAATATAACTGTTTTTTTCCTACTTTACTGGTGAGGTATTATCAATTTTATTATATTAATAACATAAGTAACACATTATTTAAACAATGATGGATACATAACAAATTATTAATTATTGTTTCATGATATGAATGATGTATTGTGTACCTACTTATATAAAGTATCTACTGCCTACATTATAAAATTCAATTGAATTAATATATAAATAACGGTGTCAATTCCTAATTAAGAATGAGGAACAAGCCTCACAATAACAGGATATTAAAATAGGTATTTTATTCTGTTATTATGTATTTGAATTTAGAAATTATAATTAATGTTTATATATAATTTATAATTGTAGAAGAAAAGGCATTTCTAACAGTCCATAATTTTGAATTATCCCATGGAGTCTCCGGCAGAGCATTAAGAGTAAAACGCAGATTTCGAAAAGAAATAAAGAGATTTTATTTTACATCTGAAATTCGGCGATGGGGTTTGCCGTCTCCATATTTTGTTGGGCAGCTTGCATTGCATTACATGCGACTGGTCTGCTGGCTTCTCCACTTGTGGGATATTCCATGATGGTATAGATAAATTGATAGACGAAGAAACTTGTTTTAGATTAAAACTGAATATCCAATTTGTGGGAGAAGATCTATAGGCCTAGTCAAAACACATTTTAGCGTTACGTTTTCGTCAGAATGTAGGCGACGTTTCGAGAACGTGTCAAGTTTCGTAGCTAATATACACAAGTAGCTACGAAAATTGACACGTTCTCGCAACGTCGTCTACATTCGAATGAAAACGTAACGTAAATGTGTTTTGACTACGGGCCCTGATGGTATAGATAAACAGAATTCTAATGGGTGTGATTTTTATCTGAACAACTCTAAATTGAGGAATTTTCTTTCTTATTTTATAAATATTACTTAGTAACTAATATTAATTCATTGCTACTAAATAATATAATATTATTTAGTAACAATTAATTATTTATTTATTTATTTATTATTGCAATAAACGGCTTTCGCCTTTTACAGTATTAAAAATTACAAACAATTTTTACATACATTACAAGCGAAAATAAAACAAAAATATTATTTATGTTCTAGACAGAATCAAATATAAAGTTATATCACGGTGTCTTGTAGACTGGTGGAAAAATTGCGGACTTTCATCCCAAAGACTCGGATTTGAACAATTCAGATATTTTTTCACTTCACTTTACTTTCGCCTGACAATGAGAACGGAAGCTCTTGAAAGCCGGGTCGCAATTTTTTTTAAAAACAAAGATAATTTTTCTATTAACTGTGGCCGGCCCTGGTAATTATTCTTATGACAATGCGACAAGACAAGGCATAATATTCTGTTGTCATGAAATAATGCAGAATATTATGTATATGTGTAGATACCTTTACAAGTGACAAGAGCTACAACTACTTGTCATAAAATTAACAATGCACAGTTACATCACCTACTGATCTACAAGTCAACCAGAGCTGTTGCAATCATAATAATAATATAAGTAGTTACATATTATGTTGAAGAAATAAATAAAGAATGTTATGATAATTAGTGAGGCTTCAGCCTAGTGAGGTGGCAAAGTGGAATATTAGTTGTATTGGCATATGGATATTTGAACTGTATTTGATTATATTATTATCCTTAATTTGAGGAAATACACGAATTTGAATTAGTGAAGTTATTTATTTTTGAAAATATGATTTATTTTAAATAACTGCTTGCTAATTTATAAGTTATTTTTTTTATGTATTTTAGTCTCTTATTCATATCGAAGTTGAGAGCTATTCGGTACTGAGTTATGTGTTGTTTTGGGAATAACTCATTTAACTTTGATGGGGTTTATTAAGACTTAAACATCTCTGGTAAATTTAGGATTTATGCTAGTCCAAGAGTATGTATATTTTGCATATTCTGTAATTGACTGATATATACCATTTTATAAGATAGTATTCTATGTAATTTTGAGACGTACCTACACGTCATAATATAAGGCTCAGAAAAGACAACGTAACCATTTTTGGTGTTTCCCCAGATGGAACTTGAACCTACAACCCATCCCTTGCACAAGATATCCTCTGTCCAATTAAGTTACTAAACGACATTAACTCTGACTTTATTAATTTACTACTACTACTACTATACCATCACGGCATATCCCACAAGTGGGGTAGCCAGCAGATCAGCTGCATGTAAGAAACATACAAACTGTCCTCTTCGTGCCAGTACAAAAGCAAGACATTCAGGATGGGTGGCAAACCTCAACGCTGAATTTAAGATGTAAAATGTCTTATTTTTTTCGAACACCTGCCTTTTACAGGACACTCGAAAACTTACGCAGAAGAGTGGGAGACCAATTCTTTACCGGGTGCTCCACGGGGTTATTAATTTAATCTTATATTTAATTGAATTGATGAATTATCTTAGGTTGAGTGTGCTTAATTAAGCCCTTCCTAATTTGTAAACCATATTTTCTTCCTAAAAGAAGTTTTAACTATCTAGGTGGAATGACATTGAAGGAGACCCACCGACCACCCGGATAGCGCAGAAGTCTGGGGACTTCCATTTATTCGAATTCTACACTGCACAAAGTTTGTCCACACCGGAGGCGCCATAGTGGGCAGCCTGAGGGGCTGGCCGGCCAAAAACAACCCCGTGTGTGGAATCTTTTGACTACACTCCTTCGATGTCCCTCTAGCCGAGAGAAGCAAATACATTCATAATTTATTTAAAACTAACCATATATTTATAAAGGCATTTCCTTAACCTAGATAACAAATCAATACTTAAAACAAAATAATAGAAATAAAAATTAAAAGAAATAAAAAATGAGCAGAGACCCGAGTTGAGGTGTCCGGAAACTTCTTTAGGTATTCATGCCGGTGAACCCGAGGGTCGCTGATACTGGAGTCTTCACAGACACGCTTCCCTCCCCAAGGGACATCCCTCCCAGACCTAAGACTCTCCACCAAGGGAGACAGGACAGCACAAAAGACGAAGAAACGAGTTCGCTCGCGACAGCCGCGATCGGTGGAATGAATGAAAAAAATCTAGCATGTATCTTGTGATGGGTCAGTGTTTTTTAACTAATACACTGACCCATCACAAGATATACCACAAGTAGCCAACATACCAGCCGTATACAATTAACAAGTAAGTTCCCTCTCCATGCCAACAAAAAATTATGACATTCTGGATGGGTGGCAAACCTCATCATCGCTGAATGTAAGACTTAAAATGTATTTATTTTTTCGAATATCTGCCTTTTACAGGACACTCGACAGAAGAGTGGGAGATCGATTCTTTGCCAAGTGCTCCACGAAATAAACAAAAATACAAATTAACCTAAGGTTAACCTAATTTTAGATAACGTAAAGTAAAAGTTAAAAAGTGATATTAATTTGAGTATGTACAGTATTTCTTTATGTTCTTACAACAGTAAACGTGGTAGCTTTATATATATGTAGAAGGTAATATTATTATGTGTTGATACATCTTTATTTATAACGATTGCTGAATATCGTGATCATAATATTATCATTAACATCATCTACTTCATTGTTGTGTTATATTATTATTATTGGACTACCTCCTTGATGATGAGGATCGTGAACTGCGCATTATTACAACAATACAACATCACATTGTCGTGTTACGTATATGTTCTAATTATATATTGTATCTATATATTGGTAAAATGTACATCTACGTATGAGTGACTTCTGAACAGTGTATGAACTTAAATATAATAACATCTTACTCTCACAGTATATTAAAAATACAGAATTGCTGATAGTTATAGCTATATAAGTAATAAATAAATAAAACTTTGGTTTGGACATGTGGCACGAATGGAAGGGAAAAAGATGATAAAGAGGATATACTTGTCTGGAAGAAGAAGTGTGAGAAAGTGCGAGCGTCCGAGAACTACGTGGCTTAATCACGTACATCAAATTCTCAAATATGTTAAGTAATAGAAATCGAAGTGACTGTATGAGAAATTGTATGTAGTAGAAAAGAAATAAGCACTTAAGGATAGACCTATATGGCGTTTCGTTCTCTCTGCTTACCCCACTTAAGACACGGCGTGTGGGAATAGAATAGAATAAATAAAACTTTATTGGCAAAATATGTAGCATACAAGTAATTATATTATCTTTACAGAAAGCATCTACCACGGGCTTATCACATAAACGATTTCTTGTAGCCACTCGGAATAAAAATACATATAGATTAAAAGATATAAAAATAATTATTACTATACTATACTATACTATACCCTCACGCCATGTCCCAGGAGGGGTAGGCAGAGAGAACGGAACGCCATATAGATCTATCCTTACATACTTCTTTCGCTTCCTCTACATTCATCCAGTTTCTCATACATGCACGCCGATTTCTCTTACTCAGCACGCGTCCGTCCTTAAGAATTTGGTCCATGTGATCAAGCCACGTGGTTCTTGGACGTCCGCGCTTCCTCACACCCCTTCTTTCAGATAAATACATCCTCTTCGTCATCCTTTCATCTTGCATTCGCTCAACATGCCCAAACCATCTCATTTACACGCATTCTGTCCACAACACTCCTCTCACATCCGCTCATTCTCCTGATATCCTCATTCTTCACTCTATCTCGCAACGTTTTACCAACCATTCTTCTCAGTGAACGCATCTCCACACCAAATAATTACTATATAAGATTATATTATAAAATGAAGTGTTATAAAGTTAATGCCGATACAATCAATGAAACTATGAATTCAAATCATAATATAAATAAGACAAAAAAATAATAAAGCACACACATCTACTTATAACAAGAATAGGAAGGGGTAGGGAAAAGAGGAAAAGGAGAGGAAAGAAAAAATAACGTTATTATTTACGTGAAAGAAAAAAAAAGCACATGTGATGACAGAAATTTAATAAATGTACGTATAAGAAGACTAAATACCATTAATTTTTTTACGAAATGATTACAATGTTGAGTACGAACCATGTGTGGGAGTTTATTGACAAAAATAATGTCTTGAAATGTAAATAAATGTTTTTACCGAGATTACGCAAAATACCTACTATTTATTTGTAAACTTCAGTAATACTATAAAAACAATAATTCGCAATAGATAAAAATGGTTTTTGAAATTAAGTGACAGTCAAGCATGCCATTCATTGTCGAAAACTTTGTACGGTAAAACAGTATTTTTTAGTCAATAATTTACAAAAACGAAAATATATCAAAACAGTATTTTTTAGTAAATTTTCGTAAACAAAAATATAGTTACCTACCCACTAAAAAAATTCCATAACAAATACACAATTTTCAATACTTATTGAACAAAAAAACGAAAAAAATTGAATATTGTTGATCGTGTACATACTTTCTCTTTTAATTGGTAATATTATTATGAGTAACAAGCAACTCGTACCTACCTAATCTCAACAATAAAAACAAACTTTAATCAATGACTTTCTTATTGAACCAATAATAACAGTATTGTTTATTAATGACAATACATAACAATTATATTATTTTGATATTATTGATATATGTAGAAATTCAATCGAAATATGAAAGGAGATGCACTGCCTACTTACTAATTAAACTATACTATACTATACTATACCTTCACGCCGTGTCCCAAGTGGGGTAGGCAGAGAGAACGGAACGCCAAACAGATCTACCTTTACACACTTCCTTCGCTTCCTCCACATTCATACAGTTCCTCATACACGCACGTCGGTTCCTCTTACTCAACACGCGGCCGTCCTTGAGAATTTGATCCACGTGATCAAGCCACGTGGTTCTCGGACGCCCGCGTTTCCTCACACCCTTTCTTTCAGATAAATATATCCTCTTTGTCATTCTTACCTCGTTCATTCGTTCAACATGCCCAAACCACCGTAGTTTATTCACGCGCATTCTGTCCACAACAGTCTTCTTGCATCCGCTCATTCTTCTAATATCCTCATTCTTCACTCTATCACGCAGCGTTTTACCAACCATTCTTCTCAACGATCGCATCTCTACTGCATTTATTCCACTTTCGTCCTTCTTCAACCACGTCCATGTCTCGCTTGCATACGTTTAAACAACCTTTTCAAATTAAATATACTATACTATAACGTCACGCCAGTTGTGGTAGGAACGCCAAATAGATCTATCCTTACATACTTCTTTCGCTTCCTCCACATACATAAATAGACTAACTCGTAGATAAACCAAACTGTTTCATGGTATCCCCGCTTAAGAATAGGTATTCCACTATTGTCAACAGTATCCTGTAAAAACACGTAGCTATTTTAACAATATTAAACATCTTTAATGCAGTAATGAGATTAGAAGAGTTTATTATATGCACCACTGCCTTCACTTATGGGATATGCTGGATAAAAACTATTGTAAAAATCATAGGTATAATGCGAGGAGAAAAGTTCCATATTCTGCGTTCGATTACGACAGGCAAAATAGAGGGACGCCGGGGTGCTGGCAGAAGGCAGACATCGTAACTGCGCAATATTATTTTTTAAGGGCAGCGCCCGCCACATACCTCGTGCCGTACCTGGAGATATGTATCTCCATAACAACACACACATGCACAAATAGGATTTAATGTCGCATTAAAGCGAGAAATGCTGTCCCGAGGGAGCTGCGCAATTACGAGATTGTTGAGATGTTGGAATGAGAGGTGCAGAGGAGTTGTCTCAGACGGCGTAGGACTGAGAAGGCTTTGCTAGAGTAATCGCCAACGTAGAGGGGACATGACAGGGCACTTAGAGAAGAAAGAGATTTATGTGCACAAACGAATTCACAAAACATGAATGACAATTAATTCTAGTATCTTATGAAATATAATACTTTAAGAAATCATTTTATATCATTAAAACGAACGTATTTTGTTCAACTTCCTTTTTTTAAAACTTCTCACAGAACATCCAACAATTAAATTAAATAATCTTTTACAGTATTTACTATTCGAGAATGCTACTCGAGAGTTTAAAAGCCAATTTATCGTACAATGAACAAAAGAAAGAGAGAGCTTTCATTTATTCTTCCGCATTCATATTATATTAATACAATAATATAATAATACTTAATTCATATCAGAATCAAGTGGCAGCAGATAAATACTTAGTTGTGCATTGTGTGTGTGCGCATAATATATCTGCATTCATATATATATATATATGTACACAATAATATGCTTTCAATAATAACAACAATAATACAATGATAACAATAATATAGGTACTAATACGAGTATGTATAAAAAGGCTTTTACTTAAAATAATTTTTTATTTTTATTTATTTATTTATTCAAACATAGACGGCTAATGCCTTTTACATAAAATCATAGTACAAAATCCTATATACAAATTCATACAACATACAAAGAAAAAAAAGCATTAATAATAATGACAATATTATATGTACTTCTACTTATTCATTCAATAAAAAAACATACAAAACAAAACATAAACAAATCAAATGACGACCCGCCAACATCGGACAGGTAACAATAATAAATAAATTACACTGCTCTATGTACAGTAAACACACGTTTACGGGGTAGCGAGTATGGCACAACACAGATTAATCAATGTAAACATGTTAAAAATATAAAGAGACACAAAATAAATTCATGATAATCAATAACTACAAAATTAATTAATTACAATAAACAGAAAATAGAAAAATTCATTGCAAGATGTAGAATCTGATATTGTCAGCAAGTTGAAAATTTTGAAATTCCATCAAACCAATAAATAATTTCTTTCACAGTAAAAAATATACAATAAATACAATACAAAGTGTAATTCATACAAAAGACAATATCAATTACAGTACAAATCAAAATTATGATAATAAATAAAAGGTAATGTAGTGAAAAAATTAAAATCCTAATCACATCAATACCGTGAAACATGTTATTATAGTGTAAGTATATAAAAAAGGATGAAAAAATAAATTTACAGTTCAAATTAACAATACTGGTCAACAATTTGGGGGGCTAAAAATATCTTTTACCAGACTCCTGAAACTATTGAGGTTCATATTGAACAGGTCTATGTCCGACAAGTGCCGGTTTCCTAAGCCGTGTAATCGAGGAACAACTGTGTGTGTGACGTAGTTTGTTGTGTAGTTGTCGCAATAAAATAGTTCACGGCTCCTAGTATATCTGCTAGGTACACGATAGTTGATGAGTTGCACTAATTCAGGGTTGTCAAAATAATTATTAACAATTTTAAATAAAAATATGAGATCATTTACGATTCTTCTCTTTTCCAAACTTTCCAATTTCAATCTCGATTGCAAATATTCATAATTTAGTTCTTCTAATGGTATATGTAATTTAAAGTTAATGTATCTTAAGAATCTATGCTGAACGCGCTCAATATTATTAATGTGGACATTATAACTTGGAGACCAGATTTGAGAATTATATTCAAGATGGCTTCTCACAAGTGACTGATACAAACGCAAGACTGCAAAGATATTTTCAAAGTCGGTGACAGTGCGCAGGACGAACCCCAAAGTTTTTAGAGCTTTATTTGTGATCTCAGAAATGTGAGAGGAGAATGATAACTTCTCATCAAAAATGACCCCAAGATCGCGTATTTCTCTTACAATTTCCAGTTTTGTGTTGTCTAGGTGGTAATTGTATTCTATTACGTTCTTGATTCTGGCAAATCGAATAAATTGGCATTTTTTGGCATTGAGCAAGAGTTGATTCCTTCTACACCAGTCGTTTAACTTATTGAGGTTATTCTGCAAAACGATGCAATCCTGATGATTTTCCACTCTTTTAAAGATTTTCAAGTCATCAGCAAAAAGCAGGTAGCCGACATCTGCCAATTCATAGACGAGATCATTAATGAAAACAAGAAAGAGTAGTGGAGCTAGATGGCTACCCTGTGGAATTCCACTGGTAGCTTCAAAACTATTAGAGAAGACTTGATCCATTCTAACGCGCAATGTTCGGCCCAACAAATAACTTTCGAACCATCTCAGCAAGGCATTATTTATACCTAGCGTTGATAATTTAGTTAGGAGGATTTTGTGAGATACTTTATCGAAGGCCTTGCTGAAGTCCGTGTAAACACTGTCCACCTGACAACCTCTAGCAAGACCCTCCACAATATAGTTTTCATAGATTGTTAGATTCGTAAGAGTAGACCTACCCGGTAGGAATCCGTGCTGCTGATGTTCGATTACCGGACGTATGCTAGGCAAGATCTGTTCTAACACGAGAGATTCGAACATCTTAGGGATAGTAGATTGAATACAGATCGGCCTATAGTTAGATATATCAGCCTTGCAACCCTTTTTGAATATCGGCGTTATGTTACCAATTTTCCAAGAGGAGGGGAAGTGTCCACCCTCAAGAGATTTGTTAAATATTATTGTTAGAGGGATAACAAGGGCATTTGTACATTTTTTTAGAAATATAGGTGGTATGTTGTCAGGACCTGAAGATTTCCTCGGATCAAGGTGAAGTAACATAAAATTAACTCTGTCGGAATCAATAAGACACTTAGACAGATTCACTGATCTATTACTAGTAGTAAAACACTCATTTGTATTACTGGTATTACTTTCGAACACATTACCAAAAAATTCGGCAAACTTGTTAACAATATTTTCTTTTCCACCTACACTCTCTCGCTCCAAGAACATTTGTGCTGGGTAGCTGCTATCACACTTGCTTAGAGAGTTTTTAAATTTCCATAACGATTTAATATCACTAGTCGTATCTTCAGCTTCCCTAATATATCTTGAATAGCAAGTCGCCTTGATTTTGTTGCACTTAGCTCTCAGGTCAGAAAAAATCTTGTAGAATCTCATATCATTTGTTTCCCTATAGTTTCTGTGGGCAAGTTTCTTCTCCAATATAAGCAATTTTAATTCTGAAGTAAACCATCTGGGGTACGTGTTTTTCTTGAATTCTTCATAAGGTATAAATCTATTTATGGTATCATACAATAAACCATAGAACGCGGCTACGACGAATTCAATGTTTTCGTTCCCCAGGAAACTCCAGTCACTAGAAAATAAGAACTCTGTTGCCCCAACGTAGTCTCCCCTTTTAAAATTCAATGAAAAAGACGGTTCATTGTATAATTTTGTGACGCTCAGATCAATCTTTATGTGTAGTGGTGGATGGTGGGAGTCAATCGGTACCAATTCTTCATTGGCGTGCTCCACATAGGTAGCATTACTGTTTGCAAATACAAGATCGAGAAGGCGTCCTCTTGAATTGTGTATATAGTTACGTTGATTAAGTCCCAAAAAGTTGATAGTTTCGAGTACCTCTCTTGCTCCCTCGTGATTTCCTTCGTTAATAGGAGCCGAATCGGTTTCTGAAGACCATACAATATTTGGCAGGTTGAAATCACCAAACAGCAATAATTTTACATTCGGATATTTACAATGCAACTCCTCTAACTCGTTACAGTAAGATTTGTATGTGTCTAACGTAGATGATGGTGGTATATACACATTACCGATTATCAGCCTCTCCTGACCAAGGTTAGCAATTACAAATATTTGTTCCAGATTATTGTATTTTGTCTTGATTGGTGTTGAAGGAATATTATCTTTTATAGCTATCAAAACTCCTCCTCCTCTCTCTTTCGCACTTGTACGTTTATTGCGATCCTTCCTGTAGATGTTATATGAGTTAAAGCCCAACTCTGAATTCTCTATTGAGTCGTCCAACCAAGTCTCGGTAAGTATATATATGTTGTAGTCCAGCACTGGTGTATTCTGCCGTAGCAGTGATAGTTTAGTTCTTATTCCTCGAACATTTTGCGAATAGAAGGTAAGGCTATTTATTAGTTTTTTTTATTAATTGCAACAATCTTTGGTGTACCGCTAATATACTTAATAACAATATTACTCTCCCCATTGTTCCTTCTGGTTTCCAACTCGTCCCAAAGAACCTTTAGCTGGGATCTTTGCATTTCGGTAAGATCCTGTTTCACTCTTATGTGCTTAGGTAACTTGAACTTATTCATAAATACTGACCTGGCATCCTCGCTATCATTAAATGTGACTTTAAGAGGTCTCATTCCATCATTCTTTCTGACTCCCAATCTATGTACCTTCACAACTGGAATGCCATTTAAAGTGTCTATGCCGTGAATAAGCCCCGACACGTGATCTAGGTCTTCGGTTTTTTGTTCACTCGCTTGTGTATTAGAGTTTGGTTCAGGTACGTTGAACAATATGATATTCTTAGATCGCGTGTTCCTCTCGGCTATTTCTGCGAGAGTGTCACATATGTCAACAGCTTTATTTGATGAAGAATCTCTTTCGGATCGATTAATCCTCTCTTTTAGAAGCTTAATTTCAGTTTCTTGGCTTGCAATTTTCGCCGTCGCGATACTCATTGCCGCCATAAATTCAATAGTTATTGGATTGATTTTAGCAATATGGTCACGTGTAAATTTACTGTTTTCTGTTATCAATTGGGATAAAGCGCTGGCTGCTTTTTTCACCATAGAAATAATTTCTTGTGCATCCATCATATTATTGTTCTATGAATTTGAGAGAAAGATTAAATATATATTAATTGTATTACAGTATCAAAAGCACTGGTTGAGTGACAACCCTGTTTTTGTTTTATTTTCTCCGCTTTTATTGGTGGCGGCAGCGTGTGCGTGAACTGCTCGGATTGGACGATAGTTCCAATAGTGCTTGTATATAGTTGATCAAAAATCTTGAGTCAATTAATTTATTAACAGTTTTAATATGCACTCACCGCACATAGCAGTTTCCTTTTAATAACAGATATTGAGATTTCTATGAGGTTTATAATGAGTGTAAATAGCTTCGTATTTGTTCACTTTTCACTGAGTTATAACTATTTTTATCGCAAGTAGTTTGACAGCAAGTATATAGTTTCACAGGTGATTGTTGTATATGACTATTGTTGTGATTGTTGTATAACACATTGTTGTATGTGACTACTTAAGTAATTTCTACATTGTAAAAGAGATTTTTGTATAGTTGTCTATTATATTATGTGTGAGTATGTTTTGTATATATATTTAGTTACAATCCATTGGATTGGTCTGCAACGAGTTTGGTTTTTCTTCTCCATTCCTCCCTATTCTCAGCCAGTCTTTTAAGCTCTACGTATGAGCCACAGTTCATGTCCCTCTTCAGTTGGTCCATATACGCGTCTCTTGGTCGGCCTCTGCCATTTGTTCCCTCGGTCTTACCCTCCGCGATGGCGATGAGTAGTCCTGGGTGCCTGATGTTGTGGCCAATCCAGTTAGCTCGTTGTTGGCTGATTCTCTTAAGGAGTTGCCTTTTTTCGCCTACCCTGGTTAAGACTTCTTCGTTTTCGACGTGCTCCGACCAATGGATCTTAAGCATGCGTCTGTAGCACCACATTTCAAAGGCCGCCAACCGTCCGCTTTCACTCTTGCTGATGGTCCATGTCTCACAACCATAAAGCAGAATGCTCCATACAAAGGTTCTTCCTTACGCTTAAGTCGATATTTGGGGATTCCAATATCTTCGATTTTTTGTTGAAGGCAATCCTTGCCTGGTTTATTTATTTATTTATTTTATTCTTCACTGTACATTGTTTACAATAATACAAATTTACATAGAATTATTTATTTATTCTGCTTACAATTTCTGCTTTGCAGCGTCCATCCTGGTTTATTCTGCTGCCCAGGTACACGAATTCACTTACTTGTTTGATGCTCACTTTTGAATTATTTATTTATTTATCGTGTCGTATTTCAATAGGTTTTTCTGGTTCGTATTGGAAGGTTCGGTTCTTGGTAACTTTGCAGTTGAAATTCCGTTTGCATTCGAGTATAAGATTTAGTTACCTTCCAGCGGCACCACTTGGAGGTTCATTCCTTGCCCCCTGTTTTGTATTAAATTTGAAAAAACCCCAATTGGGGATAGATAAAGTAAATTTAAATGTTTTGTATTAAATTTACTTTATCTATCCCCAATGGGGAACTTTCACAAAAAAAAATTTTCAACCCAAAAAATAGTACAAAAAATTAGAAAAATTATGGTGCTTTTTATATTTATAAATGTACATTTTTAAGGTTTTTATCACCATTTAAAAAAGCAATTTTTGCACTTCGCCGCAAAAAGGTTCACTCGTGGCGGAGCAGTGTTTGACAATATCAGGCGCTACAAACAGTACTAAGAGTGAAATGTGTGGCAATACAAAATAGCGCCTAGCGACGTCACACCGGACTAATTTAATAACAGAAAATATGGATTTTTAAAATGAAAATAATGAATGAAGAGTTTTATTTTATCGTTTCTTATTAGGATATTCGTGATCAACGTATATTTATGAATATGAAATGATAACATTTATTCATATTCCTCACACATGCATGTTCCCCATTGGGGTTTTTAAAAATAGGCTGTCTAACATCAGAAATACTAAAAAAATCATTCAAAAATATGCATTCCATAATTTTGTAAATGTTCAATTAGATTATTACCAAAGATGCAAATATGAAACCACAATTACTTATTTATTTATTTTCATTTATTGTAAGCCAATGATACACTTCAATAAATACATATGAATATAAATTATAATTATACAAGACACAAAAATAATAACTAATGCATTGCCCTATTTTAAAGTGTAGGTGCGCATAATTTCATAAATTGTAATATTTCAATAAGACTGTAGTCATTAATAATAATCTTAGTTTTTTTTTTTTATTTTTAAAAGATATAGGTATCTGAGTTATGTTATAAACCCAAATACAACCTTTGGTATACACCTTTCACAGTAAGCTATTAAAAGCTTAATTGTGTCGTGAAAGGGGAGTTTGCCGGCACCTGGGATCGAACCTCGAATCCCTTGTTCACAAGGCCGAGACTCTACTTGCAGGTTACCGACGAACTCAATTGTTTATTATCACTCTCCACTGTATTTTGATTACAAGAAATTCTACATAAATCACATTCACATTCAAAACAATTAATATACAAAGGACGAGTTTATCGCAGGAAGGTACGAAGTCCTCTAACTAACGCAAAACATCATGAATAGCAATGCAAGATGTCAACTGAACTGAAAAGCAATTTTAACAATTGAACACAGAAAACAATTTTATCTTACGATAACAACTTTCTTGTTCTTCTTTTGGAAAATAGCTTCTTCTTCTTCTCAAAGTGCCATGTCAGGTCACCCTGGCGTAGGCCTCTCTGTCCTGTGCCAGCCGGAACAACTCCTCCACCCTCCGAACTCCGGTCCACTATCGGATATTTCTCATCCAGGACATCTGCCGCCTTCCCACACCACGACTACCCTCAATTTTTCCCTTCGAAATGAGTTGGAGGAAACTATATTTCTCATTTCTACCTACTGCTAATAAAAAATCATAAGGTATTAAATGCCATAGAAAAATCATCATTACATAAATATTGTTGATTACGGTAATTCGGGCTACGACAGGGAACCAGATATAAAAATATACCTAAATAAAATACAATGACATACAATAATATAGTTGGTATTCATCTGTATCTAATGAGCTATAATAAATATATATTTATCTTTGTATGTATAGTAATAATATTTTATAAAGTATCTTTAATTTTATATAATGTTAGCGAGTACTTACAATCCATTTATTTATATTTATTATACTAAATATAATAGATATAAAGTTGGTATTCACAATAGTTGTATTGAGTGCAAAAAATATTATTACTTGGGTATGTCTATTGAAAAATAATCAGAGATAGATCACTTTGTGTCGTTAGTAAAAATAGTTATTCTTGTGTTCTTCTTGAGAACATTATGGATAACATATCCTATTCAATCCTATTTCTGTACAATCAAAATATATCCCGTAAGTGGAATATCCATAATTAAGACATGTTGAAATAGCTTTATTTGTCGGATATTTCAGGAGTCCAAGGACTCCTATTTATCCGTTTAGGTGACAATTTATTTATCTTTCAACACTCTCTAGTTTGTAATGGCAACTATGCCAGTGTTGGCATCTCCGATCCTACCACGTCAAAAGACGGGGTACCCGGCTGACGAAGCAGATCCCACCTAGAGACCCACACATCCGTGAATACCTTAAAGAATACCGTAATTAAGACTAAATGCATGTGAACATATATGGAGGTTATCCTCTCCGTGCTAATAAAGTAGATAGAAGAAATCGTTTATACACAAAAAAATACTAGATAGGTAATTCAAAGAAAAAATCGGTCATGAAGCCAATCAAATTATGCATCCCGTTTTATACTGACGTTGGTTGTAAGACAATACATTGCTAATGCTTGAAGGCCATCGATGTTGGTAAACAAAAATTAAGTTAAAATGTTCCGCGCTGCAAGTCCAGTATGTCAATGTTTATACAGGGATAATCTCGCCACTGCATGTCAAAACATTTTTGTTATGTAAATTCGTGTGTATTTTTTTATATAACTAATGATGGGCATAAAGATTACAATAAATATTTCATTTTGTCTGCTGGCTACCCCACTAATGGGAAATACCGTGATGGTATGAATCAACAAAAATACTATCTGTCTTTTTTTCGAACACCTGCCTTTTACAGGGCACTGGAATATTTACCTATTCTTTGTCGAGTGCTCCACGGTTAAAATATTTTATTTCCATGGTTTACTATTTCTCACCTTTCAATTTGACTGTGTGGTGCCGTAAATAAACTATGTGATGCAACCAAATCCCTCTCTAGTCACGACACAACATTAATTTATCTATTGTATTTCTAATTATATTAATATAAATATTATATTATATTGTATGTCAGAGCGATACTACGCTATGTCACCAGTCGTAATTTTTTTCAGAATGGTCATTTTAAGTTTTAGCAACAAAATTACATTAAGGCCCAAAATTACAATGAAGGCTTAAGATCCTCCTTAACCTTAAGGAACACATAAAGCTTCGCTTACCAAAATTACGCGAATTACAATGTCTCCTTAGCACGAATTTGCGACTTAACCTACTCCTTAAGTTAAGGAATACCCGGGGGTGTCCTCAACAACGTTAAGCTCGCTTAAACTCAGTTGATTTTTTCATCACCAGAAGGCGCCACTAGTTACAAGAAGAACACACTGACATTAATGTCATATGTTCGCGCCATCATTACGCTTTTTGTTTGTTGTTGCTAAGGTTGTTTCATTTGCGCTTCCATTTGGATTTTTTCGTTACTTACCCTGTTTTGTCGGTAACGAAAAAATCCAAGAGCGTTCACGAAATCAAAACATCAACTCGAAAAATGGCGCGCGTCCCCGTTAACATGACAGATGTGAGGTTAATGCATAGACAAAATCACGCTAAAATAACTAGTAGGGCTACCAACTTAACCATATTTGCGGCTTAGTCAAGTCGCAGTCGAATATTGATTGAAATTCTCGTGTGAGCAGTAAGCTCGACTTAACTTTTAAGCCTCCTCACCAAAGCTCCACGATAAGCTACTGATTGTAATTTCGGGCCTAATTGTTTCTCACATGTTTGTCAACCTACCCCGTGTCGGTTAAGAGTAGGTCTCACACTCTTTTCGGTAATTTTTATTGTGTCCTTTAAAAGCTGGTAGGTGTTCGTAAAAAGTCAAAAATATAAGAAATTAACATCTACAATAAGCGATGAGGCATGCTATCCATCCTGAATGTGTTATTTTTTTATTGCCATTGTTTGATGATGATGATGATGATTTTGGATGATTTTATTTTTGACGCCGTTTAACAGTCCCTAGACCGTCTCAAGGGCGCCAGTGAAGAGTTCAGTTTTTAATTTGCTTCTAAAGCTGGTGACAGTCTGATTATCTCTCAATGGCAACAGTAGGCGATTCCACTCAACCGTTCCAACAACACCAAAAGCCCTCTCGTAGACTTGCCGGCTCTATTGGGCTCAGTAAGTCTATTCACGGCCAGTTCCGAAGAGCGCAGAGGTATTCTTGAAAATGACTTTGTAAGTCGAAACCAGGTTACTGTTCCTATAATTAAATATAGTAAAACTCAAAATTACAAATATCAATATTTCTAAACACAGATAATTTTTCACTAACTTTTTTAAAGAACTCGAGCGCTTTCGTCAAAAGTTCAGTTTGACATTTTCAAATCATGAATTTTCACTGTGAATGTACAAACATTAGAATTACTTTCATAAATTAATATGGAATTTTACAAAATTAACGTCTACTTAAATAATTTAAAAAAATATTTAATATTGACAGAGATATTAATTAATTTAAAAAGATTTGTATGGATATTTAATTTCATTTGAATTATTTTTATTTTTATTTATTTTAATCTTCCAAAGAATAATAAGAGTATATGTTATGTTATTTGTATTTAACTTTATATTGTACTATTTATAAGAGACAACAGCCGTTTATTGTATCAATGAATGAATAAATAAATATAAATTATTATATAATCCATAATACAAGATTCATATCTTAGTTTGGGACTAGCTCGGTCTGTGTGAATTGTCATACATTTTAAAATGTTAAATTTAATATAAAATTGATAATCCAGAATTATAAAAAGTATTTGAATAATTGTGTTGCCAGTTTTTAAATAATTCTCTCAAATATTTGCCATTTCTCATGAAAGGACTTGGTGTCTACAAGTGCTGATTTATCAATTTCATATTTATTACCTGAGGGAACCGGGTTGAACTACGCTAGTATATAATATATTTAAACTATTTATAGAAATTAGCAGCTTCACACTATGATTATCTCATAATTTAGTTATGTATCTCTACAAGTTTTTTTATGGTTTTTGCAAGTCATTTTTTATAGACTCATATTATAGTATCATCATAAGACCTTTTATCCATGTCTTGGCATTTTGTGAAATACGTTCGCCACACAAACAACGTAGGCATTATGCAAAATGCCAAAATCAATTCGACTGTCCAGAGGCCTGAGTCAATAAGATGGTGTTCTCACTTTGGCGAATATCGCCAGGCACCAAAATATCGCCAGCCATTTTGAACCGTGTGAACAAAGTGACAGCTAGTCTGAAACGATAAAAACCAGTAGAAACGATATCGTCTCGAGTTGACCACCTTCCAACATTTTCGGCCGATTGAACGATTCGCGCATGCGCAGATGTGCGCGGCGTTCGTATCTATGGTAAGAACTTTATAACCTATAAATTTTATAATGTTTCCCGCTTCGTGACAGCTGTTATCTTTGTTGTTGGTTTGTGGCGTTTGTTTCCTTAATTAAAAGGCGCCTTATAACATCTACTATAACATTTTCGACTAAAAATAAGCACTTCGCGATCTCCATCTCGACGCCAGTTTGAAAACAGTGTCAAAATCAAAGCGCATCTGACAGATCGTTTCTAAATCGGTGGACTGTGTGAACAGGTGTGACGATCAATGGGCGTACGGCGAATTTTGTTTTTTCGCCTGGCGTTATATTTTGAAATTCGCCTGGCGATATTCGCCAAATATGAACACCCCATAACGGAACGAAAACGTAACGTGAAAATGTGTTATTGACTCAGGCCTCTGTTCCATAGCTCAACAAGTAGAAATGTCTTTTATTCAAGAAATCCTCATTTTTTTAATTTTGGCATATTTATATCATGCTTTAAAAACAGAAAGACATATCTTGTCTTTGTTGCGTTCAATAGTTAAACAATTTGAAATATTTATTTATGGAATCGAAAACAGGTACAGTTTTGGCATAAGTAAATATTATGGAGTAAAATGTCAAATGATTGTAAAATATATACTTACATACAATTTGTCACTAGTCTACTGGCTACCTCATTAATGGAAAAGTTCATGAGACATTAATATGGACGACGAAAATACATCAATTTTTATTTATTTATTTATTAACATAATATACGGCTGAATAGCCTTTAAAGTACAATACATAACTTACAAAAACACACTTGAAACAAACACAATCAACACATAAGTGACAATGAATACAAAAACATGACAATAGTAACTACAGGGGATTCTCAACGGAAAGCATGTACCCTCGTATAAACCTGCTCACAGCACATCTCCTCACAGTGTACTCCGAATCGTTGAAAATATCAATCTCACTGTAATTATTCCCTATTGATGGAATACACATGGAGTCGATTCATCGATGAATAATAGATATAATTGGATGATGATCCCGCAGCATAGAACAATGCCTGACTTCTGGTGTTACGACTCGGGACACGCAAGTTTACTAAGCTAAGCAACTCTGGGCAATTCAGAGAGCCAGTCACTATTCTCTTCAGTGTAAGGAGATCGAACAACACTCTGCGATCATGTAGGCTAATATATTTTTGAAATTTCTTTTAAATTTTGTAAAACTTAGACTTTAAACTGAATTTTGCGCCGATCGCTCTAAAACATAACTATTGGTAGGTTCCTGTTTATAAAAATGTAACTATGTAAGTACCTACTCATGACATATTATCAGATATGAAATACAAAGAACATTAAAATATTCAGGGTCTCACGTCAATAATAATAATAATTAATTATCAAACTGTAGAACAAAAACGTGTAAGCCTTGAAAATATAATAATATAAATGTTCCAATAAATATCAACGAAGAGTACACACGAAACCTATATCTGCAGTATAATTTGTGGGTAAATATATGCATACATTTTAACACGAAAAAAGTAAGTATTATCTTATTTTTTAAATGTACTGTAAAAAATATTTGCTTTAAATCAGGTTTCATCACCGATACTAGCTATTTGAAAAGGTATTCGTATTGAATGTCACCATAAAATGTAAAATGCATTTATGAAAAACTAACGGATTAAAAAATATTTATTGTGTCTGTGCAAAAAGTAGAATCTATATATCTATGTACATTTGTTTATACTCTCACGTTATTTCCCAAGTGGGGTAGGCAGAGAAAATAGAACGTCTTATACATCTATCGTCATATAAGACGTTCCGGTCTTTTTTTCGCATATTCTGTATTCGTACAATTTCTCAAACACGAGCGTCTATTTCTCTTACTTACGTAATACACGGCTGCCATTGAAAATTTGATTCACGTGATCAAGCCACGTAGTTATCGGATGCCCGCACTTCTTCACACCCCCTCTTTGAGAAGTAGTGTTCCAGAATACAAAAATTGAAGGTGGCCACAGAGGGGGGGAGGGGTGGGTGCAGGGATTGAAGTAGAAGAGTGGGGAGTGGTATTGGTAGGTACAACATTAGGTGAGACGGGGTAAACTACTAATGGGGACTTAGCGGGAATTTGGATATCAATAATATTATCCTGATGGTTAAATATTTCTCCCCCCTGTGACCACCTTCAATATTTCTCCCCCCTTTGACCACCCTCAATTTCCCCCTCTGTGACCACCTTCAATTTTTGTAAAGGACATTATACTGATTCAGTACTCTTGAGAATGCCTATTGAAGTGGGCGAAAACGTTAGAGTTTAAATAAATATACCTAGTGAAAATATAACAGTGTTTTAATTATTTATAAATTATTAAATATGAATTTTCACAGTGTGAACACCCTTCAACAATTAACGGATTAACAAAGATTATTTAACGATTAACATCGCACAGTTCTGTCTATACGCAGTATAGATAATAAGTGAGGTAGGTATGTAAGTATATAAAATTGCGTCAGGTTAGGAAGTAACTTAATGTAACCATCATCATTATTATTATATTATACAGGAAGTTCCTTAAGACCTGTTTCAAGTTCAAAGCCTTCGTGTTGTGTCATTGCAAACTCAACGTTATAAACCTCTACCTACTGTACTTGTTGTACTATGTAATTAAAGAGATGTTCATGTTAGATTATACATATTATATATAGGAAGGTAGATACACCAGTAATAAAATCATAATATAAATATTCTTAGACGTTCATAGTAGGTGTGTGCCTTTGTCGTTATTTATTTACAATTTTTTTTAAAAAGGCAGCGCCCGCCACATACCTCGTGCCGTACCTGAAGATATGTATCTCCATAACTACACACATGCACTAACAGGATTTACTGTCGCATTAAAGCGAGAAATGCTGCCCCGAGGGAGCACTCTAAATTTAGCGGCCACACACCAAAAAATTTGGTGCAAAAAGGAAAAAGAAGAAATGGGAATATGCTTTTTTCTCTATGCAGTATTGCTGGTTAATTGAAAGGGATATTAGGCTACCAAAGAAAGGACAAAAGTCTTTGAAGACGAAAAAGTTTTTTCTTGTGACCACCAAGTTTGCATGTCCTACAGGTCCAGAGGATGGACCACGAACAGCAACGAGCACCTTCTCTCTTTTCCTACTGATGTCGGTGTGGGAACAATCCCACATTATATGTTCCGACGTTTGGGATTCAGAATGACAGAAATTACACCAAGGGGATGATTTTATCCCAATAATAATTATATACAAATGTCCTGAATAAATTATTTTACTTTTTTACTACTACCATTATTACTATACCATCACAGCATATCTCACAAGTAAGGTGGCCAGCAGACCAAGTACATACAATAATAATGCAAGCTGTTTTCTTCTTGCCAACAAATAATTAAGACTCTCAAGAAGAGTGGTAAACCTCATCACTGCCGATTTTAAGATATTTTGTATAGGATATAAGATATAAGATAAGAGTCTTTATTTTACGAACATCTATCTGACTTTTACAGGACACTCGAAGAAAAGATTGGAAGACCAATGCTTTGCCAGATAGATACTCCACGGAACATATTTATTATATACCTACATCAGTTAATTTTTTTTATATATTTTTTAAATGAATAAAAATAACTCTTTTAGGTAAATGCAGTCAAAAAATATACATTCAGGAAGGACAGCTTACGTCATCACTTTTGAATTGATGTATTTATTGATTTTACATTTTATTTTTAGATCTCCATAACTGAATAAATTGAAAACAAGTTTTTCTAAAACTACATATGTATTATAATATTATTCTATCATTTAGGCCATTATCAAAATGACATCTCTATCATTTTACATCTATAGTAACGAGGCTTGTTTTAATTAATCCAATTAAAAAATTGAAATTTCTTATACGTGATGTTCTATGAATTAGTAACAGCTTTTTATAGAAACCTAAAAAACTCCATAAAAAAAGTTTAAGTAATGTGTTGTGGTTAGATGGAAGAAATTATTTGATAGTGATAATCTCGCCACTGCATTTTGTCCTAGTATTTTAAAGTTTATATTGTTTTATTAACACTGTTATTTGATTTGAATGTATACCTTTTATGTAATTGTTTTTAATCAATATACAGTAAAGAATGAATAAAATAAAAATTATGTGCAAAAAGGATAAATAAATAAATAAAAATTAACTACTTCAGAAGTTTCATATTTAATCCTTTACATTTGGTCAACTTAATATAATGTAAATTTGCGATTAATGCCGGAGTATTAAGCTAGTGACATATAATAACAATATGAATGCTTACTTGAGTGATGAATTATATTAGTACATATACATATATATAATTTTATGTTGTATATGAAAATCTACGGTAGTAATTAAACAATTAAATTACCTATATACTATATAAATGCAAAACTTGTTATTTGACATTCATCATTCATTCATAATATGTATATCTTTAACATAGCATGTATAGACAATTCACAAAGATCGAGCTAGTCCCAAACTAAGCCCTAAACTTTATACCAGTTATTCAATAGTCCTTTATAAATTTTACGTTATTTTTTTTCACACAACACGTCTCAGGACAACCAGGGCAACCTAGTGAGGCTGCTGCAATATAATAATGTATCCACATTGGTGATAATAATATGTTGTCTCTGGTTATATACGTATTTTATAGTAATTAACGTTATTGAATAAATTATATATTATTATATAATCTGTGACAACTTCTTCCATATCACTACACACTACAAAGGAGACACCAGTTGTCTCGCGTTTACAAGGAGGACCACCAAAAAGATAGAATGATATTATATTTTTCTGGGATTGCATTGGTCAAAAGTTGTAATGGTCTCAGTGGTGTGTGATCTATTACAAATTAATAAAAAAAAAAAAAAAACACAAAGAACACTCTTTATTAACTTCACTGTTTATACTATACTATAATACTATTCCCTCACGTCGCATCCCAAGTGGGGTAGGCAGAGATACGGGAACTCCATATAGCTCTGTCCTTACACACTTCTTTCGCTTCTTCTACATTTGTATAATTGTCATACACACACGTCGTTCTTGAGAATTTGATCCACGTTTTAAAACCACGTAGTCCTCAGACACCCGGGCTTCCTCACACCTCTTCTTTCAGACATTATTTATTATTTTGATATATTTTAAATAATTTGTATAACTAGGTATCCATTTTGAAGCGCGGACGGCCAAGAACAACGTGGACCAAATCCAGCGTGTTGAGTAAGAGAAATCGGCGAACATGTATGAGAAACTGGATGAATGTGGAGGAAGCGAAGGAAATTTATAAGGATAAATCTATATGGCATTCTGTTATAGATGTAGATCCATATTACTATATTGTTGCTGTAAGTTGTTAATGTTGTTAGGTAGGTAGGTACTTATGGAAGGAATGTTGGTAGTCTAACATAATATTATCTACACACTATGATTATTATTATTATATAGATTATGCAATAGGAGAAATAACAAATATGTAAGTATTCGAACTCGTATATCACCTATGTACTGTAAGTAAGTGTAATAAGTATTATCTACTATATACAATATGTATTGTTGAATATAGATCTACACAAGTATCTAATACTTGTATTACGTAAGACTTCACTGAGATAATAATATATCCAATGAAAAGTGGCGGTTGCTTCTCAGGAATGTTAATACGACACACTCCCTTATAGAAATGAAAAAAAGTATAAATTTTTGTATAGTTAATATCGTCCACCAACAGTACTTGATGGAATTTCATGTAAAATTAATAAAATAAAAAGAAGTTGTAACTTTCATTAATTGTATCGGCATTTACTTTGTAACACTTTATTTTAAATTATTTTTATTTGATAATTTAGAAGTTGTAACTCTTGCCCTGAAGATGCCGCAAGGCGAAATCGCTCGGCGATTAGTATTTAGTCATTGTTAATTGACTAAATACAAAATCATATGTGAAAATTAAACAGTGTTTTAATATCACATTTTAAAACTTACATTTTTAATGACGAATTTTACTATTGAATTTTAAGTGAATTTTAAATGATGTTAAATTTTGAATTTTAAATTTTGAGAGATTTTATATGATATTTTTATGTTTTTAATTTTTTTTGGGAGATTTTATATGATATTTTTATGTTTTATGCTTTGTGAGCATTATTCTATTAATTTTGTTAACATAATTTACTCTATTCTATTGTAATTGTTGGTTGTTGATTTTATCTGTTGTGTTTAGTTATGTATGTTTTGTGGAGCACATAAGGGTAATATAGGGATCTTCACTGGTTTGCTTATTGCTAAATATTTTATAGACCATTGTATTTTTTGTATCAACTGTACGTATCCTGTAAAATTGAAATAAATAAATAAATATTTAAAATGGATTTTCACAACGTTAACGCACCAACTTTAAATTTAATAAAAATAAAACACTTGTGACTTAATTAATTGAGAGCTGATGATGAGAGCGGTAGCTCTTGAAAGCCGGCTCGCGATTAAAAAAACCATTGTGGATATAGGTATCTACTAAAGATACGTAGTTTATTTTTATTTTCTTTTTATGCTAATATAGGGGGACTCTTGTGGTCTATATTTCATTTAATTTTAATTTTTGTAATACTTGTTTTGTTGACTGTTTGTTCCCTTCAAGAAAATAAATAAATAAATAATAAATAAATAAATAAATGCTGCTGGTGCTGCGAAAGTTGTTTCCTTTAGTGACGCTAAAGACCAGCTATCCTCCCATATTTTTTGTAGTCTTCCTTATTGCTAATGTAAGAAACGACACAGTGTATCTTTATTTATTAACATGGATGAAAATCAAGGAATGAAAACAATATTTTCTTTGCAAAGATTTTTCTTAAAATTTCACAGCATCCCCATAAGTCTAATCCAGAAGCCGCCTCTGCCAATAAATAGTTAGTGTACATACTCAGTTTGTAATATTTTATATGAATTTAGTATAGGCATAGTATAAATAATTGTAACGTATTATGATACATACATAGTATTGTTAACTTGTAGAATTTCATACTTATTACTAGATACTATCTTGTAAGAAAGCTTCCATTAGGGATGTAACAACAAATACAATCAATTCAAAATAAATCTACAATAATGAATAAACTCGGATCTATTCAGCATGAAATACTCGAGTTCGGTGGTAGTCTGGAGGTAGATTCTTGGCCTCATGCTCAAGAGGTGCGCGATTTGATCCCAGGTGCCGGCAAACTCTCCATTCACAGCACAAGCTTTTAACTTACTTACTGTGAAAGGTGTATAAAGTTGTATTTGGGTTTGAAACGGGACATCTTATAAAAAATATATTAGGTACAACTGATCTGGTATATCTTTACATGAAGTAGTCATCGTTTCTTTAAAGAAAGGCAGATCGGAGTTCCATTTATAAGAGAGAATTTATGTGGCCCTGTAGCTTAATCGGACAAAGCACATCTCGTTAAAAGAATAGAATGTGGGTTCAAATTCAATAATAATTTATTTAGTTTATCAAAGAATAAAAACATTTCAGAACTCAGACGTTGGCGTTTCGAAAATTTGTTTATTTTGCTTTGTGTAAAATATTTTGGTGTCCGCATTATTTCATTTGTTATTTTAGACATCTTCACATAACAAGTTAAGATGGGCGAACGCTACAATATTCACAGTCAACTTGAGCATTTACAAAGTAAATACATCGGTACAGGTCATGCAGATACAACTAAATATGAAAATTTGTTTATTTTGCTTTGTGTAAAATATTTTGGTGTCCGCATTATTTCATTTGTTATTTTAGACATCTTTACATAACAAGTTAAGATGGGCGAACGCTACAATATTCACAGTCAACTTGAGCATTTACAAAGTAAATACATCGGTACAGGTCATGCAGATACAACTAAATATGAAAATTTGTTTATTTTGCTTTGTGTAAAATATTTTGGTGTCCGCATTATTTCATTTGTTATTTTAGACATCTTCACATAACAAGTTAAGATGGGCGAACGCTACAATATTCACAGTCAACTTGAGCATTTACAAAGTAAATACATCGGTACAGGTCATGCAGATACAACTAAATATGAAAATTTGTTTATTTTGCTTTGTGTAAAATATTTTGGTGTCCGCATTATTTCATTTGTTATTTTAGACATCTTCACATAACAAGTTAAGATGGGCGAACGCTACAATATTCACAGTCAACTTGAGCATTTACAAAGTAAATACATCGGTACAGGTCATGCAGATACAACTAAATATGAAAATTTGTTTATTTTGCTTTGTGTAAAATATTTTGGTGTCCGCATTATTTCATTTGTTATTTTAGACATCTTCACATAACAAGTTAAGATGGGCGAACGCTACAATATTCACAGTCAACTTGAGCATTTACAAAGTAAATACATCGGTACAGGTCATGCAGATACAACTAAATATGAAAATTTGTTTATTTTGCTTTGTGTAAAATATTTTGGTGTCCGCATTATTTCATTTGTTATTTTAGACATCTTCACATAACAAGTTAAGATGGGCGAACGCTACAATATTCACAGTCAACTTGAGCATTTACAAAGTAAATACATCGGTACAGGTCATGCAGATACAACTAAATATGAAAATTTGTTTATTTTGCTTTGTGTAAAATATTTTGGTGTCCGCATTATTTCATTTGTTATTTTAGACATCTTCACATAACAAGTTAAGATGGGCGAACGCTACAATATTCACAGTCAACTTGAGCATTTACAAAGTAAATACATCGGTACAGGTCATGCAGATACAACTAAATATGAAAATTTGTTTATTTTGCTTTGTGTAAAATATTTTGGTGTCCGCATTATTTCATTTGTTATTTTAGACATCTTCACATAACAAGTTAAGATGGGCGAACGCTACAATATTCACAGTCAACTTGAGCATTTACAAAGTTAATACATCGGTACAGGTCATGCAGATACAACTAAATATGAATGGCTAACAAACCAACACAGAGACTCGTACAGTTCATTCTTAGGACATCCAGATTTAATGAATTACTTTGCCCTAGCTGAGAATGAAGCCAAAGCGAGGCTGCGGTTTAATTTGATGGAAAAGATGCTTCAGCCATGTGGACCGCCGCCAGACAAGGCTGATGAATAATTTCTCATATTTAATTTTAGAATAAGTATTATGTTATATAAGAATTTAATTTATAATTCCAGTTGAAGTTTTGCATTTAAAAAATGATAAATTTTGGGGGAAAAATGTCTTTAATATACATTATGAATTGATTCAATAATGTATGGAAGTAAAATATAGAAAAAGGCAGGTGTTCGAAAAAATTAAGACATTATACATCTTAAATTCAGCGATGAGGTTTGCCACCCATCCTGAATGTCTTGTTTTTATATTGGCACGAAGAGGACAGTTTGCATGTTTCTTACATGCAGCTGATCTGCTGGCTCCCCCACTTGTGGGATATGCTGTGATGGTATAGTAGTAGTAGTAAGAATAAAAACATTTTAATCGATTTATTTTACTATTGCACAATTTTATGGAAAATAATATGCTAATTAATTATTTTATTGCGATATTTACAAGAAACCTGAGTTTATTATGAACATAGTTATATCCCATACACCTGGACATTCCCAGAATATTGAATTGGCGTAACTCGATATCTACAGGTGTGACTTAAACAATAACAAACCTGCATTCATTTCCCATCAGATTCATCATAAAATAGATAACATGCACTTACTCTGGGTCACTTGGATTGTATTCGTCACATTTTTAACAACTAGCTCATATTGTAAGGCTATTGCAGGCTTTCGCGGTCCCCATTTTTAGATGTGGACGTTTTTCCGGGTTTACCATGTCTCGTTGATCTCCCCCCTTGATAATGACTCAATCAGTAGAGTCGAAACGTCAAGGCGAAGGAGGGAGATCAACGAGATGCGGTAAACCCGAAAGAACGTCAACTTCTATAGTGCATATTATTATGTATTTTTAACACAATTGGACATCGGTAAGTGTAAGGACATTGGTAATGATACCCGGGTTTAAAGTGTACCTTTAACCAAGCCTTGAGTCGATGCATAAGCGTCGAAACTCTGTGTCATGCACTTCTAAAGGAAGTTCACATATGTATGCATGTGTATCATAATATACAACATACCTACCTAGTTAACAAATAGGTTAACTATCGGTGAGTTGAATTAACTGGAATGATTAGGGTAGTTCAATAATCAAAAATATGATTAATTATTGCAATTTGTTTTATTGAAACTAATCTACTTCTATTCATTGTATCTTGATACGTGTATGTATACATATTAATACTTCACATTATTAGTAGGTATACGAGTACCTATATTACATTTAATACGATACAAGCAATACCTACAACATGACATAATACCGAGTGCATTATTATATCATAGACCGCGTTCCATACAATATATTGATATTAACTGCATGTTATATAACATTCTCTATTTCTCATGTATATCTACTAATGTAGGTATATAAAATGTAATAATACAACCTTCTCTATAATAAGAACCTGCTATTCAGGATTATTCTACTACAGGTCTACAAATATATATGAGTTTAATTTTTAAATAAGGCACTAAGTGCCCGTGATCCCGTGGAGCACCCGGTAAAGAATTGGTCTCCCACTCTTCTCCTTAAGTTTTCGAGTGTCCTGTAAAAGGCAGGTGTTCGAAAAAATTAAGACATTATACATCTTAAATTCAGCGATGAGGTTTGCCACCCATCCTGAATGTCTTGATTTTATATTGGCACGAAGAGGACAGCTTGCATGTTTCTTGCATGCGGCTGGTCTGCTGGTTGCCCCACTTGTGGGATATGCCGTGATGGTATAGTAGTAGTAGTAGTAGCACTAAGTGCCAAAAAATAAAAATATGAGATATATATAGTGAGTTACAATCCATTGGATTGGTCTGCAACGAGTTTAGTTTTTCTTCTCCATTCGTCTCTATTCTCAGCCAGTCTTTTCAGCTCTACGTATGAGCCACAGTTCATGTCCCTCTTCAGTTGGTCCATATATGCGTCTCTTGGTCGGCCTCTGCCATTTGTCCCCTCGGTCTTACCCTCCGCTATGGCGATGAGTAGTCCTGGGTGCCTGATGTTGTGGCCAATCCAGTTAGCTCGTTGTTGGCTGATTCTCTTAAGGAGTTGCCTTTTTTCGCCTACCCTGGTTAATACTTCTTCGTTTCCGACGTGCTCTGACCAATGGATCTTAAGCATGCGTCTGTAGCACCACATTTCAAAGGCCGCCAACCGTCCGCTTTCACTCTTGCTGATGGTCCATGTCTCACAACCATAAAGCAGAATGCTCCATACAAAGGCTTTAGTAAGGTTCTTCCTTACGCTTAAGTATAAAGTTCGGTTCTATGTACCTTTGCCAACTCTACAAATAACGCACCAAGATGTTATCTTTGTTTATCTTTTTCATAATTGACTAATTAATAATTGGAATACTAATTCATCAACACAACACAACACGTCACGGATAAATGGAAGTCCGCAGACTTCTGCGCTAAACGGGTGGTCGGTGGGTCTCCTTCAATGAAACACAACACGTCATAGAGTAAGTCCAATAGCTAATTTATATGTAAGAGATCCCGTGAGGGTATAGTATAGATAGTGATTCATTTAATTATCAAATTAATGTATAGAATGAACATATTCTCAATTTCCATATTCTGTCACAACATTATTATAATAATTTAATTGTATTGAATTGTCAATTATTTGCTATTATTTCCTGAATGATCTAGACTTTAAAACTAGTTATAAGTGTATTAGATTAAAGTGTACATAATATTTTTATTTACCGTTATGTCGGACAGAAAGATTATGTAAAAGCAGCCGTGAAAATATATCATGTATCTTAGTGTATATAATATCATATTATTATCATCTATGTACCTTCATAGTACGCATTAGAATATGTTATTTCATACATTGCAAGAACACTGTGCATTGTAATTATGGAACAAGTTAATACTCGGGTTCATACAGATAATAATAATCGGTACAGGAAATCTTAAGAGTTAATGGGAAGCTTAGGAAGAATATATATTGAGAAGTATCTCGTCAGAAATAGGTACTCAACAGATGTCAAACATAATATGTTTGAAATTGGAATTGATGTTATTGGTGAACGTTTCATGGGTTAAAGTGAACATAAACCAGCCTAAGCTAATTCGTAAACATCGTGACACCTTTCCTATTTTCTACTAAACGGAGTTTAGACAATTTATTTATTTATTTATTTATTTATTTTATTCTTCTTGCACATCATCATTCATATAACAAATAAAATAGGGCAATATACACAGGAAAAAATGTGATGATGTGCAGTGGCGAGATTATCACTATATAGTGATTTCTTCCATCTAACCACGATTTGCTGGTTATTTATTTATTTATCGTGTCGAAACCCAGAAAAAAAAATCAAACTGATCTCCAGTACTGTGCAAAACGCACAGCAGGTGGAGATGCGTCAAAAATATCCTCCATAGTGCAAGTGACAGGGCATAATGGACACTCCAACAAGTGTGGCATAGTCTGTGCTGCACCACAGTCACATGCCCCGGATTCGTCCTGTAGGAAGCCCCATCGTTCTCTATTGTCACAGCAGTTTCCCACACCAGATCTCAGTCGATTTGGGTTTTCCATGTCCCATAATATAGATCGCCTCCTGCAGTAAGGTGTTCTTGGGCTAGGAAAGGTTCGCTTATTTGCTGGTTGTGCATATGTTATGTCGATCTGCCGTTGTAGTCTGATTTTCTAATCTACAACCTCTGTAGTCTTTCTCTGTCTTTTTTCTGATTGTTTACGATTGTTTTTCTCATCTTTTATTTGAAACTAAATAGTTACGAACATTTGCTACATAAAATACTCTTTCTATGATTGACATAATAAAATGTCTTGCTTTAATAAACTTTACAATAACTTAAGTATATAAATATTACCTTCATTATATTTTGTATGCCGGAGTAAAAAACTACGCTAAATAATGATGAGATGTAATTTTCATCTGGGCATTAAAAGCTTTTTCAAGCTAATTACATATTTCTAACGTAAAATTACTGTCAAAAATATTTGTGGGAAATTGCTATTAACTATAGCTCTCATGAAATTTAAAAATATTAACATTATGTTACGTTAAAATGACATTGTTTGGAAACTTTTTTTAATGGAATATTTGCGAGTTTTCTTTTTACAATTAACTGCTGTATGGAATTAAGTACATTTATGTAAATTTAACATAAGAAACTATCATATCAGGCTTAAAAAAGACAACGTCAGCATACTCGTACTTGGTAGTGCCCTGGTTGTATCCAACATGAGGTACTAATTAAAACAATATCTACACACGAAGCTGTCATTGTGGTTTATAAGAGAAATTTTGAAGCCTTCGATATGTCTCCTAGAAGCTTAATTGAACAAAGCACACCTCGTGATTTATGGTTCAAATAACGTTATCTTTTTTGAGCCTTATATAAATGATTGTTTCAAGTGTTAAATTTACATTTTATGTATGAAAATCACGTAATAATAATCAAGGTAGATAAATATGTGATCAGGAGAACATAACGAGGACTAGGTACAACTCTATGTTCATAAATCACTTTGCCAAAACTTTAAATAATGTATTTTCTATGATATATTGATATTGTATATAATATTATTAATTCTATCAATAATTTAATTTACAATGCAACATTTTATTGTTGTAAATATACTTACTTGTACTTAATACTTGTATAGGTAAGTACAACATGACAACTTAACATTTCCATACTAACTACTCCAATACAATACAATACAAGAAGCCTTGAAAGTTGTTCCAAGTTGCAGTAAATAAAATAATGTTGTATTGTATTATGCATTGTACAATACTGTACTTAGTAGCTAGGTACATAATATTATATTTATAAGAAGTAAATAAATTGGACACGAAGTAATAATATTCTCGGTTCATGTGAACGGACCTAAAACTCAACCAGACCTCGACATTCAAATACCTGAGAGTCGAGTTATCAGCATACTTTCGACAGAGAGTATAATATGCATAAATATAGGCAAGAGGATGGGGCCGGTAAAAATATGCTTTATTAAAAGGCTTTCAATATCACAATATTACGGAAAGCTGAACTAACACAACAGACGAAAATGACCATATTTAAAATAGCATGTCAAACTCCTTACATATGGTCAGTATGGTTGGATGCTTAAGAACAGTATGTAATAATTAATAATACTCGTACAAGCAATGGAAATGTGACTTTTGAAAGAAACGGAAATTTTCTATGAAGCAACCGACAAAGAATCGGTTTCTTACTTTTTTCCATAAGTTTTCAAGTGTTTTTTTTTTTAAATACAGGTGTTTAGAAATAAAGATATTTTACATCTTAAATTCAGCAGTGATAGGTTAACCAGCCATCCTGAATGTCTTAATTTTTTGCTGGCGCGTAAAGGACAGCTTACATGTTTATTACAAACGGTTAGTCTACTGGCTAATCAATTTGTGGCATATGTCATGATGTTATAGTAGTAGTGTTAGTAACAGTAGTAGATACAAATAATTGATTTTAAAACATAAAACCACTTTTGCCAAAATTGTGGTTTGATACCTTGCAGTCGATATGAAATATGAGATTAATTGTTGTTAGTAATGTTACTATGCGGTAATATATTATATCCAATACATCGTAATGTAAAGGTGGATTTATTCAGAGAGTGCGAATCACAATATAATCAAGTAGGTAGTCACTCAACTGATCAATAAATAATATTTATTAACATAGTCACAGCCTAAATGCATAGATATTAAAATGATAATAATTGTTTCGCAATTATAATGCATTTATTTTTAGTATTAAACATTCAATATGTAACTACAATAAATTAAAATAATGTATTTATTTATTTATTTTATTCTTCTTGCACACTTAAACAGAAATAGAAATAATAATAACAAAAACACAAACATCTAAAAAAATAGCCACACAAATTAGTTTAAAAAAAAAATGAAAAAAACTACAATCCACACACCTAACACTCCAAAGGGATCGGGAAGGGGTTAAGGGACGGATGCTGAGTTAGAAGACAATAAATACTTCTTGACGGCGTATTTAAACCCATTAAAAGATTGAGATATTCTATGAGAAGAAGGGAGATTATTCCAGCAACGAGCACCACATACTGAGAATGATTGAGAAAAGAAATGTACGTGTACAAATTCTCCCCTCCCCAGTCAATTTAACTTTTTGGTTTTTCAAGTAGGTACATATAATTGTCATACGACGCTCATAAAAATATATTTAATTTACGTAAATCTTTTATTACCTAATCAGGTAAAAACTAAAACTTTTTTAAAAAACGTTACCGACAAAAAAAAACAGTAAAAAATGGTTTAATTAACATTTGTTGAAATTGAAAGAGGGAAAGACAAAATTTAAGAGTCAGGAAAATCTGAGTCTTAACTCTTGCGTACAATTCATTAGGTTGTTATTTCGTTGTTAATGATTATTTACGCCTTCATTTACGATACTATTTTCCGACCATCCATCCGGATTGCGCAGAAGTCTAAAGACTTCCATTTTTCCGAAATTCTACTCTCGACAAATCTTGTTCACACCGAAGATGCCATAGTGAGCAGACTGAAGGACTGGCTGACTTTTTTATAAATTATTTTCACAATATGCATAAAATTAAATGCTTAGGTTACCAATTCGATACGTTCTAAATTCCATAACAATACGTGTCTATATTGTAACGGTCACAGCCAATGTCCCATAACGAAAGAAAAACACTTAGGTATTGCCTCAATGCAGCATAAGTATATTTATACATAATATTAGTATTGGTTTATTAGATATTAACTGTCTTGGTTACGTAATCACGTAAATACAATGCACATTTAAAACGTAGATAATAAGTTAGTAATTAGATATTGTGCTTTCAATTATACCTACAATTAATTAGTCCTCCTTGTGATATGATATCACATTGTGTTCTAAACTTATCTGAACATTAACGATTTTTATACGCGGCGGCAGAATTGCCATCCACACTTCTCAGCATTATACAACCAGATAAGTCTTCATATGATCAGTCATGGTCACACAAAAACTTAACAGTCTAATGCCGGAAAAAAATCACCTATCCAGATATACAGGATATCAAAGGATTAGGCTCAGAACGCGGGTTCAAAATACCAGCATTGTGCCTGAAATATCTGTGTTCAAAAACTTTTTTACAATATTACAAGTGTTTATTATAATAGATTTTTGAATTTTAATGTACAAATTAACCGGTAAATCTAATTTTTGTAAATTATTTATTAAAGATTTCGGAGTTACCCCTGTAGCTGACATGACTAAAGGTATTATATAAACGGACCTAGAATGCCAAATATTTTTTATTTCTCCTGCTAGTTCTGTATATTTAAGTATTTTTTCTGCGACGGTTATTTGTATATCATTTGTATTTGTTTGTATAGTATGTAAACTTTCAAATTAATCTGATTTTTTTTAGTAGAAAGATATATCTGGGTTTTGTTATAAACCCAAATACAACCTTATACACCTTCCACAGTAAGCTAAAAGCTTTAAATTTATTCGTTAAATTTATTGAGAGACTCCCAGTGAATCATCATAAAACAAGCATCTATCACAGGTAATGCTTTTTGAAAAATATCATTTTTGTTAAAATCACTTTGTGTGAATGTTAAATCTATCTATGAGAGTTTGCTTGTGAGATGTCTGGACGAAATCGAATGCATGTATCAATAGATGTCGTGTGCATGGTTTGGATGTTTGATTATTTATTTGATTTTTGCTGATTGAACTTACAATATGTATCAAACATTTGTTGTACACCTCAATAATAAATAAATACATCAATATTGGTTCGCTCATTAATGATGTAAGTTTGCTCAATTGATCGTGCTTTTTGAAATCAAGTAACATATAAAATAACTACATTATTTAAATACTTTAAAATAATAAATAAATCTCGCAATTGTTACATTAATCTTTTCAAGATAATCTAATCGAAAGAAGTGAGAAAGGCGTCCCGATGTTTACGAATCGACTCTAAGTTGTCTTAAGACTCAAATGATCACTTTCAGTTTCCGTAGACAACGTTCACTAATCCCACCATTCTCGATTTATAATTATTATTATCATAAGATACTCAAAAACCTACAGAAAGGAATGATACATATTCCTTGCCAAGGACTCCAGAAAACAGTAATAGGTCAGTTTAATAATTTTCCTCATTTTTTATAATTCCTTAGGAAAGTAAATACTTATGCTATGTGTAAGATTTATTTATCATTCAATTCGATGTCAATTTTCTGAGCAAAACCGTAAAAAAGACCCTAGTTAATAAGTCAAACAACCTAAATGAAATTTACTGTTAGTTTTGTACAAAGTTTGCGTTTATGTATTTTATTTCCTTGTTTCGGTCAATGCTAATCTACTTCCTTTACTAATGTATTCTTTCCTGCGACATTTCCTCTGCAACAATTATTGTACAATCTATCTATTCAACTATGCATACCTTAACTATTCAATCAGGGATGCAAGAGTCATGTTTGCAAATTCAAACGATTACATCGGTGACATATCTCATCGCTGAATTTAATATTATGTGCATTAATGTTTTATAATGTGAATTTATTATACTACTACTACTATACCATCACGGCATATCCCACAAGTGGGGTAGCCAGCAGACCAGTTGCATATAAAACATGCAAGCTGTTTTCTCCGTGCCAATATAAAATTAAGACATTCAGGATGGGTGGCAAACCTCATCGCCGAATTTGTGATGTAAAATGTCTTATTTTTTCGAACACCTGCCTTTTACAGGACACTCGAAAACTTATGGAGAAGAGTGGGAGACCAATTCTTTACCGGGTGCTCCACGGGATATAAAATTATGAAAACATTACAACTACTACAATACCATCACGGCTTATCCCACAAGTGGAGTATAGCCAGCAGACCAGCTGCGTGTAATAGATATGCAAGCTGTCATTTCCGTATTAATAAAAAATTAAGACATTCAGGAGGTTAGCAAACCTCATCGCTTAAGTACTTTTTAACTTTTTACTAATTGCCTGATGATGGAGTCGAGAGTCTCCGAAAAATAGTACGCGAATTTAATAAAGGTCATTTTGAAGTTGACTACATATTGTGTTTTTTTTTTCAATTTTATCTTCAACCTTATAATAATAAAAAAAGCTTCCAATATTTTGTAAAACACGTCACAATAAAACTAAGAACACTATTCAAAATTGAAAAATACAAAGTAAACCAAAAATATATTAAATTAAAACATCAATACATAAATAATCACCATAATATTAATGTTATTTATTGCAAACCCTGCATTCGCACATTACCGCATTCATGACCTACAAATTCAAAAAATAACCTACATTACACATAAACATGTAGTATGTACACCTACATAATATATTAATATAATATAACACACACACGTATATACTATGTATGCACTATCACCATATTTATCAGCAGACATTTGTTTATATTAATAATATGTATATTAAATATTTATGAATTCAACTGAATGTTTAATTAAACTAGTTTAAAACAAAGTTTCGATCAGGAAATATGGCAATAATAAAATGAATTAAACACTATAATTGTCTTAACAAGGGGTGTAAGAAAGCGTGGACGTTCAAATACTACGTGGATCGATCACGTGGATTAAATTCTCAAGAGTACGAAAAATTTACGTGCATATGTGAGAAACTGTATGAATGTGGAGAAGGCGGAATAAGAATATAAGTAAAGATAAGCATGGCTTTCTTTCTCTCTGCCTACCCCACTTGGGATATGGTTCGAGAGTATGGTATAGTATAATACAGCTCCAGATATTATTAACTTCGGTAATTTTCTTCAGAGACAAAAATATTCTGTCACTAAACACAGAGAAGACAAACTACGTGAGCTTTTCTGTCAATGTCAGAGGTAAGCCCAAAGATGATCTCAGAATAGGAATCCATCATAATTCTTGTCAGAACATAACGGGGGATTGTGTAAATCTTAAATGTGTTTTACTGAAGAATGTGAAAAAGGTTAAATATCTTGGCGTGGTCGTAGATTCTAATTTGAAATGGAAGGATCATGTGCAGATGACTGTCAATAGAATAAGAAAACTTTTTTATATTTTTTATAGACTTCGAGATATTATGAATAAAGCCCAATTGAAGAGTGTATACTTCTCCTTAGTACAGTCGGTTTTACAGTACGGTATAATAGCTTGGGGAGGTGCGTATAAAAACAGCCTATATTCCTTGGGAGTTTGTCAACGTAGTATAATAAAAATAATTCTCAAGAAGCCTATGGACTATTCAACCGTTAGACTGTTTGAAGAGTTTGCTGTTCCATCCATAGAAAGCATATACAAAAGAAAAGCAGTATGCCAGGTGTGCAAGGAGTATTTTGTACGCGCGATTCATCCAACAAATAGTATTAGTGAATGTTCGAGGTCAGGAAGACGAATAAAAGTTCCTGCAAAAAAAACTACTTCCGGACAGCACCACTATACTTATCTTGGGGTTGGATTGTATAACAATTTGAAAGGAGAATATAAGTTTAAAACAGCAGATAAGCTTTCGAATTTTAGGTATAATCTGAAAAAGGTATTTAGGTGAAAATAACTGAGTGTATTCTCGTTTTATTGATTTTTATTTTTTGTTTTGTTTTTTTTTACATGTAACTCTATTGTTATTAACTTTAGGTTGGATATTATATACCTAGTTGTGTATGTTTTGTTGCTGAATTTAAGATTTAAGAACTACCCTTTATCCTTCAAAGCACGAGCTCTGCTCAATTTTGAAGGAACAAATAAAAGAAAAATATATGTTTTTATTATTATTTTGTATTGATTGATTATTGTTTTAAGTGTATATTTTTTACTGAATAAATATATTTGAATTTGAATTTGAAAAAAATTCTTCAGAGAATTAATGACAAAATTGAAAACTGGTAGCACCAGGATGCAAATTTTCGACAGTTGATGTTAAATGACATGATCTGTATACGAACATACCTATATACAAACGAACTAAAATATTTATTAGATTAATGAAATTAATTGTCTTGTAGGTGAATATTCGAGACAATTTAATTTGCTTTGTATTTTTCCGCTATTTGATTAGGAACATAGAACAAACGTAGGAATAATAACAATAAAAATTATCATATCAAATTACATACGTAGATACTAAATTGCCATATTTACCTATATAGATTTTTATTACATAATTTTTTACAACATAGTTTTTTACATAATTTTCATAGATTTTTGTACATCTCAAATTCAGCGATGAGGTTTGCCACCCATCCTGAATGTCTTGATTTTATATTGGCACGAAGAGGACAGTTTGCATGTTACTTACATGCAGCTGATCTGCTGGCTACCCCACTTGTGGGATATGCCGTGATGGTATAGTATAGTATAGTATAGTATTACATAGGCACAAAAAACAAGGTACATTTACATGGATTCGTATTTGTCAATTTTTTGACACGTATTTTTTATTGAAGTGTATGTACCGTTGAGTCCCTTGATAAAGAATATATAGAATAGGTATCCCATTCTAAATGTCTAAAAGCACAGTAAAATATTGTAAAGTTCTAAAGATAATAGCTGAAAATAAAAGTTCATTTTTCATTCATTAATACTATCATGTCATTTCTCACAAGTGGGGTAGCCAGCGTACTAAATGCATGAAAAATATATGCAAGGCGTCTTCTCCGCACTAATAATAACAAGACTTGAGTGGGATACCTTATCACCGCTGTTTTACTTTTTTTTTAAATATGCTAAGTCTAGATTTGGAATAAACCCAAATGCACCCCAGGCACCCTCACGATAAGCATAATGCTTGTGTCGTGAAGGTGGAGAAGGTAAGTCAAAAGCGGGTGGAACTGAACCCTGGCCTCTCTATAAAAAGTTCGAGACTCTCCCAACAAGCCACTCACCACCTCATTGAAGATATATAGGTATAATAGGTATGCAGTGAGTTACAATAAATTCATTGGATTGGTCTGCAACGAGTTTAGATTTTATTCTGCATTCCTCCCTATTTTCAGCTAGTCTCTTTAGTTCTACTCCTAAATTGAAGATTTTAGATAAATATCTATCTTTTTTGTATTGGCATACCTACGAACACCTGCTTTTTTACAGGAAACTCGTAAGGAAAAATTGCAAGACCTTTTCTTTGATATTTATATTCCACAGAACATGGGTTTATATTCCACAGAACATATTATTAATTTACCTTAACAAGTTATTTAAAATAATCTACATTTCTGTCACAGCGAGCTTTCTAGTAAACTAATGAATATGCATGATACAGTATACAAATGTATAGCAAATACATGTAAACATAATATGTAATATGTCTATACAGATAAACTAGATAAACTAAATACTGTACTACCATATATTATCTTAACGTATGTAGGTAATTATATCTGTTATTACTGCTTCAAAACAGACCTAAGTCTAGGAAGGCAGTGAATTCCATTTGAAGGGTACACGGCAAAAACAGGCTCATTGACAAATTATCATTTTACAGGAGAGCAAAATATAAAGTTTGAGACATCATTTCTTCCATCATTTCAATGTGCTTTACAAATAAATTAGCCAGTTTTTTTACATTTTACTTATATCATTCTGAGGGGAACAAAACTGCATTTAAATCAGGAAAACGAAAAAAAAATCAATGAGCTTGTTTTTGCCGTGTACCCTTAATTTTAATCTAAGTACTTCAGATTAAAGTAATGTATACCTACTTAAAAAGATTTGTATAGTAGTTTTTAAGATTTTATATTCCTGTAAATAAATAAATAAATAAATATGTGTGCATAAACTCACCAACAAGAACGAAATATATTCCAATTAGAGAAAAATCCAATATAAACACCAAGAAAATTCAAAATTTGTGATTTAAAATTATATAAAAAAGCACTAAATTTTTACAAAATAGTAATATGTTAGCAACACACAGAAGAAAACACAAAATTCCTTTAGCGTACAAGAAAACTAATACCGGTTCAGAAATGAAGAATGTTAAGTTAAATCAAAAACAAAACTCAAAATAATAACACGAATTGTGACAAAAAGAATGAAAACAATTGTTCGAAATGTCAAAACTAGAATATTTCTTAATTTAAATTTGAAAAAAGGAACACTTTTTTTTAAATTGAAAGCTAAGAAAAGAATTTATCGGTTAGAATATTTTTATAAACAAAATAAAGTGACAACAACGCACGGACAAGAACGAAACAACACGTCGACCGTGGCGGACGCAAGTCGCCAAACTGTATTATTGAAGTATCTTACAAGTATTTGTTGAAGTAAGTATGTAGTATTCGCTCTTACTAAAGTGTAGGCAGACTTGATATTATTTTCTCTATGTTTGTGTGTGTGTGTGTGTTTTATTTAGCTGTGACTGTGTTTATATACTAGAACCTTAAGCTCCGCTTTGCTCAAACGAAAATCGTCAAATGTTAAAAAAAAAACTCTCAACAGCATATTTAACAGAAATCATGACAATATTACAAATATTACGCATTTATCACATATTCCATCCCTTCATACCGCATCTCTTGAAGTGTAGACAGAGAGCAGAGTACACCAATTCGATATGTGTTATTACACACTTCTTTCGCTTCCTTCAATTTTTTATACACACACGCCGATTTCTCTCACTTTTTTTAGATTCAACACGAACGCGTCCATTTTTAACATTTTTTTATCTTTCATTGTCTATAGGTTTCGATATCGTATGAAAATAAAAAAAAAATGCCTTTGACAAAGTGAGTTTTTCTTCTTCCTCCTCCTTCAACTCTCCTCCTTGAAAAATAGAGCAGACACTTGCCTCCTCCACTTAAAGTATCTTTTCGCTAATTGTATTGTCACCTCTTCCCACGACGTTCCTAGCAAAACTAAATACCTACTTCACAACTTTTCTATGTGTATAGAGGGGCATATAGACCATACAAACATCCTTTACTATACCCTGACACCGTTTTCCAAGTGAGATAGGCAGAGAGAACGGAACGCCATATACATAATCCTTACATACTTTTTTCGCTTGCTCTACATTCATATAATTTCTCGTGCACGCAAGTTAATTTCTCTTACTCAACACACGGCCGTTCTTGAGAATTTGATCCACATTATCAAGCCACCTGGTTCTTGGACGCCCGCATATACCCATATAAATATACATACATAGGAATCAACTAAAATATTTATTATTTATACTTAATAAATGTAGTAAGAACGTTCAAAAGGCGATGGCCTCGATTGTATTTACTACAGAATATAGTTATACCTATATAATAATTATTATTATTACTATATATGTTTTTGTGTATGGTGTTGTATTATATTATATACCTAATATTATATATATTGTAAGATATATAGATAGGTATGTGAATAAGAAATGTTGCACTGGCACTGCCTATAGAAATAGAAATATTATAGGCTGCTTTAAGTAACACAACGCTGAATATCAAAGCGTGGTGCGTAGTGTAGGATTTTTTTAATGTATTTGTTGATAATGATAATGACTGATGATGTCTCCGACGCAATTCAATAAAATATCCATTTTGAAGGTGTAGGAAGCTCTGTTGGAAGTGAGATGTCTTTTGTATGTTCATGAATATTGTTGTAGGTTGATTTTTTTGAAGGTCCAAGGGTCCCGCGACGCCAATGGTCCTTTCTACTTAGTGTTGAATTTGAAGTTTTTTCTGAGCGCTGCATAGAGTTCTCGGAAAAGAATAGGTTTTCCACTCTATTTTGTAAGTTTTGTAGTGTCCTGCTGTAAGAGGTGAGGGTTCATAAAATATTTAAATGTAAAATGTATTTATTTTTCGAACACCTGCCTTTTACAGGACATTGTAAAATTTACGGAAAAGAATGGAGGGCCAATTCTTTGCCGGATGCTCAACGGAATAAGCTCCGGGTTAGTTGGAAGACATCGCATTTTAGCGATAAACTCGCCCTCTGAACATTGAATTGTATAACTGATCTTTTTATGACACTGTTTAATTTTGTAACCAATGTACAGTGAAGAATAAAATAAATAAATTAAATAAATAAGGAAATAATAAATAGTTACAAAATGTTTTTTAATTAGGTATATAGGTAGACGATATAAAACTATTTGAGAATCTCAGCTCTTTTGTAAAGCCTCCACATTATATCAATCCATCTGCCGCGGCTTCTTTCCCATTAGGTATAGCAGCACCTTTGCTTAGTTGCCTCTTTCACTAACATAATCATTATAGACACCCACTTCATACTATATGGGTTTGGTTCAATGTAACTATCTATACCATCACAGCATATGTCATAAATTAAGTAAACAGTAGAATTAAACATACAGGTCATCTTCTCCGTAGCAACGAATAAAAAATAAAACATTCATATTCATGAAGGGTGGCATACATCATTGCTGAATTGAAGATGTCTAACGTCTTTTTTACGTGTCGTTTAACGAATATATTATATGCCTTTGTAAGGACACTGGAAAATTTACAGAATAAATGTCAGATCTATTATTTGCTGAAGACTCCACAAAATTTAATATGTAGATATGTGATTTGATAAAATGTCATTTAATTTGAATTCTGTTTATCAAAATTGCACAAATGTCTAAAATATCTCCGCGGAGAACCTACCCGGAAAAGAACAAAACTTACTCTTTTCCAAAGTCTTAGAATGTCCTGTATAAGGCAGATAGGTTTTTATAAAATATCGGAAATGGTAAGGTATGCCACCCATTTTGAAGGTTCAATTTTTTTTTATCGGCACCTTACTATTGGAACTAACTATTTAGTTAATAATTCTACCGTTGCTAGATTGTTTGGTTGTGCTATGATCTAAAATTCTTACCTGCATCAGTGTGAACACACCCATACATACATACACAATAATATGCACTTGTATATTTTATTTTATAGGTTTTATATTGTTTTGTATTGTACGTTGTGACACTACGCATAATGTAATGTATGTATATGTGTATGTACATAATGCTTTATATTTGATGTTGTGTGTAAGGTGTAAGGATCCTACATTATATTATAAGATTTGGGTTAGTTCGAAGAAATCGAGCCTCCGCGATAAACTCACCCCGTGAACTTATACTTTTTTTTTTAAAGATATTATACTATATTTATTTATTTATTTTATTCTTCTCGAATATCATTATTCACATAAAAAATCAACAAATCAGTTTGCATATGAAAAAATGTGATGAGATGCAGTGGCGAGATTATCACTTTATAGTGATTTCTTCCATCTTACCATGACGGCACATCCCACAAGTGCGGTAGCCAGCAGAGCAACTGCATGTAATAAACATGCAAACTGTCCTCTCCGTGCCAATATAAATTCATGACATTCAGGGTAGGTGGCAAACCTCATCGCAAAAAAAAATATCTGGGTTTTTGTTATAAACCTAAATACAACCTTATACATCTTTCCCAGTAAGCTAAAAGCTTGTGTCGTAAAAAGGGAGTTTGCCGGCACCTGGGTCTGGGGTCGAACCACGCACCTCATGTGTGTGAGGCCAAGACTACCTCCAGGCTACAGACGAACTCACTGCTACTAGCCCTCTTTTTCCACTCCTGTACATAGGTCTCTTCAAAACAAAACGTTTTCCGATCTCAAGCAACATGAAGCCCATTGCTTTTCCATCATCGGGAGAATGTCATAAGCCTATATTTTTAGGACCTGAGCCCGTAGACAATTTGTAGTTGGCGATCGCCTACAAACGAATTTTCGTCAATAACTGCAACAATAACGCATAATTATACGGTACGTGTAGGTAGATTGTCGAAAAGTTCGCCAGTAGACGATCGCTAAGTACAAATTGTCTACGGGCTCTTCTCATACCGCTTCTCTTCTCTCATATGTAGATTCTGTTTAAGAATTCTAGGAATCTAACTACCATCCTCTCGCCTTGCCATATAGGTTCATATCGCGGAGGCAGATCTAATTTTGAAATAATGGATAAATCATGATATTACACTCAGAAGGATAGTAATTAATATCATATATGTATATATATATATATAAAGGCTAACATCGGGAACACGAACTCAAAATCACCAAAATTCTAGATGTCTAGTCTAGCATTACCTAAATTGTCGCCCTCTATAAGTATAATTTTATACCAAATTACTTATCAATGTTCAGTAAAGAATAAATAAATTACATTAGATAGAGGTTCCCATTATTTTTGGACCGTGTACCATTAAATGACTTGTTTTTTATATTATATGTCCCGAAAATGACGACTTGTATATCTAATGCAGCGATGCACAAACCGCGGCCCGCGGGCCGCATGCGGCCCTTTGTCGGTATGTCTGTGGCCCGCCAGCGAAATATAGAATATAAAAAAAAATTACAATATCAGTGATAAAGTATCGGATATTCGGTAAAAGCACAGGATACTTAAAAATTCGAGTAAATATTTTTTAAGAAAACTGAGGAGTTTGTGAAATATTTCAAATTCCTACACCATTTTGGAAATTCGGTGACGGGGGAGAAATTCAAACACGTAACATTTTATGTATCCAGTATTGACACAAACAATAGTCGGTGGTACAAATACCCGGTACATTGTAGAAAAAGGTACTGCGAGAAAATATTCTTTAAGAAAACCGAGGAGTTTTTGAAATATTTCAAATTCCTATACCATTTTGAAAATTCCGTGATGGGGGTGTAGAATTTTTAATATGTGAGCATTTCTTGAAATTTTAACTTTTCTTATAGAGGCCCGTCCTTGGCTCATAATCTTCCCGAGTGGCCCCTGTTCCCTATAAGTCTGTGCATCCCTGCTCTAATGTATTCAGAAGTTTGTCTATAAGCTGTCTCACTAGTAGGAGTTGCCGTGATGGTAGAGAGAAAGAAAAATCGTATAAAATTTACAATCATGAATATTTACCAAATTAGATATTTTTTAGCAATGCGACCATAGATAGGTAAATAAAATATTTAAAACTATTTTTGTTTTTTTTCCTCAATAGGTAGGTATTTTGTTATACAAACCCAAACATCTATAAAAAAATATCACGATTCATTTATTTATAAAAAAAGCCTCAACTATAAAACAACAAAACATACAATTCCGAAACACCTTTTCAAGAAGTGGTTTCACCTGCACGCAACAACGATTTATTACTTATTATTGTTATCGACACAAATCAATAAATTTGTTTGTTTATTTTTTACAAAAACTTTGTCGATAACTACCTACTTGGTACAAAAAAAAATGAAGAAAACTATAAATAGGCTATGATTAATGACTTAATTCCGGGACTTTTGTATTAAATGTTACTACATATGTAGATATCTATATTCTTTATTTATTTATTTATTATATTGTTGTTATAATAATTTGATTATTTTGTTGTTTCTAAGAAAACCTATATAATAGACCATTAAAGGATGACGTCACAGAAAAATCATTGAGGGGCATCAGGCATCCCAACACAACAGACGATTACGGTGTAATATTAGGTGGAACGCCTAAAGAATACCTAATAATAAAAAAAAACTGTCAGTGTCGATTTTGTTATTATTTTGTCGTCTGACTTTCTTTTTTTTCTCTTATGGCATAACATCCTACAAGGATGATTTGCGCAATCTGACTGTTTGCCCCCCAAGCAAAAGCAAATCCATAGACAAGACCACGTGACCTTTAATGGTCTATTGCCTGACGATTCCAAATGCCAAATCAATGGCCTACGGATGATAAGAAAGAATAAAGAATCTGCATATTTGAGATATATTATCACTTGGTAACAAACAAACTACTATAAATCATAAAGCTTGACCAAAGTTTCAAATCACATAAAGAGCCATGGAGAGGAATATTAATGTTGAGTGTTTCTTCAAATGCTTTGTATTATGAACTAATTGCTGTATCCCTTGATGCATAATATAAGATAGGCTGCATGCTGCATCCACTTCCTTCCGGCGATCTTCTTTACATCATCTTACTACCTAACCAACTCTACTCCTGCCAGATCTCAGTTTACCCTTCCCTCTTTATTTGATTCACCCACTCAATAGAAAACCAAAAATTTTAGGTACCTAATAATATTATAATTATATTTTTATTTTTTATCAACTAATGAAGGGGAAGATCGAGGGCCGCAGAGGGGTCGGCAGAAGACAGCTCTCCTGGCTTCGAAACATTCGAGAATGGACCAGAGTCAGAACCGTGGGGGAGCTGTTACGTGAGTACGTGACGCCAGGGAAGCTTTCTCCCAAATGGTCGTCAATGTCGGGGGGACCAGGCAAGACACGTGAAGAAGAAGAAAAATTATAAAATTGAAATAAATGCTGGCATTTTATGCATCCATATTTTCTACATTATTTATTTTTGTTATGATGTTTGCGAGTAAAATAATTTTAGTTACAACTTCGCAGAGTTTGTAACGCGTCATTTAACTACCCTTATACAAAAAACTAAAACATGTCCTTCCCAAAAACATATTTTTTAGGTTTACATTCAAAGAACTATTCCAGATCTATCCAATTTAACTTTGTACTGAGAAGGTTAAGAATAATAATTTTAATTAGGCATAAAGCCGGAACAACGCTAATTCGCTCGGTTTATGAGTAAGGTATCACAGTCATAATTAAGGCAGGAATTATTCCGTATTTTATGATGTCTATAATAGAGGAAGGTGATATTACAGTATTACTTGTTGTATAAAATAATTTATCAGATATCATTGTAAGCTAACTCCATTACTTATAGGTATATAAATTAACTTAGTAAATAATGTATGGGAAAAGCTAAACATTATAATAGGTACCTAAAATTCTTTTAATTATTTTATATATTGTTATATATATATGAAGACTGTATGATCTAATTTTCATCCGAAATGCATGTACAACATGCACCTCATGAATGAAAGATCATTTGATTTTACGCAGGAGACAGTATGAAGGTGAAGGTTTTACTCCATTTCACTGCGTACAGTCGGGCAGAGACCTGGCTCATGCCTTTGCATACGGAACGAGGCTTGGCCCGTCACCGGAATATGCAGTTTGGATTTGTCGAAGGGATGTTATGTTTCGACATTGGCGCATGTGTCTCATCAGGACCATCTTACATAATGGCCGACACAACATCAAATCCAGTATGCGAGGAGCATCGCATATTATGAAGACTGTATGATCTAATTTTCATCCGAAATGCATGTACAACATGCACCTCATGAATGAAAGATCATTTGATTTTACGCAGGAGACAGTATGAAGGTGAAGGTTTTACTCCATGAGCCAGGTCTCTGCCCGACTGTACGCAGTGAAATGGAGTAAAACCTTCACCTTCATATATATATATATATATATATATATAGATACGTAGTTAGAACAATGAAATTGTATCAAAGACAAGAGAATCTTCTAACAGAGAGACAATCTATGAAGCAGTGGCGGAACTAGACTTTGTATATTGGTCATGCTGAAAGAAAAACCTAAGGTATAATAACTAATCATAAACTATTAGGACGGTCGTGTGTTGAATAATAGGAACCGACGTGCGTGGATGAAAAAATGTATGAATGTGGAGGAAGCGAAAGAAGTACCTACGTAAGGATAGATCTATAAAGCGCTCCGTTCTCTCTGCCTACCCCACTTGGAACACGGCGTGAGGGTATAGTATAGTATAGTATCTCACCATTTTCGTATAAAAAGAAATTCAATAAATTTTGTATTCATGCATGCGTTGCTTTTTGCATGTATGTAAGGCACGCCACTGGTATGTAGGTAGTTATTGTATATTATTGTATTTAGCTGTTGAATGTGGTGTTAGTGTTATATACAATATTTTATTTATTTATTTATACTTCCTACTTCCTCTGGTATTTATTTATAACAATGTATCTTTGTTATTGTCAAGTTGACATTATTAAATCACACTATTCATTAAGAAATTTAATAAATATTTAGAATGGGTATATTTATATTAGGTGTAGTTTGTATAATTAATGAATAATTTATGTAGGTACCCTCCTATACACGAGACTTGTCTCTGTCTCTATAAGGAGGATGTTTAGATTTTTATCACATAGCCTATGTATTGTTATATCTGTATTGTTGTCTATATGTTCAATAAAATAATAATAAATAAATAATATAGTTGCGAATCATAGACAGAAAAAGATTCAAGATTTTGCTGCAAACCAATCAACACTATTCATCATCAATCCACATCATTCACCACTAGAGAAAGAAATATACATTACTTATATCTTATAATATTGCCACTCTTCTCTACAACAGGGAATCTATTGCCGTCAATGAAAACTTACATATATTTTTAAGTGCATTTTCTTGTACATAAGTAATCACTGGCTTAGGCCAGCCTAAAACCAATCCGTAACTTATTAGATTAGATTTTGCACAATGTCACACTGTATAAACCAAGTATAAACATTTTTCTTCAATAGAGATTGTTTAATCGGACAGTAATATACTCGCTATCTGTAGACACATTTCATGTGCTTGTGATCTTTTCTTAGCTTTCAGCTCCCATATCTTAATTCAGTGATGAGGTTTTCCACCCACCCTGAAGTCTTAATTTTTGTTTGCACGGAGAGGACAGCTTACATGTTTATTCGATGAAATTGGTGTCCCGGTTACCTCACTTGTGGTACAGTAGTAGGTAGTAATAATAGGTGTTAAGGGTCAGACTTCTAGATGAGAGTAACTGGCCCAATTTGTAGGCATTTTTCTCGAAAAGTGTCATCTGGATGTCTTATTTCTCTAACACAGAATTTATCATTTAATATTATCATCTGGAATCGCATTGGCCTTCAGCTGTAATAATCTCTGCAAAAGTAGTTCTATCATTTATAATTATAATAACTGTATGGTTTGATAAATCAAATGTTTTTGTGTTAACACTTTGTAAATTCATTATAATTAAAATGAATTTAAAAACACTGTATAATTTCCATATTAAATTTATTCACCTCAAACGTTTTCACCAAGGCTTCTACTTGGCATCATCAGGAGGACTAATTAGTTTAAGTTCATATGTAGTGAGTCTGTTTTCTATTACTAACTTATACTAGTGGTGGGGGGGAGTTTATATTGAAACTGGACAAATCTTTTTGTAATAAAATGCCAGTAGATTTTGATTGATTTTCATACTAACATTGCTTTTCCTCCCTATTTTTCACACAAATTTCATAGGATTTGACTATTTTGAGAAATGCAGTTTTATATAACATAACAAAGAATATTTGTGCATGTTCAGTAAAAAAAAAGAAGATATACCTATTTGTTCACTTTTGATTCCAAACTATTCAATCACTGTTTAGGCTTATTTCCAAAGAAGTTCCACCTTATCTTTCTCCTTCACCCCTTAGGTAATATACCTTAGTATTTATACATATACTTAATGTAAATAAAAGGCACAAATAAAACATTCCTCTATTTATTCAATAATCAATACATATTATTATCATTACATACTATACATACATATAATAATAGACATTAATCATAAATAGACATGTAGGTACAATACATAAAAATGTATAAATAAATAAACAATATAATTATATATATACTGTAGGTAGGTAGAATTTATATATAATCCTCATTGCATGTTCAAAAAGGGGCATGTGAATTCATAAATGTTTTGACATTTCCAGAATAAACTGCTTATATTGACATCATAACCATCTTATAAAGTGATTCTTAGTATCAAATATTAAAATTCAATACTTAAAGAATAATATCACGTGCCAATAAAAAGTCCAAACAACAATTTTAATGCCCTAATGAACAGTTTTTAAGGAGTATATATACCTATATAAAAATGTTCGCACATAACTCTTTTTGAATATGCAACGACTTATATAGTAGGTACACAATTATATTAGGTAGGTATATGACAAATATACAATAATAATAATTTATTCAATAAAATATGATAATTATAATTTTTCCTGCTGCTGAGATCATCTTGGCCAGAAGCTGTTATGGTCTCAAAGCGGGATGAAGTTTTAAGATGATAATAATAATCAACCAAGATCTGGAGGAGCTCAATGCTAAAGACGACTGGCAGTCCATTGCTCAGGATAGAAAGGCTTGGAGATCTATTGTTTCGGAGGCAAAGGTCCTACAAGGGCTGTTCGGCCATCGGAAGTAAGTAAGTAATAATAATAATTACACCATATTTGACATTGATAAGAGCAAAAAATTATATTGAATAATACTTGAGGATTAATTTTATAACCGCAGACAGCACCAGGCGTTGGTATCAGGGGTTAAGTTGCATTACCTATATAGTTTTAAAGAAACTTTGATTATTAGTTTATCATTCCTTCTTTTTCAAGAATATATTTCTTCAGATTGAAACAATGCACTGTTTTTACAAATAAACAGCTTATTTTAATATTAGCCAGCTTATTTTCATATTACCCGCACAAATAAAAATATCCAATGTATAGTTAGTAAAAATGTGAAAATGGAATGAAATATTAGGAATATTACTCAAACAGACACCTCATCCACACAACCAACAGACTCTCCAAACTCCCTAGTTGTCGATTGGCATGTATTCTCAACAAATGTCAAAATACAGTATAGTGGTTTCAAACAGGAATTGATGAACATACCATGGGTAAAGTGCACTTAAACCAGCCTAAGCTGATTTGTAAGTTTCGGAACACCTTTCTTTTCAGTTTAGACATGTGGACTAAATGTATGTTGAAAAGATGGCAAAGAGGATATACTTGTCTGAAAGAAGGAGAGTGAGGAAGTGCGGGTGTCCGAGAACTATATGACCTGATCATGTGGATCGAATTCCAAGGACAGCCATGTGTTGAGTAAGAAATTGGCTTGCCTGCATGAGAAATTGAATGAATGAAGAAGAAGCGAAAGGCGTATGTGAGGAGAGATCTTTATGGGGTTCCGTTCTTTCTGCCTCGCCACTTGGGATACATCGTGAGGGAATAGAATAGAATATATTATAAACTGCACATATTTAATAAATAAAAAGTCTACAATAAATATCACCTACATATTATATTAAGTATCTGATAACCTACATAACATTTGTTTTTAGTAAAAAAGATACCTACACATTAGCTACCATTGATATTTTGTTTATTTGTACCTATTATTGTTTTATTTCACTGATATTCATTTATTTATTCAAGAAAAAACATAAACAAACAGCCATGTGAAATACATAAAGAAAATAATGATGTGTCCTATTGAATTTAAGAATTTTCAAGACAATAAAATTTTAATAAATCTCTACTGAATTTGAAGAGAAGAATATTGGTTACCAATTAATTATTTTACAGAGAATTTTCATACAAAATCTACTAAGCTATTGAAAAAATCTATTTTAATTCATTATAATTTACAATACCTGTAAGACAAATTGACAGATTTTCTACAATTGTAGTAATAATGATTATGTTTGTATGTAATATTATTTTAATCTTGAAGGATACATAAAAAAAAAGATAATATACTCCAAAAAGAAATTAAAAGACTTAATAATCTCTATGTGACTTTATTAATTTGGAGAGCTTCTCCTTCCCAATCCCCTAATATGGAACTTCTGACGTGGATACCTTTATGTATCCGAGATTCTCATTTTATCTATGTATTTATCTATATCAGAGCGCAGGGAATGTCGTGGAAAGAGGTGACGCGCAGAGACGCTCTGAATGGAGGAGGCGCTGGTTTCTGCCCTGTGCTCCCGAGAGGAGCGTTGAGGGCGATGAATGAATGAATTTATTTATATTTATAATATGACGTGGATCTAATGTCCTAGAATTTATGAATTGTTCAGTGTTCTTGAGGTGCTTTGGCACGTAAACGACACTTAAATATTGTCCAGTAATAAATATTATTGTCAAACAATTATTGTAAAAAGCTTCCACTCTCATGGTCAGGCAAAACTTTACATTAGTTTTATATTGGAAGTGAAAGCTCATGATGCCAGCTCACATTGAAGGAGACCCACCAGCCACCTGGATAGCGCAGAAGTCTGGGGACTTCTATTTATCCGAATTCTACACTACACAAATCTTGTCCACACCGGAGGCGCAATAGTGGGTAGCCTGAGGGGCTGGTCGACCAAAAACCACCATAACCTCGCCTAACCTAACCTAATGTGTGGAATCTTTTGACTACACTCCTTCGATGTCCCTCTAGCCGAGAGAAGCAAATACATTTACAATATAAAACAAACAATGCTGGCTCACAAATTAAATTAATAAAGTCACAGAGGGATTACTAAAATAATATCTTATATTTTCATTTTGATTTCTTGTCGTAATGAACTACCACAGAGAGCCATCAGACGACAATTTGAATTTTATTATTCTCTTGTACATTAAATGACTTATATTCAAATTTAATATTATGTATATATATAAAACAGCATACTTCAGTCTCTCTTATATTCCTGATGACTCACACTACAATATTGTTTTAGTACAATGCTGGAGCGAAAATGCTCTATGCCACAAGGTGGCATTTTTCAGTGTTGCCATTCACATGTTAAATAGCATGAAATTAATGTCAAAAATAATTTAAGATAATTACTATTAAGAATATCTCCCAATTTTTTATAAATTTATACAACATCAAGTTGAAATGGCACTGTTTTGATTCAATAAAAAATTGAATTAATTTTAATTACAATATAATATGTATAACACAATAGACCATTAAAGGTCACGTGGTCTTGTCTATGGATTTGCTTTTGCTTGGAGGGCAAATCGTCAGATTGCGCAAATCATCCTTGTAGGGTGTTATGCAGTAAGAGAAAAAAAAGAAAGTCCGATGACAAAATAATAGCAAAAACGACACTGACAGTTTTTTGATTATTAGGTATTCTTTAGGCGTTCCACCTTTTTGTTTTTTCTGTTTTTGTTCCGTTGTTGTCCTCCAAACGTTTTTCTGTGACGTCATCCTTTAATGGTCTATTACAAGGTGGATGAATATGACATCAAAAAGAGCATATCGAGGAATACAAAACTATGTTCTTTAATAACTTTAGCCTATATATGACATTGAGTAGTTTCGCCCCCACATACAGAATTATATTACCTACATATTAATATATTAACATATTAATATTACATATATATATATTTAGTAAATACATAACATGTCTTTAGAAGGCTGAATACACAAATAATCAATCATACGTAAGTGTATTGCAGAAAAATATCATAAAATTAGGCAAATATTATACATATTGGAGTATTGGACAAATGGTTTGATTTTAAAATTAAATTCTTTAATAAATTCTTTAATCTTAATCTTTAATCTTATTTTTCAATGTTTTTAAAGGAGTATTCAACAATGCACTTCTTTAACTTAATCGAATATAAATTGCAATCGATTACAGCAAATCGTTGCTACTATCGAACAAAACAATACTAGGTATTGTTTTGCTCGTCAATGGCAATGGTTGCTGAAGTCTCGAAACTGTTACATAGTTAATCCTTGATATGATATCTACTACTACTACTATACCATCACGGCATATCCCACAAGTGGGGTAGCCAGCAGACCAGCTGCGTATAAAACATGCAAGCTGTCTTCTCCGTGCCAATATAAAATCAAGACATTCAGGATGGGTGGCAAACCTCATCGCCTCATCCTTATGATATCTAAAGGGTCGTTCACGTACGTTCACTTTCAGTGATCACTCCGGATGATCCTCCAAGATGAACAGGTGAGAACGGGCATTTCATCGCTAGTGATCACTAGCGATGACGGAGGAAAGAGATTACCACTCGTCATAATTTTGATGAAAGGTCCTTTCACTGAAACGACCATAAACAAGTTTTATCTTATTATTTGTTTAATTCTCTATGAATTTGTATTGAATGTCAGAATCATGTACAAAATTATTATGCAGTCGAGAGCTATATTTATTTATTTTAAGTTTTATTTTCCATGCTTGAATTTGTTCAATTATTTTTGTACGAAAATATGTCAAACTGCATACAACATGACTGAGAGTGTTGACATGGCAGTGAAAGCATAGGAGAACCAATGTGAACAGACGTGTTCACTTTCGATGAACAGGTTTGACCCTGACACTCTGGATGATCATCCAAAGTGAAGCAATGTGAATGCTACTTAAGATTCTTATTTAAGAGAGTTATCTGCTGACTCACTTCACATTCATAAAACAAGCAAGTTTGTTAGTGTAAAGATGTACTTGAATTTATTTCAGACAAAAATTTATTATTACTAATTTATCTAAAAAAAATAATGACCTGCAAGGATGTGTATAAGGACAACTCTAAATGGCATTCTGTCCTTTATGCCTAATTCACGAAATAATATAGCATGAGAGGTAAGTATACATTACCTCCGCAGAGCGTTATGGTCCAGTTGAGCTTTTTTATCCAGTAATACCTAATGCGATGCGAGGGTCAACAATGCACCATTAGATTCTTATAAAAACCAATACTCCGTATGTACAGTTTTACAACCAATTAGAAGACAATTTGTATATTCAGCTATCACGACGCACATAATATAAAACATGATAATACATATTTATATTTTTAATTAAATTACACTATTAAATTCATTTCAATTTACATACAAAACAGATAAATACCTACATAATATAAATTACTTGTACAGTTTAATTCTAAAACACAGATAAACATGTAATAATAATAATACATACAATTGTACAACTCAAATTATACATTGATGTCTTAAATTTTAACAAAACACGTTGCAAGCCGTCTAAAAAACTGTGATGTATCAAAAAAGTTAATTCACTTTACATTAGTCACTTCGTATAATTATATGAAGTGCGTGAAAATTTGAGATTAAAAATCACAAAATTACGCAAAATATTTGATGAATGAGGTTCATATTTCATATCTAAATAATCATCCAATGTATGACGAAGAATAAACTACATAATTTTTTTTTAACAAAAATATATCTGGGTTTTGTTATAAACCCAAATACAGCCTTATACACCTTTCACAGTAGGCTAAAAGATTGTGTCGTGACACCTGGGATCGAACCATGGACCCCATGTTCACGAGGCCGAAACTCTACCTCCAGGTTACCGACAAACTATTTTTTTCAAATTTATTGAATAAATACTTTCTAAATAAGTTGTTTTGGAAAATTCACCATTTTGTAATTTACAGTTTTTTAGACGAAATTCATTATTACTTGTATTTAACCAAAGAAGCTAACAATATTTTTCAATTCAATTTTAATATAACAAATATTTTATAGCAATCAGATTCCAAATTCATAATTGCTAGAATAGATATTATTATTACTTACTTATAACAGTTGTCGGCCATTTTGTCTTATAAGCTTACATACCACAAAATGGCGGAATGTCAAAATATGCGTAACATTTTAAATGTCCTTTAAAGCTTTTTAATAATCCATTGTTCTTAATTATTATTTTTCGAAAATAAATAAATAGAAAACATGGTTTTATGAATTTTCAATCTTGCTCTCTATCACTTGCAAATGAATGGCCAATTGTGGATTGTTGCCAATTAAAAATAATAATTTAATGGAAAAAGTCCACAATTGTATTTGTGAATAGTGTGAATCGATCACAAATGATGCTGCGCACTGGTGCACCCGGCAGAGATCTGTAATCTCCGTGATACAGGAGAGACGATGGTCCTGGCTAGGTCATGTTCTGAGAATGTTCAATGATAGTTGGCCAAAAAGAGCACTGCTCTTCCATCCCTCTTTCACAATACATCGTTCCTATGACAACGACATCAGAGCGCAGGGAATGTCGTGGGAAGAGGTGATTCAATTGGCACAGAGACGCTCTGAATGGAGGAGGCTGGTGTCTGCCCTGTGCTCCCAAGAGGAGCGTTGAGGGCGATGATGATGATGTATCGATCACCGAATTTCATAAACAAATGACTCAAATTTTTTGAAAATTGTGTTTTTTATTTTATCACTTGCCAAAAATGATATTCTTTTGATTCCACAAACAAAAAATTCTAAAAATTATAATTTTTTTTTATTTCAGAGGCAAATATTTGTTTTATCAACTACAAAACTGTCTCAAAACTTGGAAGCATTACATCTCTGAATATCAGAATTTCCAACGGTTGACTGACGGTACCTGGCGATAGATATCATATTATTTTAACTCTTTAAGAGAAGGAATGTAGGTACATTTTACAAAATAAATAAAATATTTGATAGATACATAAATGTTTATAAATATGGAATAAATACAGGAATGATGTTAATAAAAGTATAATTAGGTAGAAAAGGGTATAAAAATATAATATTTAAATTAATTCACAATTATATATTATTAAATTGGAAGAAAAAAATGCTGTCGCTTTAATATTAAGTATATCAAACAGTAGCACAGTGAAAGAGTGTTTTGCAAGAATAATAAAGTATAGTTAAATAGAAATTTATATGAGTAGTCAATTTCCAAACACAGACATCTGTCACCTATATGATTTTTAGCTAAGGACACTTTTTTACTCTGAATTTATCTGTTGATCATGAGTTCGTCGGTAGACTGGAGGTAGAGTCTCGGCCTCGTGAACAAGGGGTCCGTGGTTTAATACCAGGTGTCGGCGAACCCCCCTTTCACGACACAAGCTTTTAGTAGCTTACTGTGAAAGGTGTATAAGGTTGTATTCAGATATATCTTTAAAAAATATATATGATATATCTTTAAAAAATATCTATGATTTTTTATCCCAAACACTAATAATTTACATCTTACTACACATTTCATATTAAAAATATATGAAATCTTTCAATAAGTTGCTAAAATTGAGCTCTTAAAATACAGATGTCCATTTTTTACACTAATTTAGGTGTCCGATTTTGCAACTTAACTACCATGTAGGTGTCCGATTTTGCAACTAAACTACCATGTAGGTTAGGGTGGAACACTTTTGTATGAAAAAAAATTTTTTTTCGAATATCGAATTGGAATACCAGGCAAAAGTTGCCTTATATAATTGTAAATAACACCCAGTAATTTGGAAGTTCTAGCTCAACAGCAAGAGGTCCCGCCATAGACTTGAAATTTCAATTTTTAAGTTTTTACAGACGCTTTGTTAAGTACACCCTATTAACAAAATATTAACTAAATTTAATATTTTATGCATTTATTTGATAAGATAAAAGTATATTTTAGTTAATAGAATCATTTATTTTAAAAATATACACAGTTTCAGAAAGTTGTGTCGGTATGAATAACGTCATTTTTCATAACAAAAATCCTTTTTCGTCTCAAACTTTGGCATGAGCTTTCGAGACGCTAAATTAGATTTTACAAAACCCTATCTTCTTGTCTTATCGCATACACGTAGAGCTGCTTCTATCACACATTTTACTGATCTTTCCACAGCTTGGGTGTGGTAAGGCAGTCTCATTAACTCCAAAAACGATTCTCCTCCATTTTCAATAAGATGTTGTAACTGCTTATCGGAAATATTCATCAGTATTGAGGTTTCGTATTTATTTTGTTGCCAGTTTATCAAGTCTATGTAAGAACTTGCATTTAAGTCCACTTTTGGCACCTCAAACATGCGCGAAACAGATTTTTTATTCACTTGACGAGCTTTTAAAATGCGTCTGGCAGCTAGTTCTCTAATGTGCTTACGCGTATCTGTTATCGTACTCAACAACAAGTTTTCTGGATGAGCAAAGTAACTGTTCCGAAATAAAACAGGGTCCACAATCGCTAACAATTCGTTCGACAAATAACTAGTGCTGTTAATGAGCTTCCATAAATGTTTTGAACCATCTTTAATGCTATACCAATTTGACCTGCAAATGATTTAGATCCTGCTATAGGGCTATCCAAATAGGAAAACAAGGCGTCAATAGCAACTCATTGGCGTATAAGAGACAAATTATCCAATGCAATGGTTGAGATAGTCTATTTTCCAAAAAAACAATCACGCCTCCCACATTCCCTGTATTTGTGGTTGTTCCATTACATCCAACAGTCATTATACTCTCTGGTGATATATTTTCAGTCGTCAAAAAGCCGTGGATAGCTCTTTCAATATTTCTGGCACTGCCCGATGTTGGAAACACATACCCAACATAAACAGAACCTGGTTCTTTAATAATCGAAACATGTTCCTCTTGTACAATCACTTTAAATCTCTTCGATCTTTTTAAAACAGTTTTAGCCGTCTGGTTTTTCCTTCCATCAAAATATAAGTCAGGAATTTCTGTTACTCTTTCTTCTGTTAAAATTTGCTCGCAAACTTTCTGTCTTATTCTTCTGAGTTTCATCCTGCCCACGACGTTAGTCGACTGCGCCTCAGAGTCAGCATCAGAAGCAGAATATAGAACATTTATGATACGATAACCGCCGCAGCTCGGTCTGATACTCCGTATCAATCGCATACAATCGTCAAACTATGAAGACTGGCATCCGTGAGCTTTATAGGCTTTTGATCCACTTTGTTCGCGGTGTCTAGACCATCTGCGGCCGACGAACAAGAAGGAAGGTCAACATTAGAACTAACTTCTGATCTATTTAGCCTTTATAAAGAAAAGGAAATTTCTTTAATTCTTGTATTTGAATTATGCCTGATTTCTTGTTTAAGAGCACGTAATCTTCTTTTCTGCAATTTTTTACTCTTGATAAGATCCGTTCTTCCTAAAACCATTTGTCTGTTAGTGCGTTGGTCTTCTAAAAATATTTGTTCCTCTTTTGGCACTTTATTTTCTCTCAAACAAGTACAGTTTACAAATTCTTTACATTTACATGCAGCTATGTCAAAAAGCTTTGCACTTTGTACTCTGAATTCTTCTACCTTCAAATTTCAAACAAAATCAAACAAATCAAATCATTTTGAGTGATATTTTTTAAGTAACTGTAAAACTCGTTTGTGTGTAACAATTGAAATAGAAGATTTTATTCATACCTGTTTCGGCACTTTTCCAAAAATGTAGGTTATTTTGTGGTGTTGTTCTTTATTTTTAAGTCTTGTCGAACCCATTCAAAGAATTTCATAACATTCTCATACGTAAGTAGTATATTCTCCTTGAACTCTGCACTTTCACCAAATATCGGACATTTTAACTTTTGCCTTGTAGAAGTCATATTTATACACTTAAAAAACGTAGGTACATCAACTAATACCTACTGGTGAAAATAATTGACGGGCTACCTTCCACCTTGAGACAATATTATCGACACTAGTTGAAACGAAACACTGCAAATTCGTAGATCGAAGCGTGCTGCCCTCGCTTTGTCCCGTACTTTGCTCAACTGTCCCAGTACCAAAGTATATTAAAATGATGAAATATTTGATTGAAACTGCTAGTTAACTATATTTGAATATGTTTTTGAATAAAATAAACTTATTTTAATAAGTTCTGTATCGTTTTGTAGGCCGCGCAAATAGCCCCTAAATTGTCCTTTTTGTAAATATTCGATGTCTTGTCGGGGGCTCTTACCGTTGTCTGATAATTTTTATATTTTTAATGCAGGCAATTGATGGCAAAAGGCAACTAAATACAACTATTCCAAATCAAAATTCGAGAAAAAAAAATTACGTTCCACCCTAATGTAGGTGTCCGATTTTGCAACTTAACTACCATGTAGGTGTCCGATTTTGCAACTTAACTACCATGTAGGAGTCCGATTTTGCAACTTAACTACCATGTAGGTGTCTAATTTTGCGACTAAACTACCATGTAGGTGTCCCATTTTGCGACTAAACTACCATGTAGGCGTCCGATTTTGGAATAAACACTGATTTTTGACGACGACTTTGAATTATTTCTGTACATTGAAGCCACTCATAAATAATACTATTCGAAAGTACGAGAAAAACTATAAGAATCAGTCATTACCTCAATTTCGACGAAGATGATAGATGTCTGTGTTTGGAAATAGGCTATTCATATAATATTGCTTATTCAGTTGGGTCAGAAATTATTTTGTAAGGATATGTATGTGCACTTTAAAATGTTCACTTTTTTGTTACAATGTGGAAGAAGCGAAAAAAGTATTTAAAGATAGATCAATACGGAAATCCACCACTTCTGCATTTCTCACTTGGAGTACTGCGGCGTGAGGGCATAGCAATTTAAGCAAAACTGTGCCGAGAAAATATAAAGTGCAGTCAATCAGTCACAAATATTTTAATACTGTTATTGTACAGTCAAATTGATAATACATAATTATATACATACTAATATATCATAATGTACATAAAAATAGTAAAATAAATAAAAACAAAGTATTCATCAAAACAAAATTGTATTTTTATAAAAAAAATATATAAAACAAGACAATTTTTACGTAATAGGTGTACAATAATAAATCGATCATAAAAATAAACGTAAATAAATGAAATTTACTTAGGAATATAGAAAGGTATAAAATAAATAAAAAGGTACTTTTTTCGTATTTACAAAAATGGCAATTGCATTAAACTAGATTAGTAAAAATAAATAGGAATGTTGACAAGTTTATTATAGATCCTTAATCTTTAAGGCTTGATATTTCAATATTCCCAATAGGGTGGCCCTCAATATTAAGTACACCTTAACTCAATTAACTTCTTCTTTTTTATATGCAATAAACTTAAGCCTGTCATATTTATTTTACACTAAAATGTATGTAATTGAGAGATAGAATGATCAACAAAGAGAGATCTATCTGCATTAATGGGCATATATTTTGTTATTTTTATCACTACTGTCAAAATTTAATGAGGATCAATGGAATGTTGATAATACCTGGACCTGGATAAGGGCTAGTAGTGTCACTGAGGGTTTTTCTATCTATCACTTACATCTTAATTATTGTGACAGGTTGAAGTTTATTGGAAATATTCACCCACTGTATATTGATTATGTATATCTAATTTGAACGTATTTTACTATAAAATTGTATGTATTGTGATCAATGAACAGTAAAGAATGAATAAATTAATAAAATAAATAAATATAAAGGACAAAATTAGTTAAGTTAAGTTGGACTCCTTGATCAGGCTCTTTCTAGGGGCACATTGAAATAACAGGCCATGGAATACTAAATAACTTTTTTGTCTGATGATTTGATCTTTATTGCACAATTGAAATATTACAATACTAAAAATCACATAAAAGTATAGTAAAAAGAAAATAACCTAATATTCAAATTTCAAATCTAAAAATAAATGTAAATAAAACTATTAATTAAATTTTTAAGTACGTACCATAAACAACAACACTATATCTATATGCGAAAGGAAAAAGGAGATGAGTCACAAAACACTTTACGGGAAAATTAAAACAAAATCCGCACAGCGTTACAATATGAAGTTTGTTTTGCATTCAATTTATGGTGTTTCAGGTGCAAATAGCAATTCAACATTTTTTCCAAGTCAGATATGATCAATATTTAGTGATGTTATTTGTTAATGAATCGACTCATCCCCTTTTTCCTTTCGCACACAGTTTTTTGTGTATAGTTCAATATCAAAACTGGACAAATCCAATTTTAGCAAAATGTCGATAGGAATCAACAATCAACAACTTGTTAAATTTTGACTTGTTCTGTACCTACTAACATTGATTTTCTTCACTATTTTTAACACAAAAAGAAACAATATTTTACATTACAGGTACAGTTAAAAAATTTACATTTTTGGATTTGTCTCATTTTGATACAGAATCGCTCACATGTAATACTAACAGAAAACACATATCATCATTCTTCAAAAACAGTCGTAATGTAAAACTAAAAATATGTCATGTATTGAATGAAATGCAAACGTTACCCATTATATTTAAGTTCTTAAATAAAATATACTTAAGCCTTAATTTATATTGTCACACCCAAAATATAACGTCGGATCTACATATTTTGCAACAATCACAATTAGTCAAAAAGTTTTGAAATATATCACTTGTTTCATAAAAAAAAACATAAATTCAATATATGTATATAATGGAGTTTATACTTGAAATAAAGCAATCTGTGTTTTTCTGAAATAATATCAAAAATTTATTAAAAACATTTAAACTAAAGAAACTAAATATTACTAAAAATAAAATAAACAATAATAAAACAATTACCTGAAATAATATCAAAAAAACAACATTTAAAGTCTTTACTTCAGGTCTTTCAAAACTAACACAAAATTACAAACAAAATTACTTTACCAACTGTCAAAACAAAAATTCTAAATTCAAATAAATAAACTAAAGGAAATCACTCCTATGAGTAGGTAGGTGGTTTTCTTTACACCTCCCCTCCAAGAAAAAAACAATTACAAGTGACAACGTACGTAATTGTTCACTTAATAACAAATACTGGAAAAAGTTTCGTAATGTGGTAGAAATTTGACTCTGTTTTCTTGTGTCCGGTATCAACTTCATAGATTGAGTTTGAAATTTTCTTTAAAATTTTGTATGGTCCAATCTTTAATTCATCCATTTTCTTCCTATTTAGTCGATTTCCATTTTCTACGTAAACTCTGTCTCCCACTTCCAATTTATATTCTTCCCTATGCAAGTCGAATATATTCTTATTATAATTGTGAGATTTTATTGTATTTTCAAGGGCTAGTTTTCTGTCTCTATTCAAATCTTCTTTTGTAAATTTTGATTTTAATTCTAGTGGTAAAATATTAACATTTTCGCCTTCCAAAAGGTATTTTGGAGCAAACTTAGTGACTGTGTGTTCTGTTTCATTATATTTTTCTACACATTTCTGTGCAACAGTAGTCCATGCTGTTTTCCTATCACTTTCATTTATTTTACATCTTATTTTATTTACTAAGGTTTGATTTAACCTTTCATTGATCCCATTCGAAAAAGGTGAATCCACAGCAGTGAAAACTATTCTTATGTTTTCCATTTTTAAAAATTCTTTAAATTCTTTTGAATTTATGCCAGGATATTGGTCTGTTAGTACCTTATCAATATTGTAGTTTTGTGTCACATTTTTTATCAGTTTAATAAAATCACTTGCGGTTTGGTTTTTCGATGTGAGAATGTAAGCATATCTCGTGAAATGATCTACCAGCAGATGTAAATATTTTTTTGTTGATCGTGATCCTCCAAACCCTCCTATGGTATCAATAGATATAATTTCAAATGGGCGTGTAGCTGGTCCTAAATGTGACATTAAACCATATTTTGATTTCCTCCTTGATTTGTTTTTTATACAAATTTCACACTCATCGCAAATTTGTTTAATGTTTGTGATGATATTCTTTGCAGTATAGAATGGTGTTATTTTATTTATCATTTGTGTTCTTCCAATGTGGCAGTAGGTATCATGGACATCTTTTATTAGTGCTTTACTATATTCTTCTGATAGTATGATTTTTTTCCTTTTTTTATACATTTTGTAGTAAATATCATTCTCCAATATAAATTTTCTATTTTGTAGTTCCATATTCATGTGTTGGTCATTTTTTATATCTTGCAGGTTTACTAAATTTACTACTTTTATAAAATCGTCATTATTTTCATTTGGTTCTAGAACTGGATTTCTGCTTAAACAGTCTGCTTCTTGATTCAATTTTCCTGGGTTATATTTTATCTTAAAATTATATTGAGATAAATAATACATCAAATCCCCTAATTCCTCATCAGTTCTGGCCTTAATGTTGATATTTTCTAATGGTTTATGATCTGAGTACACTATAAATTCTTTTCCCATTAGCCAGTGCTGCCAATATTTCACAGCTTCTTTTATTGCCAGACATTCTAGATAAATTGCCTTCTTCTTTTTTTGTGCTTCAGTTAATTTTTTTGAAAAATATGCAACCGGCTTACTGTTTTCGTTTTTATCTTCTTGTTTCAACACTGCTCCTACTCCTTTGATGCTAGCATCCGTGTAAATGTATATTGGTAATTCAGAGTCAAAAATATTCAGAATTGGCTCTGAACATAGCAATTCTTTTATTTTTTCGAATGATTTCTGACATTTTTCGGACCATATGAATTTCACGTCTTTTCGTAATAAATTGTGTAACGGGTCCAGAATAATTGCGCTGTTTGGTAAAAATTTATGATGAAAATTTATTTTTCCTAAGAATTGACGTATATTTTTTCTTGTTTCTGGTATTGGAAAATTTTTCACAGCGGTCAAATAATCTTTCAGAGGTCTGACTGAATTATTTTGTATTATGTGACCTAAATATTTGGCATAATTATTTGCAAAGGTACATTTTGAAAATTTTAGTCTAAAGCCTTCTGTTATTATTGCTTCCAGTAGTCTTGTTAGATGTAATATATGTTCTTGAAAAGTTTTCGAAAAAATTAAAATGTCATCTATAAAATTTACTGCAAAATCAGAGAGTTTATATTTCCTTATGATGTTACTCAATATTCTTTGGAAGATGGCTGGAGCAGTCTTTAATCCAAACGGAAGACACGTCCATTGATAATGGCCTTCTTGTGTAACAAATGCAGTTTTTTGTCTATCTTCAATCTTCAAAGGTATTGACCAAAATGCTGAATTTACATCAAAAGTAGAAAAATATTTGCAGTTTACAGTTTTCACCATCAAATCCTCAATTAATGGAAATGGTTGTGATTGAGGTACGACAATCTTATTCAATTCTCTGAAATCTATACATAATCTTGTTTTCTTGTCATCTTCTTTTTTATAAGCCAGAGTTACTGGAGCAGCAAATGGGCTATAAGATTCCTCAATCAGATTCTTCTTTAATAGTTGTGATATTTGATCTTCTATTTCTTTTCTATCTTCAGCTGTGCATCTATATGGACGTTTGTAACAGTATTTATCCACCATTAAATCAATATGAGCCTCATAATCTCGCACAGTACCTATGTCATATTTATCTTTTGCAAAGACTGATTTGTATTTTCCTATCAACTTATCGATTTGTGATTTTTCATATAAATCTAGATGGTTTACAAACATTTCAAAATCATCCGAGTTAATATGTTCATTGAAATTTATTTCACATTGGTTTGATTGTTTGTTTTCTCGTTGTAATACCTCAGTGGGTAGAAAAACATCTTCTTTATTCTTGTCACCTAGTACATCAGGAATATCGACATTTTGAATATTTGGAGTTTCTCTTAAAGTTAATATGTTCTTTTCTTTTTTATCATTACATTGCATTATCTTTAATTCTTCATTTTGTATTAATTTGAAGTTTTTGATGCAATCCAATCCAATTAGAAAATCATAATTAAAATTTTCATTATCTATTATAAAAATATCCATAATCTTTTCAATATTGTAAATCTTTATTTTAAGGGTTACCATACCTTTAGTTTTCTTCTCACCATTAATAGTTTTCAAGTTTATCATTTGTATATCTTTTGTATCTGGTTTTTGTTGTATTTTCAATAATTTAGCATTAATTAATGATACATTTGAACCCGAATCATAAATTCCAGAAACATTTAAAGCATCATTTATTATTAACTTTACTTTTATTAATGGTGGCACATCAAGTTTTTTGGATTCTTTTCATTCAATTCTATTTCTAATTCTGAGTTATTTACAGTTACAATAGAATTTTGACTTTTAAACCAGCAATTTTCTTCAGAATGGTAACGTTTTCCTTTTTTCTCATTAGCACAGATTTTGCAATGTTTTTTGTATTCATTTTTATTTAATTGAGTATCAGGATATGAAACACTTTTTTTAACATATTTTTTTTTTCCAACAAGATATTCTAATTTTCCTAATGCACTGTATAGATCTTCCGTTCCTTGTAAAGCTTCTCTATCAATTTTATCAGCCACATAATTTGGTAGGCCAAATGCTATGAGGTCTACAAGTGTCCCAGTATCAATTGATTTTCTCACTCTCAGCATAAGTTTTTCTTTTTTTAAAGCATACTCAATTAACGGGCCTGTTTGATATTTAAAAGCGAGAGCGTATCTAATAGGCGACCATCCTTTGTTTTCAAAAGTCACGCAAAAACTTTTTTCCCAGTCTTCCCATCTCGATTCCACTGTATGTTTAATCAACATACAGCTGTACCAATCTTGACTGGAGTATTCCAAAAAGGCTTTTAATATTTCTATTTTTTTTATATCATCCTCGATTTGAAAACGTTTACATTCTAAATTAAAATCTTTCATCCACTGGCATGCATTTGTATTTCTGCCTGTAAATTTTTCAATCATGAATTTCTCTGCAATTTTTCCCAAATTTTGATTTTCATATTTTGTTTGCTTATCTTCAACTAATTTTGTTAACAGTTTTTCCAACATTTCATTTGAGCTACTAGGTATAAATTCAGTATTAATTGTTTTTTCATAAATTTCTTCTAAGTAAAAATCATTGAATTGCAAATTTTGTTCGTTATCTAAATATATTTTTGAAATATCATCTGTCAAGGTTATCCATATTTTCCTAGTTTGATGTCTTTTGTGCAATGATGTTTTAATCTTGGCAAATTGAGAAGTTTTTATAATTACTTGGTGTAGGTTTGCTGCTTGATATTCAACTGGTATTCCAAAAATCCGTCCTTCGGGTGTTGCTAATGAAGTAATGCATATGATGTTTGATTTTCCATCTTCTGTTTGTTTCACAGCAAAGTCGAATCTTAGTTTATCCATGTTGTTAAATATTATCAATAAATGTTGTTTTATAATGGAGTTTATACTTGAAATAAAGCAATCTGTGTTTTTCTGAAATAATATCAAAAATTTATTAAAAACATTTAAACTAAAGAAACTAAATATTACTAAAAATAAAATAAACAATAATAAAACAATTACCTGAAATAATATCAAAAAAACAACATTTAAAGTCTTTACTTCAGGTCTTTCAAAACTAACACAAAATTACAAACAAAATTACTTTACCAACTGTCAAAACAAAAATTCTAAATTCAAATAAATAAACTAAAGGAAATCACTCCTATGAGTAGGTAGGTGGTTTTCTTTACATGTATTCTAGTTTTAATAAAGTTATGTTATTGTGTATGTAACGAATAATAAAATTATGCATTAGCTAAATTGAAAGAAATGTTTCTTTCTACTATAGATTATAAATTGTGAGAGAGAGACGTCTTTCCACTTATCAGGTCATCTGATATGATAATGACCTGATAAGCCGAAAGACGTCTCTCTTACGATTTATAATTTATAGTGGAAAGAAACACTTGTTTCAAATTACCTAATTATGGAATTCTGCTATGTGTGCACTAACACAATTAATACAATTATGCATTTATTCCCCATTAATTGGTTCTCGTGTAAAATTACAATTTAGCAGATGTGACATTACATTTTGGACGTGACAATATATCATACAAAGACTGTATTAACACGATAAATTATTAACAAACCATCAGTTTTTAGTTTACAAATCAAAGTTGACACATTGTCATGTAGAGATTAAAATTGTGTTAATTTATTTAAATTTAATTGGACTTACAACCAAAAACGTGTTTGAATTTCTTTAGTTTTTGTTCAATAAGAAAAAATATGCACAAAAAATTTACTCTATCAAGATTAATTTTTTTTTTCAAAGTAAATCTAGATTTGAAATACAACCTCACAATGGGTAATATGTTTTAGTGATAATGTGGAGTAAGGCAGCAGCAAGAGGATTTACCCCTCGGTTTGGGTCTATTAAGATGAATTGCCATCAACAAAATACCAAATCTTAGAGAGGCAAGAATATCCTGATAAAATCTTACATGGCCTAACAGGAAAGCAAACCCAGAACCTTGCATATGCAAGACTAGTAAAAAAATAGCCACTGTAATCTCATTCCAAATGCACTTTGGTAACATATTGTGTGAAAACTGTTGATTTGCTACAACATAAATGGTAACTCTATTTATAATGTTCACAATGCCTCACGAGCAGAGCAATAAGACACTCCACAGCCGAAGCAACACACACCAACAACTCATCCTTTTCTTCTTCAATAATGGCAACATTCTTATCATTAACAACATTTTTATAAGTCACACTTTTTTCATCAACACTTTTCCAAGAAACACTCTTTGCAGCAACACATTCATCCTCTTGAACAATGGCACCACTTTCAGATACATTTACATTTGATCCAATCACACTCTGACTAGCTTCTAAAGATACTTGCAGTTCAGTCGCTAAATCTATGTCTGATTTTGCTTTTTCGTTTTCCAAAGAACTTTTGCGTTTACGTTTCAAACAGAAACGACAAATATCTCCGTAATCCGGTAACACGGATACATTCCTCGAATATAATGTTCCAGATGAACGAGATCCTTCCGTCGTAGCGGAAATAAATCTTTCTTGAATTATAGGAATGATTTTGGAATTGTCTTCGGCTTCAAACAAACTAACCGTAGACGTTGCGTCTTTAATGGGAATGTTTAAATTATTTGAAAAGATTGATTTGATACGTGAGACGCGATCGATAGTACTCGTGGAAGAAAATTGACGTTGTAACTGTAAATTACTAGCGCTACTACTAAATCTACTACCGATAAATGTTTGACGCTGCGACGACGTAAAGAAAGGATGGACATCAGACTCGGAATCCGAATCGACGGGAGTTACAGAAACGGATAAGCTATCATTTTCATCGTGAGATGAAATATTATCATCAGTTCCTTCACTATCGCTCTCCATGTAAAACTGTTTATCGGCTGCGTTATCAACATCATCAATATTGGAATCATTTGGATTACTATTATTAATACATATATTTTCATCATTACTAGTTGAGGATGTTGTTGGACAACTTTTATTTTTATCAAAATTACTATCCTTTACATCAACTAACATATCACTGGGATTATAATTATCTTTTACCATATCACCTTCCACAAAGGTAAGTTCATTCCCTCTTGCTACGTAAGACGAAGTGTCTTCGTCTAAATTTGTAACACTCTCACCACCAGTCAACGATAAGACAATTTTTGGCAAACTATTATTATTTTGTTCTTTCTTGAAATGACACGTGCATTCCGTTTCCGATAAAACTGTAGAAGTGTAGGAGTACATTCTTCGCATCGAAGACGCTGGATATATATTTCTAGACGACGTGGACGTAGTGAGAATTCCATCGTTATTATCATCCCTCAATAACTGTTGCTGTGTTTGATAACGGACGCGTCGTGTATCTGGTTGAAGATTTCTCTCACTTGTCCACCGTGACACCGGCCATTCTTGTCGTGAGCGTTGTGAGGGATGACCTGCCGGGAAAAGATCCAACAGCGACGTCGTACTCTGAGAATAGCTTACGAAAACTGAAACAAAAAAATTTATTAAATTTCATTTATTTTACTAATAAATACAAAAAAGAAAATACATTATGCATAATAATACATCTCTTCCTCTTCCAGATAGTAATATTCACATACAATTCGTAATGTAGAACAAGCAAGGAGAAAATGATTATGCAATCAGCACCCACACTAAGCAATGCTTGTATTGAGGTGGGCCATTAAAGATAATACAATATGGAATTACATAATATGATGAAATAATGAAAAAGACACACAATATTTAAAAAAAAAAAAGATATATCTGGGTTTTGTTATAAACTCAAATACAACCTTATACACCTTTCATACCAAGCTAAAAGCTTGTGTTGTGAAAGGGGAGTTTGACGGCACCAGGAATCGAACCGCAGACCCCTTGTTCATGAGGTCGAGACTCTACCTCCAAGCTACCGACGAACCCAATATACAAATAAAATGTTAACAATAACGTTTGTACTGAATACTGCGTAACCTAGCTGGGAATCGAATCCAAGACTTTTTTAATGTTGGTTAGATGGAAGAGGAAGAAGATTTTATATTGGCACAAAGAGGACAGTTTGCATGTTTCTTACATGCAGCTGATCTGCTGGCTACTCCACTTGTGGGATATGCCGTGATGGTATAGTAGTAGTAGTAGTAGTAGATGGAAGAAATCACTTGAAAGTGATAATCTCGCCACTGCATATTGTCCTAGTATTTTAAACTTTATAATGTTTTGTTAAGAGGGCTCAACACCCCTTCTTTGGGATTTCATGCAAACGAATTAGCAAAATTACTACATATCATTTTATTTTTATTATATTTTAAATTCTAGATAACATTTATGTTATTTTTTATATTTATATAATATTTTGAACATTTTTAAATGCGATTTTATAATTTTAGTTTTATTTTGCTGCGAGAAATATAGTGAAAATAATTTTTGACAATTACCGTCGCAATGATGATAGGTTGAGTGGTGCTATTTTAAACAAATTATCCTTAATAATACAAGAGCGTTAATAAAAATTTTAAACCAAGATTAATCTTAAAATATTGTGAATTTTATGATGTACCTTGATTTATTTATTTACAACACTTGGATTTTCCAAATTATTATGACAAACTGCATACACATAAAAAAAAATCATTATCATAAAAATTATAGAAAATGTTTATAATTCAACCATTTGTTTTAATTCAACCATATGAAAGGAATGTTGTTTACCGTGTATACTACATATATAACGTCATTATGTGCAATAATCAAGAATATAGCGAGTTTCACAAACTTTTAGATTCAGAAGGCATACTCTGTGCCGAGCGAGAGCATGTGGGGGTATACTCCCTCCGTCTCTGAATTAGGAAATAAATAAATTCAATTTATAGAATAAATACAACTTAAATTTTATTTATATGTGACAACATACTATTTTTTTATACTCATGAATATTTTTGCATATAAAGTTTTGGCTTATATTTATTAATAAAGCTATTTCATTTATTATTTAAATAATTTTCTCTGCGCCTACTAAAAATTGTTGCCTGAAACCGCTAGAGCTAAATCTGATTTGTACCTTAGGTAAGAACGGCTGTTAACACTGTTATATAATGATGATGTGCAAAAAGAACAAAATAAATAAAAAAAGCGGCTCAAATGTTACTAACAATATAGATAGATAAAAATAACTTACAACTTCCTTATTCCTGAAGGTTGTCTCTTCCATGGTGCATCATCCGGCTCGCACGGCAGGGGTCCCTGTACAGGAGGCTCCTCTCCGTACTTGTAACTACTATTACTACTACTATTGCCAGTGCTACCAGCGTCCCCTGTCCCCGCTGCTGCATTCACACTGTTGCTATTGGGATTTATTGTGGGGACGATGCCGTCCTCGCTGCACGAAGACGTCTGATCATTCTCCCCTTCCAGATTGGGAGGCGGTTGCAATTTATCCATACTAGAAAACAATAGAAAGATTAATTACGTTATTACATTTTGTTTCCATTATGAAGTCTTTCCAATGCACTATTGTAAAAGACAGATTCGTAAAACATCACAGATTATACCAGGGGTCAGTAACCTAAGACCCGAAAGGTCACCAAATGATTCATTTGATAATTTCACTGTATAGGTACTACCACTGACCTAAACGTCTCTTTAAAGCATCGTATTCACGGTAAACATTTGTTTAGCAACAATGTTGAATCAACACGTTGAGGAGTTGCTGTCAACGTGTTGCAGAGTTGCCTGCAACATGTTGACAAGCTCTCGCTCGACGAGCGTAAACATCAGTTTCGCAACAAAAGGTGACGTGTGAGAACGTGTTTGCAACCGTTTAACATGGATTATATATCAGATACAGAGAACACAGCAACACTACTTCCTCAGGCAACATTTAAAATGCAGACTGGCATGGAGACAACCTATATTGATTTAAACAAAGTTTCCAGCAGCATTCTTGCCGTTCATCAACAATATTGATCAATTGTTGCTAAACTAATGTTTACTTATTTAATTGAATTTCATGATTCGGTGTTGACATTGTGAAAAAACATTTTAACAATATACAATACAAAAAAAAAAACACTGTTGGTTGATTTTGACCCACAGCCAAAAAAGGTTGCCGACCCCTGGATTATACAATTGACATCTGAAATTCCAAAAAAATGAGATATGCCAAACTATTTGAATGACCTTTTTTATGGTACAGAGAAGATGACCAGTATGTTCATATTACATGCAGTAGTTAGACATTGACTACCACATGTGGAAGATGGTGTGATAACTTAGGTAAATACGGGAGGGTCTCAGTTATACAGTAATGTAATACATGATATAATTTGTCCGACTCACCCAACTTTCTTAGCTAGAGCTTCCAAGTGTTCCTTCAGAGAATCTCTCTCTTTCAGAACCTCGGCTAACTGAAGACTGTTGCTTGTGGAATTCTGAAATAATTCAACATTATCTGTAACAATTCTACTCATTGTCTTGCACTGTCCATGCTATCAGAATTGGGAACAACCACCTCAATAATATTAATAGTATGTTTTCTTTGTCTACTAAAGCACACAGAATGAGGATGAACTAAATGATATAGATGACTGGCAATCAAAAGATTCAATGGTTCAATATTCTGAAAGTCAAAGTTCTCTAGTAAGTTCCTAAGAAATAAAGGTCTATAGTTGCACTAAGAATGTTATCTAGAAATATATTGTTTCATCTTCTAAAGCAGACAGAAATATTTTCCATTTGCACGCACTATTTTTTAAAGAGTTCACTAGTTTTTACTACTAAGACGATTACTTAACCTTGTTTATTCATCTATTTACAAAAAAAAAACTAAGATAAAGGTTTTTTTTTGTAAAAAAAATATCTCTTTCTCTCTCACTTGTCCTTTTCCTTACGTCTGAGGATGATGATGGGAAAAGACTTTCTGTGTAATCTCCCTTCACTTATCTGAGACACTTAAAAAGTATCCGGAATAACAGAAACTTTTGTCTTCGTGATCATATCACTAACACACTATAAAAGCTGTTAAAGAGTATTGTAAATAATTATCGCTTACCTTGTCTCCTGTGATGGCTTGCCTCAGTGACACAAGTTCTCTCTGTCTAGCCTGTGCAGCCGCCTCTAATTCTGCTCTCTGGTTGCACACTAATCTCATCTAAAACACACAATAAATTGTGAAAAAAATCCAAATTAAAAAACTTAACATTTATTATTATTATTATATTAATTTCTAGACATTTTTCAATTCACTTATTGATTTTATCTCATTTATTTATTTAATTTTAATAGTACTATTTGTTCATCATTAGCCTTTATTCTATTTTGATTGTTTCAATTATTATTATTATTTTTTGTGGTATTTTTTTGTAAGTATTTTTTTGGTAAATAAATTATTATTAACCAAATCATTATTCAATTATTTTTTCATTAAATTATTGCATTTTATCATCATTAAGTTTTTTTCGTGCAGAACGCCTCAATACAGGGCAACCTAGTAAGGATGTTGCGAGAGCAAATATACTTATATTGGTGATGTGTTTGTGTTTTATGAGTAATTGTTTGGAAATAAAGTAGTGTTATTAACTCAATTTTTGATATATAAAAGGATTGGATAAATTGTTGTCATTTCAATTTAACTACTATTTGTACAGAAACACAATAAAAGGATGGTGTTACCTGTTGCAATAGAAACTTTTGCTTTCTTCGCACTTCCCTGCTGGTGGCCGCAAGTCTCTTCACTTGAGAGGTCAACTGGAAATTGAAACATTATAAATTAATTCGACAAAGGTGTATAAGGTTGTATTTGGGTTTATAACAAAATGATAATATATATCTTTTTTTTTAAAAAAAAAAAAGAAATATATAAAAAGGACACTATCAAAATTTTGTTCCAATATAAAAATGATATAGGTAGGTACCTTCAAGTAGGTACTTGTGGTGAATTTCATGACAGGATTTAGTTATATACTGAATGAGTTACCTTTCACACACACATACACACACCCAGTATAATCAATCATTTTGTATAGTAGTAGAAATATTATAGATTATGTGCCTATATATATATTTGTATTGATTATTATATTATATATAGCTACTCCTATGAGACAGAACCTGAATGACTGATTATATTTACATACACAATAATGAGATAAACATACATTATATTACATATCGTGAGCTCAATACTACAACTAAACATCTGGAATTTTGGTGGTTTTGAGTTGGGTTAGCCTTTAATGTTTGAATAAGTAATTTCTTTCTCCATATGGCTGTGAGTCTTGGCACTTAACCAAGGCTCAAGAGCGGAAGATACTAAGCTTTGAAAACAGGTGTCTTAGAAGGATTTTGGATGTCAAATGGTATGAACATGTCACAAATGATGATGTGCGCCGGCGCATCCGACAGAGATCTGTAATCTCCGTAATACAGGAGAGACGATGGTCCTGGCTGGGACATGTTTTGAGAATGCCCAATGATAGTTGGCCAAAAAGAGCACCGTTCTTCCATTCGCAAGGGTTCTGTCGGCCCGGGCGTCCCTCTTTCTTTAATACACCGTTCCTATGACAACGATATCAGAGCGCAGGGAATGTCGTGAAAAGAGGTGACGCAATTGGCGCAGAGACGCTCTGAATGGAGGAGGCTGGTTTCTGCCCTGTGCTCCCGAGAGGAGCGTTGAGGGCGAGATGATGATGAATTAAGACAGAAGTTGTCGACATTATTGATAAAGTCTCCAAGCTGAAATGGCAATGGGCTGGTCATGTGGTAAGACGAGAGGATGGCAGATGGACTTCCAGAATTCTTGGATGGAGGCCGTGGGTGGACAAAAGAAGTGTAGGAAGACCCCAAAAAAGATGGGCAGATGATGGGAAAACAGTAGTATCGTGTTGCTCGAGATCGTAAAGTGTGGAAAAGTTTTGAAGAGGCCTATATCCAGCAGTGGAGAGAAGAAGGCTTGCAATAACTTTTAACCCTTTGAGTACTATGGGTATCAGTTTTGTTAAATAAATGGAACAAGCAAATATTTCTATTTTTTGTAAATTTTTGTCTCCCAACAGAGTCTCAGCCTCCGGAACAAGGGGTCCGTGGTTCGATCCCAGGTGCCGGCAAAACTCCCCTTTCACAGTACAAGCTTTTAGCTTAGTGCGAAAGGTGTATAAGGTTGTAATTGGGTTTATAACCAAATCCAGATATATCTTTTTTAAATTTAAAAAAAAAATTAACTAATGCATTGTATTTTTGTTGTAATAAAAACGAGGATTATTTTGTGTGGATTTATGAATGATAAATAATATTTCAAATAAAGTAAATAAGATAATAATATAATAAATGAGATATGGCTGCTTGTCTCTGGTGCACACACGGGAATCTACTAAATAAAGAAAATAAATTATAATCTAAATGATTGATCACATCACCATCCTAAAACTTGTGCAAACAAACAAATAAACACACATCATATATTATTATATCTCATGAAAATACATACCTGTATCCATGACTTTACAATACTAGCAAATATTGGATGTTTATTTATAATCTGTCAATTTCGGTCCATTGTTTATTTATTTATTCTTTTTCACATTATCATTATAATATAACAGCCGGTTAACAAAACAATACAAAATTTCAAAACACTAGGACGATGTGCAGTGGTGAGATTATCACTATCAAGTGATTTCTTCCATCTAACCACGACAGTACAAGTTGTTAGAGATTGCTGCAAGGCAATAAACCAGTCTTTTGTTTTAGGTGCAATAAAGTTTATTATATTCTATTTATTTTAATAATTTATTCCTTTTAAACACCATCTTTGTAGTACAACAGAGTAAATAAAACAATATAAAATATAAGTGTAATTAATATTGTCAACCTACAGTGCACTTGGTGGAAGTTCATATAAAATAAATAAAAATAAAACAAATATTTTATTCTACTATTTCCTTATTTGATGAGAGAGACATCTTTCGTCTTGTTTAATGTCCTAACAAATAAACAAATAGTAGAATAAAATATTTGTTTTATTTATTTCGCTATGGAATTCTACTACCTAAACACCGACACAGCGAATAAAAATAAAACACTTAAACTTCCACAGTGATTTTAGCCGCTCACAGCTCTTGAGTGTCCTACTCATTGATTTGAGCGGGGTTTCAAGAGCTTCGGCTCTCATTATCAGGCTATCGTAGAGGGGAGAAATTATATAAAATTATAATTGTAGGGATAATGTAGGCCAGTAGCAATGAACAATGGATAAAATATTAAAAACTGGTGTGGGGGGATTTAGAAAAATCATCTCTCAATTTATTGAAGTGTTATTGAGTTTGATAAAGTAAAAATAGACAGTATAATGACTTACCCCCTCTATAATCTTCTGTTTCTCTTGTATTTGATTCTCCCTCTCCCTGATGATACTCCTGTGCTGTTCCTGCAGCTCTCCCATTCTCCTCCACACGTCCCCTCCTGTCGTCTCCTGCTGTCCCACATTATTACTACTGCTGCTGTCACCGCTGTCTGTCTTTATTACGCCTGAGGATGATCCACCGTCTTCCAGAGTGTTCTCTTTCTCCCTCTGCAGTCTGCGGTTCTCCTCTTGCAGACGGGATACTGCGGTGACCAACTCGGCTGTCTCGGAGCGCCACTGCTCTTCTATCATCTCAAGTTCCTGTAAAAATAATACATGCTTTAAAAATATTCATCATAAGGAAAGAGCGCAACATATGGGCGACTAAGTACCTATATCAAAAAAATATTGGCTGACTAATCGTGAATAATTTTGCATCAATTTCAGTTAAATTAGGGTATTTTTTTCCAATATTCATCCCTCTTTCACAATACATTGTTCCTATGACAATGTCGAGCACAGGGAATGTCGTGGGAAGAGGTGACGAATTGACACAGAGTTCTTTTGAATGGAAGAGGCTGGTTTCTGCCCTGTGCTTCCAAGAGGAGTGGTGAGGGCGATGATGATGATGATTTTTTTCCAAAACCACATTGCTTCATTCATCACACAACTTGTCATTCATCACACAACTTGTCATTCATCACACAACTTGTCATTCATCACACAACTTGTCATTCATAACACAACTTGTCATTCATCACACAACTTGTCATTCATCACACAACTTGTCATTCATCACACAACTTGTCACACATTTGGATATACTGATAATTTCGTGTCTCACTTACTTCATTTCTTGTAAGATTGAATAGATTATGAAAATAAAAAAAGTTACAGCAAGTATTAGCTATTTAATGCCTTTACTTTCTATTTTCCTGCAGTTCATTTTTTTTACATAGACAATTCACACGGATCGAGCTAGTCCCAAACTAAGATATGAATCTTGTATTATGGTTACTAACGTGACGATACACATATATACAATGCACTAAACATATATCGTCGTTGTCAAGTGAAAACCTCGTAAGTCGTTTCTTGGGAATTTTTCAGGAGACATGTAAAACAATTTATTTTTTTAGTTATGCGCAACATGTTAAACGAGGTTTTAAATTTTACAGATAGATGGAGTATGAGTCGCGCTAGATTTCATTGGGTATTTCGCAGAGTTGTGAGATACGAGGTTTAACATTTAAAAAACAAAAAAAAATAGTTATGTATTTTTTTCGACTTACGAGGTTTTCACTTGACAACGACGATATATACAATGCACTAAACATATATACATGTAACACCCAGACCCAGGACAACTTGGAAAAGGTCATTCTTCAAACTGCCCTAGCCGGGAATCGAACCCATGACCTCGTGACTCAAAGGCAAGAGCATAACCTCCGCGCCACACTGGCCGCCATTGATTGACAACTGAGAGCTGGAAATAAAAGTGGCAAGATTTATTTCGTATTTACAGCTTTCTCAACTCCAGTCGGCCCATCTCCAGTTAACATAAAACATTGCTATTAATTAATGAATATTAATTCTTAAGAATGATTGCGCTTACGACAACAATAGAAATGTAAATTATAATAATTACCTGTTTGGTTTTTATGTCAACAACATACAGTGTAATAGAAAAAAACTCACAGTTCACGGCAACACTAACCACTTGCATACATAGCTACATACCTAATACTCACTGCTTACACAATGCTGTGTTTAATTGTATATATTTATTACTGGCAAACATTACATATTAGAAAGTGATTGAAGATATGTGAAGAACAATGCAATTTACAGAGCAGCGTAAAAATAAATAAATGAGTATTTTTAGTAAAATAGTAAACAATTAGGCATCTTCAACAAGCGGGGTAGCCAGAAGATCCACTGTTAATAATAAATATGCAAGTTGGTTTATCAATTAGTTGATTTGAAAATCATGTCGAAGATGTTGTACAATGGGGAAGAGCAAGAAGACGATTTTGAAGAGATCATGTGGGGAGGGTGAGTTTGAATCGAGTGGTGAGAATAGCAGCAGACAAATGCATGACAGGAAACAGACCCCCAGGTAGCTGGGCATCCATCTCCCAGAAGCAGGCTCTGAGAACCATAGGACACAGTCCTAACTGAAGCAGAAAAACAAGAAAATCTCGAATGACTTATTCATGATATTTTACAAATATCGGCCTATTGTAAACTTGTGTGTTATGAAATGAAAAACTTATTCTGTTGGTTCCAAGGTATCCATGAACAATTTTAAATTAATACTAGTATTTTTGAGACTCTTTGTCTGGTGTATAAAAGCATTATCCGCCCAGTTCTGGCGTATGGATCAGAGACATGGAATACCTCTTTAAAACACGTGCGTGCTGTACACACTGCCAAAATGAAAATGTTAAGATGGATGTGCGGGGTCACAAGGCTAGAGAAGACCCGAAATTCATACATCCGAGGGAGTCTGGGTGTGCGGGATATCTCAGATAAAATACAAGAGAGCAGATTGCGATGGTATGGCCATGTGGCCAGGAGACCACTTGAGTATGTTGGCAATAAAGCTCAATGTATCGAGGTTACTGGCAAGAGACTAAGAGGATGTGTTCGACAGAACTAAGTGGCGTAATTAAACAAGAAAGGCAGACCCCACCACCATGTGGGACTAATAATTGCCCAAGGAGAAGAGTAAGATTTTTGAGACTCTTTGTCGTTAGGAAGAAATATCGCTATTCACAAATAATAATTATAGCCAGGACAATTTGATTGGGAATGTACTGTTTTGCTCTAAACTATAGCAAGGATCCATTTGATATTCATAACATCTCCTGATCAATAGGGTATTTAATCTAAGTTTGAATACCTCAGCAGAGTTGGCAAATCATGTGGAACTTTACTCCATAACATGGTTCAGACATGCATACGGCAGGGTCAACATATATATGGACACTTTGTAAAGTGCTGTTTACTCATAACATGACCTCAAGGGCGCTGTATACTATCACTTGAAACTTCCAGCAAAAAGGTGCGTCTTCAGCCTTCTTCTAAAGCTCTCTCCATTAATTTCCTCTATAGTTAGTTAGTTAAATAATTAGCCAATAACATAGTTAACTAAATCATCTCTACGCAGCACCAAAAGTCTATTAACAGCATTTGTCTCAGCAGACCTGAATGATATTTGTCTAAACTTTGCCTTAAATGAATTATTCTTCTCATATTGTGTATTGGTAATTTATTAAATTATCATTTCATAATATAATATTATCATACATTGCTTTAGTATATCTGAAGAGAGATTAAGAATCAAGACATTTGAAGCTGTCACACCTTTAACTAACTAAGTAATCATATTATACAAATCATTTGAGCACATTTATTATATTATATTACTTAAACAAGTGACAAATACACATTTACCAGTGGTAGGACAAACAAGTTCACCTTGTATTAATAAATCTCTTTATATATATTTGTTTTTTTATGTCTAGTGTACAAGATGATATTTATTTATTTAATTTTTATTGGTCGGAACACGTCGAAATACAAGAAGTGTTAACCAGGTTAGGCGAAAAAAGGCAATTCCTTAAGAGAATCAACCAACAACGAGCTAACTGGATTGGCCACAACATCAGGCACCCAGGACTGCACATCACCATCGCGGAAGGTAGGACCGAAGGCAGAAATGGTAGAGGCTGACAAAGAAACGCGTATATGGACCAACTGAAGAGGGACATGAACTGTGGCTTATACGTAGAGCTGAAGAGACTGGCCGAGAATGGGGAGGAATGGAGAAGAAAATGTTTTTGACTGTTATGTTTTGCTTGGCTAATAAATAAAAAAAAATATTATACAAGCATTTCTCTTCCTATAACATTCTTAACTCCCTGATATAGTTGTCAAAGGAACAATGTATTCTGAAAGAGGGACTATAGATCTTAGATCTTTGGTGTATGTGCAGGCATTTTCGAAGGAATCACCAACATTGATTTTTTTTTTAAGAAATACATTTTGATTAATTTAATTTACATGAATTTTACGCCACTAGTCAGATTAGATCTTCATAAATGGGAATTAAAGATAATAACCAAACCAAACATGCAGCAATGTTAATGAAATCAAGATAAGATAATTAAAATTATAAACATACATATAATTAAAATATAAGCAAATAAATTGAATAAAATTAGACCATCTTCCTTATCAGTAGCTGATTTGGTTTTAAGTGGAAGTTTGTGGATCAGATAACTAAACCAAAATCATTATAATTATTTGTTACCTGCGGATTTATCAATAAATAATCTTTATTTTATCAAACACTTGAGTAAATTGATTGCTAGGTAGGTGCTACCGTTACATATTATACAATACCTATTATTTATCACCCTTTGACTTCCTCTTGACAACATAGAGGGGTTTATCTGATTTTTTTATTAAAACAAAAAATGAAATTTGAGCATGGAATAAGTATGGTTCTCCGTGGAGTTTCAAGCAAATAAAATGATCTTAAATATAAGTTTAAATATCTCATATTACAGGAAATTTGTCTGTGCCTGTATGTAACAAAACAATCTCACAACACCATTATCTCTATCAAGGAACAAAGTGATTTAATAAATTGTCCGAAGAATTCAGAGGTGTCACTGATCATACAATATTTAAAAATAAACTGCGTTCATTGAGAAAAGAGAGTGAATTTGGGCTATAAAAATGTGGTATTTAAATAGAATTTGGTATTGGTTGAAGGTAGAAATTTGATGTTTTTTGAAAATTGGTAGAATTTATTATTTTTTTAAAGATAAGAAATATGCGTATTCTATCTCATACACAATAATTTAAACTCTTTAAATAGGATAGGAAATTATATAACTTTAAGTGTATTTTTAAGAAAAAGTGTTATGTATGTACGTGTATGTTTGTATTTTATGAAATACAAAAAAAGTATTTTTTATTGGCATGAAGAGGATTGTGGGTACACCGAAGAATGCTTCGTATACCTTGGACCGAAAGGGTCAGTAACATCGAAGTGCTTAGGAGAGCCGGAGCCAAGAGAGAGCTGTTGTGGATTGTCAAAGTGAGGAAGGTCTCATATTTGGGTCACGTGCTGCGTGGAGAGAAGTACCGTCTCCTCCGCCTTATATTGGAGGGCAAGATAGAAGGAAGACGGGGAGTTGGCAGAATGCAGATGTCCTGGCTGCGCAATATTAGAGAATGGACCGGAATGAGGACAGTGGATGACCTGTTCAGAGCAGCACAGGACAGGGAGGTTTTCGCCGGAGTGATCGCCAACGTCGGGGGGACCTGACACGGGACAGAAAGAACAAGAAGAGGATTACTTGTATGTTTATCACATGCAGTAAACCTACTGCCTATCCCACTTGTGGGAGATCTTGATGATGGCATAGTTGTAGCATTAGATGAAGGATTTATTTATTTAGACTTAAGTAACAATGTGTGACATATCTAACTGAATTATCTTTTTCATCAATCATTCCTAAGAAATAATTTAATTTTACAAGTAGACATATGTACATAAACACAAATTTTATTTAAAATGAAAAACCAAATACAAATAGTAAAATAATACTTAGGTCTGCATTGTTCCTAAAAAAACACTGCAAAAAAATTACAAAAAATAAAAAAAAAATATGTGAAAAGAAGTCTCTTCTTTCAGGTTGTTTAATCTATAGTAGAACGAAACACTTGTTTCAATTTATACAACACTGCAAAAAGTTGCAAATTGTTCAAAAATATTGTGTAAATTAGGCTAATTAGCCGTAAATAAATAAATAAATCTACTACTACTATACCATCAAGGGCATATCACACAAGTGGGGCAGCCAGCATAACGGCCGCATGAAATAAGCATGCAAGCAGTTCTCTCCATGTCAACAAAAAATTAAGACATTCGGGATTGTTAATTAGTATTAAAAAATACATCAATGCGGAAACCCACCTCCTTTAGAAGATAATGAAAATACAGTCACCTAATAAGCAAATGTCACACTTTGCAAACCTAATAAATACATAATATACTCTTAATAATACAATATACATACATAAGTATATATTATATAACCTGAGTACAATGTCTCACTGTACACAATATATAGTCGTTGCGTATTCAAAAAGGGGTATGTGAATTTATAAATGTTTTGACATTTCTAGTAGAATAAACTGCTTATAATGACATCACAACCATTTTTTAAAGTGATTCTTAGTATCAAATATTAAAATTCATAAATTACTAAAATTAAAACTTTAATATTGAAATTTAAGACTTAGTGCCCAATACAGAAGTCCTACGCAGAGCACATACAAATAGAGAGCTCCTGACAAATATTAGATTTCGTAAAGTCTCATATCTGGGCCACATCCTGCGAGGCGATAAATATCTGCTTCTGCAGTTGATAATAGAAGGCAAGATTGAGGGACGTCGTGGAGTGAGAAGGAGGCAGATGTCGTGGCTGCGGAATATACGGCAATGGACCAGAATAACACAGATAGGAGAACTGATCCAAACAGCGCGGGACAGGGAAAAATTCTCCACAGTGATCGCCAATGTCGGGGGGACCTGATACTGCACTGATAGAAGAAGAGAGAATAATATCACATGCCAATAAAAAGTCCAAACAATAATTTTAATGTCCCAATGAACAGTTTTTTAAGAGCATACCTAAATGAAAATGTTGGCACATACCTCATTTTGATATGCAATGTGGATATAATAATAATAATAATACAGCTCTGGTATATGGCTGTTCAAACACAATATTGTACTGTTTTCCTAGCATCACTATAGTTAACTGCCTCTGACCTTTGGTTCATTACATCACAGCAACAACTAAATGTCATTATTATTATTATTACTACTAGCAATAAATATATAGAGTTCCCAATGATACAGAATAGGTCTCACATCCTTTTCTGTAAGTTTTCCAGTGTCCTGTAAAAGACAGGTACTTATTCGTAATACATCACATTTAAGACATTTAAAGTCTTCAGTTCAGATATGAGGTAGCCCACCTGTCATGTATTAAATTTTATTGTTGGCACGGTAAGGACACCTTACATATTATTTACGATACATGCAGTTATCACATCACTCTTGAATAGTGTTGTGGAATTCTCAAGAAATAATTAGAGAATTTTCCGAGATTTTTTTTTATTTTTTATTTAACAGTATAATAATAATAAATACTTCATTCAATCAATCAATAACAATGTACAAATGTTGAGACAATTTATCACCAATATGGCTACAATTAATTATGGAAACAAAAAAATGTTAGGTACCTACATAGAAAAAGTGCGAGTAACTGATGAAAAATCTTGATGTTTGACACCCCACATACCCATATTTAAGTTTAAAAAAAATTGCAGGTACGTACATGGAAAAAAGTGTTAATAACCTCTGATTTGGGCCTTAATCAGCCCCACAAATTTTTGGATCAATAAGGTTGGCTGCAAAGTGTATTGGGCGAAAGGTCATAATACTACTAAGAAAAATTATGGAGAGAAATTTCTCTTCCATCAGAGGAGAAATTCTCAGAGAAATTTCTCGTTCTCGAGAAATTTCTCTGGAGAATTTTCTCTTCTCACATCACTACTCTTGAAACATCCAGGGGAAAGTGGTGGGAGTAACCCATAATGTAATGTTTGTATACCAAAAAGAATGACGACCTTCAGGATAAGTGATGTACCTCATTGTCGCTGAATTGAAGATATTAAATGACATATTTGTGATTTTTACACAAACATCTGCCTTTCACAGGACACTCAAAAACTAAATATTCATAAGTCACTTTGGACAAAATTCAACATAACGTAGTTTGCCTTTGACATACACATATTATAATGTACAAAACATAAAAGTTAAGGTCTCACTCACTAACCCATTCATATCATCCCTCCCCCCCCTCCCCAAAGCAATATACTGTAACATTTTATGACCTACCCTATATATATATATATATACATAAAGCCCTACTCTTATAATGATAATGTCATTTAGATTTGATGTGAATTAAAATCACCTCATAAATTCTTAACTATGTAGGTATAAGACATTTAACAAGTATTCAGCAATGAGGTATGCCAACCAGTCTGAATGATTTATTTATTTATTTGTTCATTCTATACTGTACATCCAAATAAATAAAACAAGCGTTTTATTCTACTATTGATTTAATTTACGAGAGAGACATCTTTCGTCTTATGAGGACATTGTCAATCTGTTGAATCTGTACTGATTGACAATGTCCTCATAAGACGAAAGACGTCTCTCTCGTAAATTAAATCAATAGTAGAATAAAACGCTTGTTTTATTTATTTCGATATGGAATTCTACTACCTAAACACCGACACAGTGAATATACTGTACATATTTTTTTAACACGTATAGACAATTCACACACAGACCGAGCTAGTCCCAAACTAAGATATGAATCTTGTATTATGGGTACTAACATGGCGATACACATATTTAATACAAACAATTACATAGGAGGAATAAAGACATGAGAACGGCCAGTAAGGTTTGCATCTACAAGACATGTGTACGCCCAATACTCACGTATGGCATAGAAACAAGGGCAGACACAACCAAAACCAAAAGCATGCTACGTACAACAGAGATGCGAACTTTGCGAGCCATTGCCGGAAAAAGTCTGCGAGATCGTGTGAGAAATACTATAATCCGAGAGATATGTGAGGTCCAGGATGTTGTCAGATGGGGAAGACAACGCCGAAGATTTTGGTACGAACATGTCCAGAGGATGGGTAGCACCAGAACCCCAAAGATTGTTCTACATGGACTACCTGATGGACGACGCCTACCCGGAAGACCCCCTAAACGATGGAAGGACAGCTGGGCATCCACATCGCAAGAGGACCCTCCTGTATGAACAGACCTCTGGGTCTAATAAAAGATTAAGAAGAAGAAGAAGAAGAATTACATAGAAGGTAAACATTCAAGTAAGATACTATCAATATACAAAAGGTGAGTTTGGGTTGAAAAGGCACGATCTCTTTCAACCCAAAGTTTTTTTTTATAGATACAAAGAGGACAGCCTGTACATTCATTATATATATATATATATATATTGATCTTAAAGTTGAAAGACCTCTCTATCAATTTTAAACTACGGTAGAAGAGAAGATTTGTTTTCAAACTTTTTCAATTCAATCCTGGGTTCGATTCTTGGCTAGGGTGAAATGAAAATGACATTTTGTCAAATTGTCCTGGCCCATATTAGGTGATAGAGAAATCTTATTTCCATATTTTCTTGAAACAAATTTTTACTGCAGTGTTTGTTTTTTCTCAAATAAGGTTGTTGCAATAAAAAGCATAATGAATTTTCACAACCATAATAATATTATTTATAACATAAAAGTACTTATGTATTTTTTTAATAATGTTCTTTTATTCTGATTAGTACCTACTCTAGTTTTTCAACTCAATTGAAACATTTTTAGTGATCACATTCAAGAAACATTTAATATATCTCCTACTTTCCACTGACAAGAGTACTTATGTACTTACTTTTGATACTTGTTTTGTACTTACCTTCTAATTATGAAGAATTATAAATTTATTTTAAATGAAGGTAATTAATGTTTTTAGAGCAGTAGGTACATGAAAAGTTATTAAATATAAATACTTTTAAAACTTTGTGTTTACCTTATCAAATCTCTGTCTGTATTCCGCCTTTTCCATCTTGTCATTTTCCAGCTGGGCAATCTTTTCATGCAGATCCTGTAACGTTGTATTCTCCCGCTCATTTCTCGTTGCCAGATTCTCCAGAAGTTCCAGAGCGTTGATCACTTTCGGCAGGAGGCTGCTGATAGCCTCCGTGCCATATTTATCAATCATCACCTCACATTCTTTGCCGATATCGGACGCAATATCGTAAACATCCACCACAGTAATATCGTCGCCTATTTCGATCTCCGACATTTTACAGGAGGGACGCCGGCCGTACAAAGGCATCAAATATCGAACTGCGATCAATCTACTACTGAACTACTATTTTATATGATATTGTTATCTTTATTATTTATCTCTCTGCGCACAAAATCAAAACTTATCACTTTCGCGACACTCGATATTCGTCCAATACAATGACAGCAGCGAGACAGTCACACAGCAGCCATCTTTAATCCCATACGTCAATATAAAAAGTGCTGCCACAACTGTAAGTTGCTTTTCGCGATAATAAAACAAAGTCATATGAGTTATAATCTTTCGCCCACATTATTAAAAAATGTATAGGGAAAAATTCCTTATATTGATATTGGGTGTCTAAATATCTCTAAATGAAATGCATTTTTATAGGTACTATAGGCACATAATTTGCATTATTTATGGATAAGAAAAAGAGCACCCTGATACGTTGTAATTTATATTTATACAAACTCGTTCCTGTATCATATTCGTATTTTTTTTAACATTTTTCAATATTATGTTAATATGCTTAGTAAGTATAAGTCTTCAGGATAAAATCATTCTAAAATGACCACGTGATATCACATTCCAATTGAAATAATACAGATTTAATACTCAAATGAAATGGATATACTTAAGGTAAAAAAAGTGTTGAGAGATACCCTACATTTCTTTTTCTAATATTTAGAACTCTTTTCAAACATGATTTAACAGTATTTATTATTTACATATTTTGGTTTTCCAAAATAGCTTTCAAAAGTTGAGAATTGCGTCAAAATTAAAATGGTCAAAAGTTGGGAAAATATTTCATTTTGACAACATTATACAAATGTCATTAAAGTGTTGTCATGTACACGATAATATTGCTAGTAACGAAAAACGCAAGTTAAATCAAAATTAAAAAATAGAAGTTTGTCCCACTTACCCACTATGTAGATTTTATTGAAAGAGGCATCTTGCGTATTTCAAGGACATTGTGATTTGGCAATGTCCTTGAAGGATGAAAAATGTCGTTCTCAATGAAAATTTATAGGTATAGTGGGGAAAAAGGTATTATTGTTTTTAATTTTTTCACCGTACAAATATACCTACTTCAGGTAAAAGTTAATTCTATACGAATGTAATGGATATTTTCTTTATTCGATTCCTTCCAATGAGTTTAAGATAGTATTGTACAATGTACATAATCAAAACGCTTGATGTGGTTTTTCATTATGAGCTAACAGAGTAACGTATAATATAGAAATAGCAGTAGGTTTATTCTTGACACAATCTAAATACGATCTTAATCTTGTCTTGATCTTAAGGGCCCCGTTTAGCAAAAATGGTAAAATATTCTATTTTCAACAAATTTGATAGAAAAACTGCAAAAACTTGTTGACCTTTGAGAACATATTGATTTGATAAAATAAAAACTCAAATATTTATTACTAATATTAGTTTTTTACTAAAAAATAAATAAATCGCAGACTGACGAGATTTATTTAGGTACTCTTTGTTATATCAATATACAAATTATTTGTAAAATATATATTTTTTTTATTCATCCTATCAAGCATATAAATACTATAGATTTTAGCAAACTTTTTTTAGTTTACAAAAAATTTTGTTCATGTGGTGTTTTTTGGTTTCTAAATATGAGAAATTTTATCAAAAAAATATTTTTTAAGTCGGTCAATATCCATGAAAAAAACAAAAAAAAATAGATTTTTTTTGTTCTATAATTGTAATAACTATCTAAATATTCTCAATATTAAAATAAACATATGAAAATTTGTAGGATTCTCGTGCAATTATGTACCAAACACACCCCCGAATTCGATTTTGGGAAAAATCCTTTTTTATAAGCGAATACTATGAAGCTAAAATCGAGTTTTTTTTTAAAGTTAAAGTTTGATATTGGTAATTAATATTTGTTTTCATATTTTATCAAATCAAAATGTTCGTAGGGTCAACAAGTTTTGAGAGTTTGTGTACCAAACTTGTTGAAAATTGAATGTTTTATCGTTTTTGCTAAAGGGGTCCCTTAATATAATTATGTACGATACGAGAAGTGACTATGATCAAAAAATATGTCCATGTCAATCCCGCAGTAGCTGAGAATATTCGTTTTCAATATTTAAATGAGTAATATGATTTTAATAATAATAATAAGAACACTTTATTGATCAGAAAAAAAATCATGAGCAATTGGCGAGCTTATTGCCTGGAGGCAATATCTTCCAGCTAACCAAAATAATGTGTGATACTATGTTGACAATGTGTAATTAATATCTACTTTTTAGATTTTATTATAAGATGTAGGAAATCTCAAGAATATACTATTTAGACATTTATTTATTTATTTATTTTATTCTTCTTGCACATCATCATTCATATAACAAATAAAATAGGGCAATATACACAGGAAAAAATGTGATGATGTGCAGTGGCGAGATTATCACTATATAGTGATTTCTTCCATCTAACCACGTCACATTAACACTAAACAGAAATAGAAATAATAATAACAAAAACACAAACATTATAAAAAAATAGCCACACAAATTAATTTGAAAAAAAAAAATGAAAAAAACTACAATTCACACACCTAACACTCCAAAGGGATCGGGAAGGGGTTAGGGGACGGATGCTGAATTAGAAGACAATAAATACTTCTTGACGGCGTATTTAAACCCATTAAAAGATTGAGATATTCTATGAGAAGAAGGGAGATTATTCCAGCAACGAGCACCACATACTGAGAATGATTGAGAAAAGAAATTGGTGTTATGTGTAGGAATTGCCAGAAGACGCTCGTTGTTGGAACGCAGTGGTAGACCATGGTTCGCTAGATACTCGAATTTTTCTTTCAAATAGTAAGGAAAAGACGTTGAATAGAGTGTTTTATGAACAAGAGATAAAATATGAAGTTCACGTCTTTGACACACTGTTAGCCATTTCAGAGTATGCCGATACTGGGAGATATGGTCGGACCTTTTGAGATTAAAAATAAAACGGATACCAAAGTTTTGAAGTCTCTCAAGTTTATTTGCTAGGTCTACATTAAGATCGAGGTATACCGCATCGGCATAATCTATGAGAGGCAGCAGCAAAGATTGTACGAGTAAAGTTTTGATTTTGGTTGGCAGAAACATTTGATATCTTTTAAGAGAATGTAGAGAGTGGAAAAATTTTCGTCGGATTGAATTCACGTGCTGCTGCCAGGTTAATTTTTGGTCCATCACTATACCAAGGTTCTTCACTGTTGTTGAGTAAGATATTATATCTGAACCCATAGTTGTATTGGGCACGGATATGGACTTAAGTTTTGAAATAAGATAATGGCTGCCAAGAAATATTGACTGTGATTTAGTAGGATTTAAAAGAAGTCCATGATTCGCAGCCCAATCTGAAATTTTTTGCAGACAATGTGACATATTTTCAACAGCGGTAGAAGTGTTTTCTATGTTAAAATGGGTGTAAATCTGGAGGTCGTCTGCATATAAGTGATATTGTATATTATTAAAAAGTCGTGAAACAGGGCTTATAAAAATTGAGAAGAGGAGAGGTGAAAGTATTCCACCCTGTGGCACACCAGATTTCAGTTCCGCCCACTCAGAGACAGCACCGTTGTTAAGTTTGACACACTGGGAGCGTCCCTTAAGGTATGACTCAAACCATAGGGCACATGTGTGAGAGATATTTAAGCTTTCCAGTGTCGCTACCAGTAAATCAAAATCTACTGTGTTAAATGCTGTACTGAAATCTAACAAAGTCAATAACGTCAGCTGCCGACTGTCCATTGAAAATCTGATGTCGTCCGTAATTTTTATCAAAGCAGTTGTGGTACTATGACCCTCACGAAAGCCTGACTGGAAATTGTTATGGAGATTATTTTGTGTGATAAAAGTATTGAGTTGGTTATATGCCAGTTTTTCAGTGACCTTGGAAAAGAAGGGGAGAATTGAAATTGGACGAAAGTCAGCTGGGTTTGATGACTTGTTCTTTTTTGGAAGTGGTATAATATATGCCTTCTTCCACTCACCCGGAAAAACATTATGTGAGAAAGAATGATTGATAATGTGAGTTAAAAAGGGTAATAGTACGTGAAAGAAGGGAGAAATAAAGGTGTAACAAACGTCATCACATCCAGTAGCCTTGGATTTAATTGATTTTACTGACTGCAAGACATCGGCATCTGTAACGCTAGCGAAACTAAACAGCATACAAGGGGGTCTGGGTTGTGCATTTATAGAAGATAATGATCTAGATTTGGTGGTACTGTCCAGAGTTAGCGGAGGGGCAGCAAAATGATTGTTTAATAAGTTGGGATCCATGTCATTGACCTCGTGTGTCTTACTATTTTTGGATATTCCAAGCGAGCCCAGGCGTTTCCATGCTTGAGATTGTGTACAATTATCAAACAAATTATATGTGTAAGCTATTTTGGCATTTCTACACTTTTTTGAACATAAGTTACGAAGATTTTTATATACCATCCAGCTTTTATTACAAGGAGAGAGTTTATGTTTGACACGAGCCCTGTCCCTGCGAGCCATGAGTTTTTTAATCTCTTCAGTGATCCATTTAGCAGGTTGATTTTTAATTCTCAACATTTTTAGAGGTGCATGTTTGTTATATAAATTTTCTATACATTTGTTGAGGATTTGGACTTTGTTATCAATTGAATCTGCCTGTACAATATCATCCCACTTAAGAGACTCAGCATCAGCGAGCAGGGCATCCTTGTCAACATGACGAAGAGATCGAGCCAAGACAACCCTGGGTTTGGGTTTTGGAACCTTTATGAAATATTGTAGAAAGAGGAGATCATGATGCGAGAAACCTCCAGCTGTGAGTTGACCATGAGCCTTTACCATACTCGTTTGTGAGACAATAATGTGATCAATTAAAGATTGAGACTTTTCTAGTATGTGCGTAGGCTGAAGAGGGAGAATATTTAAATTGGTAGAAAATATTAGCTGAAGTAGTCTCGCCGATCGAAAATCGTGCTTCAACAAACAAGTATTTAGGTCACCCATAAGAATTACATCGTGATATTTGGAAGAAATATCTTCAAGAATAGGTTCCAATTTTCCAAAATAATCTGAAGTGGGTGGGCAATAAATGACGCCGAGGACAACAATAGAGTGTAAAATGTTTACCTTAATAAAGAGGAATTCCGGTTCTGCATTACCAGACACCGTGGAATGCGATACAATCTCGAATTTTAAGTCATTTCGAAGATAGATGCATACTCCGCCACCACGTCGTTCATGTCGGTCATTTCGGATAAGTGTGAAACCTGGAATATCAAAAAGTGAAGAAGGTAATGTGGGTTTTAGCCATGATTCAGAAATTAATATTGCATGAACATCAGCATTCTGAAAAGTTGCCAATAATTCTGTGTGGTGACTAGCCACACTTTGGGCATTAATGTGACAAACTCTAAGGTGTTTTGGATTATAAGAAAATGAGGCTTTGAGTGTAGTGTGAAGATCAGCAACCTCGTTACTAGAAGAATTGAGAGAATCTGTAGCATCCGATGAGGAGGGTGAAAATGGGCAAGCATTTGGAGATAACAGGGAAGTAGAGGGTGTGGTTGAGGTGGAAGGGGTATCAGGTTGTGTGTGCATGTACTTTATGAGCTGGAGATTTTCTAAGATAAAACAATAATAAAAAAAATAATAATACAAAGAACAATCAAAACAATACAATAAAAAGGTATAACATAAACACCCACGTAGATTTCACGCGGCAGGAATAAAAAAACTAATAAATCCATCTATGAAGACACGTATTATGATAAAAATAAACTATGATTTTATCAATCCTAGGTCACAACTATTTGAAAAAAAAAATGTATTTTATGGTACTATAGTAGTACACTATCTAATATAATACCTCGAAATGGGCTCGCTATCCATGAGGAAACTCAGGCTTGTAAATTCGAAAGTAATTAAACATAAATATAATGAAACAATAAAAATAATAAATCTTTCACAAAATATCGTGGAAGTATTATAAAACAATACAACACTAATATTTATTCTCCTGTAAACATTTTTTAACTCACCTGAGCATGAGAGCAAATCAAAAATATATTAATCATCCTTAGGTGATAAAAATTAATAGCCTTTCACTGATTATAGTGTGCATATTAAGAGAAACACTACCATTTATCATTCATACATCAATATACTTATTACATTTTGATTAAAGAAAATAACAAACTGAAAAATAACCTATTAATATGTATATACTATCAATATTATGTTGTTGACAGTATAGCATAGCGTGCGACAAATGTCATAGAAAAGTGAGAGATAAGGCATAAAGAAAAATATCAAAAATTAATGTGTGCAAACACTTTCATACTTCTCGTGTCACACATGTTGGCTGTTAAACTGTGCAGCTCGTCACAACTGATTGACACGAAAAATAAAAACCAAAGAGAATCACCGCTAGGAGTATTTGCACATGTTGTCTGTGGAATCATCCAGTTGGTACACCTGTAAACATGCTTAAGAAATGGAGCGACCCTAGATGTGGCTAACTTCACAATTGTTTATTTTGTAAACATGGCCTCCCACAGCTAAAAAGTTTAAGTGCTTGTGATAAAAGTGTTTAAAAACATAAAAATAGTGAAACAAGTTCGGGAGAATCAAAAACAATAATAATAATAAAAAAGAAATGATACATATTACATTGGTACCTACATTAATATTATTAAGCATGATATTTATCTTTTTTTTTTAATATCATCATCGCCCTCAACGCTCCTCTCGGGAGCACAGGGCAGAAACCAGCCTCCTCCATTCAGAGCGTCTCTGTGCCAATTGCGTCACCTCTTTCCACGACATTCCTTGCGCTCTGATATCGTCATAGGAACGGTGTATTGTGAAAGAGGGACGCCCGGGCCGACGGAACCCCTGCGGACGGAAGAACAGTGCTCTTTTTGGCCAACTATTATTAGGCATTCTCAAAACATGTCCCAGCCAGGACCATCGTCTCTCCTGTATTACGGAGATTACAGCAGAGGCTGGGTGCGCCGGCGCACAGCATCATTTGTAACATGTTCATACCATAAGATAGATATATTTTTAATATATCTTAGGTACCTACATAAAAAAAGTGCTAATAATTTTTGATTTTTGACACCCCACATGCCCATATTTAAGTAAAAAAAATTGCAGGTACGTACATGGAAAAAAGTATTAATAACCTCTGATTTGGACCTTAATCAGCCCCACAAAATTTTGAATCAATCAGGTTGGCTGCGAAGTGTACTGGGCAAAAGGTCATAGTACCACTAACAAAAAATATTGAGAGAAATTTCTCTTCCATCAGAGGAGAAATTTCTCGTTCTCGAGAAATTTCTTTGGAGAATTTTCTCTTCTCACATCACTAAATACAACCATAATACTCTAAATATTGAAAACGACTATATTCCGCTACCGCAAAATTGGAAAGCACATATTTTTGCCTATAGCCACTTCGCGCATCGTCGGATTAAGATCAATACAAGATTAAGATCGTATTTAGATTGTGTCAAGATTAACCCATCAAATACCAAGGTCTGTCCTTCACCATCACTGAAGGCATGACCGAAGGTAGGAATGGTAGAGGCCGAACAAGAGGATCAAGTGATGAAGTACATGAGTTGAGGCATAGGTATACGTAGAATTAAAGAGACTAGTAGAAAATGGGGAGGAATGGAGAAGAAAATTCAAGCTCGTTGCAGACCAATCCTATGGATTGTAGTTCTTTCAAAATGTATATTCTGAACTGTGGAATTCAAGACATGTCATCGGTTCTAAAGAATTATAAATCTGAATAAGATGTAGTAGTAGTAGTGGTAGTAGGTGTTGGAAGCGACAATCTGTAACAAAGAAGATACAAAACAGAATTAGATCAAATGTATATAGGTAATATCATTTATAGAAAAAGATTTATTAGTTTATTCAACTTGTTACGTCAATATATTCATGTGTTTACTGCATGAAAAGAGAAGTCGATGATAAAACAATATATTTATTTAAAAATACATTTAATTTTTTATTTTTATTCGTCACTGATATAAAATAATAGCTGACTAAGTATCTATCGTTCAATTTTGGTAAATTTCGGCTGAAAACATGAGCATAATAAATTGACTCTTTATAATTTTTTAATCCAAATTGTGGCTCATACGTAGAGCTGAAAAGACTGGCTGAGAATACGGAGGAATGGAGAAGAAAGACAAAACTCGTTGAAGACCAATCCAATGGATTGTAACTCATTATATATAGTTTTCATGATTTCAGATCGGATATGTTATGAGAAATTGTATAAGTGTCCTTTCTGCTATATGATTAATTGGAGAGAAATATATTTTCCCTAAATGGAACAACGACCCGTGGAGCACCCGGTAAAGAATTGGTCTCCCACTCTTCTGCGTAAGTTTTCGAGTGTCCTGTAAAAGGCAGGTGTTCGAAAAAAATAAGACATTTTACATCTTAAATTCAGCGATGAGGCTTGCCACCCATCCTGAATGTCTTGATTTTATATTGGCACGAAGAGGACAGTTTGCATGTTTCTTACGTGCAGCTGATCTGCTGGCTACCCCACTTGTGGGATATGCCGTGATGGTATAGTAGTAGTAGTAGTAGCAAGATTAACCCTACAGAACTCTATCTACGTGGATAAATAATTAAATTAATATGCCGTTAGCTAATCATACCACAGGCAGGCAGTTTATTCTGTTTGAAATTGAAAATTAATAAGTAAGTCATCAAAGTATTAAATTTGATGGTATGAAATTTAATTCCATATACTTACCTATTCAATTCTCACTCTAATGAAGGTAGGAACTTGTTATTCGTTCATTCGCCTATCAACCTTCTAATCGAGAACACAGGTTGAAAACATTTTTTTATGTAAGTTGAATTTGAGATTGAAATATAAATACAAAAAAAACTAAAACCCATTCAGAAAGAAGCTGTATTTTTGTGCCGATGAGATAGATAGAGAGAGGAATCCAATTAGCGGCAGGGATCTCTCATCGACTCTTCAAAGTCCATAGAGGACATTTCTGGTAAACATTTGTATTGGAAAATTCCTTCCATTTAATTGAAGACGTTTTGATATTATTATGTTTGAATCTGTGACACAATCGGGTGTTGGAGATTGCTGAAAAATGGGAAGTTATAATATGGAAATAGTATAAAATTTTAAAATAAACACACGGGAAATATCGAGTTTGAACTATATAATTATACAACTTTCAAAAAGTTCTGAGGCATGTTCGAGTCGATTCATAAGCGTCGAGACTCTATATCGTGTATTCTTTAGAAAGGAAATCCACATAATATTAAACCTACATATGTACCTACCATGTATAACATACCTACATAGGTAGGTACCTAGTTAATAACTATTCAAATATTTTATTTATTTATTCATTCTTTACTGTACATTGATTAAAAACAATTACATAAAAGGTATACATTCAAATTAAATACAATCAATATACAGAGGGCGAATTTATCGCAAAGGCGCGATCTCTTCCAACTAACCCAAGTTGACTAGCGGTCTACACACTCGCTTTGTAAGCAAGGGGTTGTGAGTTCGATTTTCGGAGTGAAAAGAACGCTTCTGCTCGTTTATGGAGTTGAATTGATTAAAATAATATTAATCTGGAGTGGTTTAAAAATAAAATTAGGGTTATTTTGATATACCTACGTACTTAGCGACAAAAATCTATGTAGATGTTATATTTATAAATTTTCTGACGACAGTTTTTCAATTATTGATAGGTATCTACTACATAATTATTTTTTATAATGGGCGAGGATATTGATTCTAGACGTTGTAAAGCGTCCTTGAGGCGATATCATCAAAGTGCGGTGTCATTTAAAATGTCAACATTATTAATAAAATTACCATTTAGATAGGTAGATAGGGGAGACTGGAGTTAGAAGTCACATTTTTTAATTTCCGTTTTGCGGTGATAGTAATATATCAATGGATAGTTTATTAAATATTGTATGTATACAGAGGTTTAACATGTTAAAGGCTTTGGCCGTAAATATTTGTAAATAAATAAATAAATAAATAAATAAATATTGATTTATTTAAATCGAAATAAGTAAAACTAGCGTTTTATTCTACTAATGATTTAATCGGTGAGAGAGACGTCTTTCGTCTTATGAGGACATTGTCAAATAATTATTTCGATATGGAATTCTACTACCTAAACACCGACACAGTGAATAAATTGATTTATTTTACTCTTCTTGTACATCATCATACACATAACAAAATCAACAAAGCAGTTTACATAAAAAAAAGAATGTGATGATATGCAGTGGCGAGATTATCAATTTATAGTGATTTCTTCCATCTAACCACAACCACAAATATAATATAGGTAGGTACTATCCATTGATATAACTTATATTAATTCCAAAAGTAACGAAAATTTTTCCTTTAACATCATGAATTGAGAAAATATTGCATTTTTTGTGGAAAAACTGTGAAAAAAAAGTGTGAATTTAAACCGATTTTTATCACAGTGTCTAGGGTAGGGTAGGTAGTCTTATAGTAAATTAAGGGGTGATTATTAATGAAACCCTATTATTTAAATAAATTGAGTACCTATGTATTTTCTTTTTATTTTTCTTTCCCTTTGAAACCTTTCGTTTTTCATTTGTGACAAGTAACCGCCACAAAACTGATATTTTTATTGGCCTTTGGGTTACTGTACTCGCATTGCATATTCTTTGATACTAATAATATAATTTTACAACTGGTACCTATATAATATTCAGAGCCATCAGAAATGTCCCAGGAAAAGTTTGATGTGTTTTGGGTTTAATAATATAGGAAGGAGGTTTGGGATCTTCCCTTATTATTTATTCACCATCTCTTCACCCTCCAATTGAGATTATTATTATATGCTGTCACCTTTGAGAATAATAATAGGTAGGTACTACATCCAAATGGAGACATCGTTCCATAGGCGTATCCAGAAGGTCTGATGCTCTATTCTAAACGTTACAAAATATTATTAATTTTATTTTCATTCCTTATGATACATTGGTGACGACATCAGTCATTACAAAGTATCATAAAATTATCAGTTATAGGCACAATTCAATGCACAGAGGACGAGTTTACAGCTAGATTGCAATATCTTCCAATTAACCCGGTTAATTCAAAATTATATAGGTACATGCAAAAATATTAACTATGTGTAAATTATGTACGTAAACAAAAAGTGTAACTAAAACGAAATGTTTGATATAATTGCATCAAAACGGGAAGCTACACTCATCTAGAAATTAAACCCAACATACCTAAATATAGAATTCAACGGCATCATTGAGATTGCTGATGGGTTCTACTCTGTCAAAACATAGTCTGAGATGAGCAAACTGCCCCCCCCTCCCCTAAAAAAATTGGATACACCCTTTCAACATATCCCTTACTTTGTAAGAATATATTTAAATACCAGAAAGGTACCGGAATATATTATACTCTCATTCATATTTAAGATGATAGGTAGCACACCCTTAAGTTTTTTTATTGGCTTTCACCTTTGTGGGTATGTTCTTAGCCAAAACCTTCAAAGAAAAGTATTAGGTATCAACTTAGAACAAAAAGAAGAACATATTATTCACAATGTTACTAAATGGACATGTCGCATATCCCATAGCTGAATTATAGATGTCTTTAATTATAGATTCGTGATATTTTAGGAACAGTTGCCGTTTATAGGACCCATGAAAACTTACAGAAAGGAATAGGAATATAGGATACCTATTTTTTTTTACCGGGGACTGCGCATAATGTTTATTTATTTTATTTTAAATGTCAAAATTCAGAAAACCTGAAACGTAGAGGACTTGGTCGAGATGTGTCAAAAATATCCTCCATAGTGCATACGACAGGGTCGACAGGGCGCAACGGACAATCCAACAAGTGTCGCATTGTCTGTGTCTTAATGTCCCCGCAATTTTTGGAAAGGATATAATTTGTTTATGGAAGTTCTCAGTTTAAATGTTGAGAAGATATTTTTTTAGGTATATTTACTGTTCTATAATCTCTTATTCACATTACCTACACTCCTTGTAGTGTAGACAAATGAAATGAAACTTTAAATGTCCTGAAAATATAGATACGAGTGATTTATTACCGGTTTCAATAATTTATCTATTTTTCCGCTACTGTCGATAGAAATCTATTAGATGTAATAGATTTCAATCGACAGTCACGGATAGATAGACTATTTAACCAGCCATTAAACGAAAAATTAGCTATTACCTATATTTTAATAATAGACTACAAAGTAATTATGGAGGGTGGCGAATTCGCCCAAGACGATACTGTGTGTAACCTTCAACTCAGCTCTGTGTCGAGCATGGAAAGGGAAAGTAAAGTGTTTTTAGCTGTTGTTTAATAGAGCGCTGTCAACCTTTCTCCTATGTGCCCTTTGTCATGTCTACAGGACCGCTTTAGGGAAAAATAACATCACATTTACATAATATTTTGTACAATATTATTTTTTACAAATATATTTCTCTACTATTAAGGCTTGAATCAAATATAAAAGACTGTTGTTTTTCTGTCCATAATGTTTTTGACGGCCTGAAGGATAATTTTTACAATACACCGTTCATGTAATAATGATAGAGTGAAGAAAATATAACTACCTACCCCGAAACAACTCATAAATAAATAAAATTTTATTGCACCTAAAAATAATAGTACAAAAGATTGATTTGTTACCGTACGGCAATCTCTAACAACTGTTCAAGTAAAGCTTTTCATTTAATCATGATTAACTATAAACATTTTCCGTGGAGCACTCAGCAAAATAATATATTAGTCTCCCACTCTTTTCCGTAAGTTTTCGACTGCCCTGTAAAAGGCAAGTATTCGAAAAAATAAAGACATTTTACATCTTAAATTCAGCGATGAAGTTTGCCACCCGTTCTGAACTACTTCAATATTGTTGGCACGGAGAGGATAGCTTGATTTTTTATTGCATATGGCTGGTCTGTCGACTATCTCACTTGGTTTTGGTTTCTTAGTGACGATTATGTCCAAAGTTCCCTCCACCTAGCTTCAGTACTGCAGTCTGAACTTTGAGCAACAACTTTCCAGTATAGACGTCGAGATATCAGGCGATTCGGTGGATATAATATATATATGTGTACCCATAATACAAAACTCATGTATTATAAAGTTTGGGACTAGCTCGATCTGTATGAATTGTGTATACATATTATTATATGTCATGTTACATAGGCACCTAAAGGGTGTATGTATATATGTATTCTACAATAATCATACATAAGCAGTGTACTTACTTACCTATATACCTACAGTTTATTAGCGAAGTTTTGATGTGGTGAAGTCTTGTGGAAACATGTAGGGGTGCAGAGCTCAACCTAAATAATCACTACTATTATTATGTACTTGGAGATTATTTAACAATCTTCAAATACATAATTTTTTATTTTTTTTTATTTTATTTATTTTATTTATTCATCACTATTACAAAACATTTAAAAATACTATTCTTCATCACTATTACAAAACATTTAAAAATACATATGGACAGAAACAATACACACAACGACAAAGCAAAGACAATGCATTATCCTACTCAACCCGCACTCATTATTCAACCCCTTGCTATATAATACCAAGCCCACAAGTTTGTCATTTATTACAAAAGTTATACAAAATTATAACATCTATTTATTTATTTTTTTCTTGCACATCATCATTCATAATTATATCAAAATCAACAGAGCAGTTTAGTTATCACTATATACCTAGTGATTTCTTCCATCTAACCACGTCACATTATCATCGAATGATTAGTTAATTTACTATTATTTTGTTTATTAAAATATATTTAGATACAACGCGCTGTCGAAAAAAGCAATCAGACCTCTAAATTGGAGAACCATGATACACATTACTTAAATTTTATTTTATTGTATTAGAGTCATACAGTTTTTCTTATAATATACAACATTAATATGATATATTACAACCAGTGTTGTGGAATTCTCAAGAAATTATTTTTTGGAGAATTATGGTGTATTTTGAGGCAGATATATTTTTTATTGATCATTTTTACAATCATCAATAAAAAATACCACTAGGAAAAATTATGGAGAAAAATGTCTCTTCCATCAGAGGAGAATTTTCTCTACCTCACATCACTAATTACAAATTACAACACAGGAACTTATCAAGACTGTATACATAACCAATACAATAAATACAATGCAATATTATACAAAATCTAACCGGAAGAAGTGGGAATGAAGTCCTAAAACTAACGAATTATTAAGTCTAGGCTGGCTTAAGTGATCACTATCGGTGTCTACGTCCATGATTTATATGTTAATTTCACGCAGTTGGTCTTGTAGGAGATGTCGTGATGGTATAGATTGACTATTTGATATCCACATTTTTTTTTAGTGTTTGTCACTCCCACAACATTCCTAACACATGTCCAACTCATTGAATATGCAATTCGTTTTATGAATATTGCATAATTATCATCCCCTTTTAATTTTAATAATTTAAGACAAACCATGCTACCCACAAAAAGGTGATGTACCTGATCAAGGGTGTACCCAGGATTTGCTCTAAGAGGGAGGGGGGTAGCAGCAGTCGAGAAAAACATTATTTTTACAACTATGTGGACCTTTTTCAGTATCAATTATCACGATTTAGCATATATGCAACCTTTCTACCCCTCCCATCGTCAAATTTTCAATCTGTTATAAGAGTTAGAATCTTTTCACTATATCATCGTTATTCGTAAAATTTAAGAATCAACTTATACCTACTAATTTCCAAGGGAGAGAAGGCAGTTTTACATTTCGACATCAATTTTCCTACTTATTTTCTAGATTCTAAGGGAGGACATCTGCCTTAATTTACCCTACCTACATACTTCAGCTAACCGTGCGGTAGATAATGCATATTTTGATATATATATATTTACTGTACATAATAACTGTTGGGCTTTTATTCGGTTATTGCTGTTAAGTCACCTCTCTGACATATTCTGTTTGTTCATTCGTCTGGCTCTTTCGCTGGCTCAATTTCGAGCTCGCCCAAAGACTCACTCACTAATGACATACATAACTCAATTTAACTACCTGCACAGACTGACATTCTAACTCGTTTGTTTTTTATTTTGGTTTTTGTCTATAAAGATAAGTTTATTGTTTCTCTGCTATAACATTATTTATTAAAAATATGACAGACATACTAGCCTTATGGCTAGTGTGTCTGTCATATTTTTATTCACATTTTAATGTTTTTTATTTGTATATTTGTGTACAATATTGTTTCAATAAAGAATCATAAATTATTTTTATTAATATACTTTAATTTGTCACATGAGAGGAACAAAAATTTGTAAGCGAAGAAATTTAATCGGACAAATGGTAGTCCTCAATCACCTGAACTATCCTGCTGGTTGGTGAGTCTCCTTCAATGTCCTATTTTTCCCCTTCCCATAGTACCTATGTATGTGTATATCTATTTAATCCACTTACATAGTTATAATAAATGGGGTCCCTAGCTCATCCACGTCATTGCAACACATATTATTATACTTATTAATAATTTTAATGTTTGACGCATCTTATAGGGGTCCCGGGTTCATCACCCTGTAAGACAACATCAATAACTTGTGCGTGATTCCTATGCCTTCTTGAGATAATCAGTTTAAAGCCTTAATATGTATAAATAATTTTTCTTATACTGTAAAATATTGATACATAATTATTATTACTGATACGTCACTCCTGATTTATAGTCTAGAATATTCGTATTTTCAGTGATGAAGATGCCAGAACATTATATTTTCACAGCACATTGAGAATGATTTGTTTTGTAGAAACGAATTATCTTACTATGTTTTTAAATTATCACTTTATTTTTCAAAGTGATTGTAAATGACACTAACGTGTCGAAACCGGTCGCAAAATTAAAATGAATAGTGATATTTTAAAAAGATAGTAAGAAAAATCGTTTCTATTAATCATATCGCTAAATTATTACACTGTAATTGACAGTAATATTAATAATAAGGATGATTTGTATTTACAGAATAGTCAAAAACTTTATTTGATTAAGGGGGGGGGGATATTCACAAATGACTTTAGAATAATATACAATTTAAAAAAATGCATGTTATCTACTAAAACACCTTTATTAACAAAGTTCTACTAAATGTCACAAAAAAGTAAAGTTTATTTATTTCGCAATTTTTACATGTGTGAAGATTGTATTTATTCTATTCTATTCCCTCACGCCGCATCCCTAGTGGGGTAGGCAGAGAGAACAGAACACTATATATGTAGATCTGTCTCTACATATTTTTTTCGCCTCCTCTATATTTATGCAACCATTCATCCACGCAGTCGATTTCTCTTATTCAACACACGGCCGTCTTTGATAATTTTATCTACGTGATCAAGCCACGTAGTTCTCGGACGCCCGCGCTTTTTCACACCCCTTCTTTCAGTTTTTTCTGTACTTAATGTTACTACCAATGATGACGGATGCGAGGGATGTAATGATTGATAGTTTGAGTGATGATACTCCGAGACCCGTTTGGTCTGGGGAATTAATGATTAGTCCGAGAAATTTCAGGGCCTTCTTGGAATTTACGGATGTCTGGGTGTCTCGGTGGGACCTTCTGCGTGAGCCGGGCTTACCCCCGGCTTACCTGGATGAGCTTGATGGTTGATTTTGCCTTGTGTGATCGTGGCTGTCGCGAGCGAACTCGTTTCTTCGTCTTTTGTGCTGTCCTGTCTCCCTTGGTGGAGAGTCTTAGGTCTGGGAGGGATGTCCCTTGGGGAGGGAAGCGTGTCTGTGAAGACTCCGGTATCAGCGACCCTCGGGTTCACCGGCATGAATACCTAAAGAAGTTTCCGGACACCTCAACTCGGCTCTCTGCTCATTTTTTTATTTCTTTTAATTTTAATTTCTATTATTTTGTTTTAAGTATTTATTTGTTATCTAGGTTAAGGAAATGCCTTTATAAATATATTGTAAGTTTTAAATAAATTATGAATGTATTTGCTTCTCTCGGCTAGAGGGACATCGAAGGAGTGTAGTCAAAAGATTCCACACACGGGGTTGTTTTTGGCCGGCCAGCCCCTCAGGCTGCCCACTATGGCGCCTCCGGTGTGGACAAACTTTGTGCAGTGTAGAATTCGGATAAATGGAAGTCCCCAGACTTCTGCGCTATCCGGGTGGTCGGTGGGTCTCCTTCAATGTACTTAATGTTTCACTCCTTGGACAACACATTCCTAATTACATTTTTCTTATGGCCTTCTTCTCACATATTATTTGCCGGCGACCCTCGGGTTCGCCGGCCTGAATAACCTAGGAAAAGTCTCTGGACACCTCAACTCAGCTTTTGTTCCAGAATATTATGCAATTATTTTGTAACTTTTGTAACCTAGGTTAAGATAACTTGTTTATTTGATTCCTTTTTTTTTGTATAGATTTATGTATTATTACTATGTTTGCTTCTCTCGTATAAAGGTACATCGAAGGAGTTTAGTCAAAAGATTTCACACGGAGGTTTTGACGGTTTGGTGGTTTGGCCGGCCAGCCCTTCAGGCTGCCCACTATGGCGCCTCCGGTGTGGACAAGATTTGTTAAGTGTAGAATTTCGGATAAATGGAAGTCCTCAGACTTCTGCGGTATCCGGGTGGACGGTGGGTCCTTCAATGTATGTACTTAATGTTATATTTTATTTTTTATTTTATAAATTTTATATTTTATTAAATAAACATCTTTCAAAAGGGACATCGAAGAGAGAGTGTTGCTTAAAAGATTCCCACGATGGCGTGAGGACAAATTTAGTTTAATTATGCGGATAAATAGGAGTTCACAACTCCTGAGATATCCTGGTGGAGGTGGACCTCTCTTCAATGAACTTAATGTTAAAGAATATATACATCAGTTCGATGTTTCTAAATATGTTTGATAATATCCGTGTTGGGTGTAAGCCATTTAATATCTACATTTATATTTACTGGAATTTTCAAAATACAAATCTGATGACAGAAACTCGGTTTATCGCTTGCTTAGAAATGTGAAAGAAAATATGTAATTTGGTTGAACTTTACCAGAATATGTTTTTTTTTTTATAATATTGTTTTATCACTAGACAACTTAGATATTATTCGTTCTATGCAGTTAGTCAGCTGCAGGTTACTCCACTTATGCAAATGTCTTGATAATATTGAAAGACATATTGCCAACCCTGTTAAGTGTGATATGTATATCTATATATACGTACTCATATTATACAATTATATACTTACTATATATAATACACTGGTTCACACATAGTTAAGTAACACACTTACCTAGATGCTGTGAAAGTATCCGGAAAAACTATATGCAAACAATCACATACACACATATACACATAGGTAGTCAAGTACCTACTTATAATTATACATGCATAATATATGTAAAGTTATATTATCAACATACTATATGTGTATTAACATATATATACTTACTTACTCTAAGTACTCTTTACATAATAATTCAATATAATATATACATACAATATATACTACACAACTTGGCTACACTCAACAAGAGCCAGGGTGCAAGGATCTTTGCATATAAAACAAACCATTACAGTCAACAAACGTATTTTTTATTTATTTATTTATTCATTCTTTACTCTACATTGATTACGTAAAATTACACAAACAATTACATAGAAGGTATTACATTACATTCAAGTTGGATACAGTCAATACACAGAGGGCGAGTTTATCGCAAAAGCGCGATCTCTTCCAACTAACCCAAATGTACCTTTTTAACTGTTTATTTAGGTAACACAGGGTAGAAAAAACATCATCTACTGACAAATTGAGTAGGTACGTTGTCAGTTATAGCTGGAACAGTATTTGTAATGTTGTAAAAGAACATATTACGGGTCATTTGGAAGATTTTCCGCTGAAAAACTATATCTACCTATCTATCTATACCATCATGGTATATCCCATACGTAGGGTAACCAGCAGATCAGCTACATGTAATAAATATACTAGCTGTCTTCTATGTATCAACAAAAACTATATCTACCTATCTATCTATACCATCATGGTATATCCCATACGTAGGGTAACCAGCAGATCAGCTACATGTAATAAATATACTAGCTGTCTTCTATGTACCAACAAAAACTATATCTACCTATCTATCTATACCATCATGGTATATCCCATACGTAGGGTAACCAGCAGATCAGCTACATGTAATAAATATACTAGCTGTCTTCTATGTACCAACAAAAAATTAAGGCGTTCAGGATGTGTGGCATACCTCATCGCTGAATTTAGAAATGTAGGATGTCTTTGGTTTTTCGAATACCTGCCTTTTACAGGACACTCAAAAACTTACAGAAAAGAGTGCGAAACCAATTCTTTGTCAGGTTTATCACGGCTTTTAGTAAAAAAATAAACTTTTAGGCAATGTTATTACTTTCTTCCAAATATAATAATCCTTGTAGACAAAGAAAAATGCTTTTCTGTATCACCAAGAATAAAATGCACGGTGAACCCGTGGTTAGATGGAAGAAATCACTATATAGTGATAATCTCGCCACTGCACATCATCACATTTTTTCTTGTGTATATTGCTTTATTTTTTTTGTTATATGAATGATGATGTGCAAGAAGAATAAAATAAATAAAATAAATAAATAAAATGCCTTCTGTGAAAAAATAGAAGCTTTTCTTTTGATCCTTTACTTTCGTAGCAAAGCACCCGAAATCGTGTAAATTATGGAATAAAGGGTTTACTCATAATAAAAATAAGGATATTTACTTAGACCTGGTATTATATTATGCCTCGATATGAAAGTATTCAACGTTTCAATACGTTTCTGTGATCAGTCTGAACGCGTCGCTCTGGGCGTCTACATCGCGACGGCGACGGCGCACTCGACATCCTGATTCCTGACACGACTGAGCAACAGGCGTCTTCAGCTGCTTATCACACAAATAACATAAATAATAACAACTGTAATTACATACATACATCTAAACAATTTATATTACCTTTATCTAGTATCATCAGATACAACACCATAGACTTAGTGAAATATTTAATAAATAAATATATAAATAAACATGACAAGTTCAAACAGTGGTTCTCCAAATAAATATGTGTGCCCGAATGATAGACAACTTTCACTGAGAGCAAAGTAAGTCATTGTCATATTTTTTTTATCTTATTCCAAAATCATATTCTTAAATGTTTTTTTTTGTATTTTCTACATCTTTACAAATTAACAAATATTTTCAATAGCTTAAAGTTTGATTTCTAGTGTTGTCGTTGAAATTTTCTTTTTATGAAATATTCGACTATCATTGAACAAATTAGGAATATGTTTTTTTTTAATGTTAATAAATCAATAAACTATAAAAATCTTAAACACTTTTAAATAAAACAATACGTTTGTCTCTTCTATGATTTCTGAAAATAACATTTTATCAGTAGATTATTCTCTTTATAAATATTTGATAATGTTTTGTTTTCCTCTGTTCGCATATGTTTCTCTGTTATTGTTTGTTTCTAGCTCTGTATACACCTGTTGCTTGCTTTTTTCGTTTATTCTTATATTTTTTTGTTAAAGTTTACATTTTCTTTATATAATTTCGTTGTCTCATAACTATTTTAATTTAATAATGGTATATCTAGCAGGGTTACTCTTGGCACAATATAAATAATATGATGGTATATCCAGCAGGGTTACTCTTGGCACAATCTAAATAATATGATGGTATATCCAGCAGGGTTACTCTTGGCACAATCTAAATAATATGATGGTATATCCAGCAGGGTTACTCTTGGCACAATCTAAATAATATGATGGTATATCCAGCAGGGTTACTCTTGGCACAATCTAAATAATATATTCTTAACTTGTCTTGATCTTCATCCTACGACGCGTGGCTATTTTTTTGTTGCGACAAATGGCTATAAATTAAATAAACACGCGCTTGCCAATCTCGTGGCGCGCTATTTTTTTTACTATAAACCCTTCAATTTTTTACTATAAACAAAATATATTTTAACATAAATCAGTTTTTGTCTTCCCTTAGGTAGCTATTAAAATATAGGGTAAAGTAAAAAGATATATTTGGAGACGCTCATATTCACCTTTTTACTTAGTATATTGATATTTTATACAGCCTCTCGGGATCTCATTATTTGGTATGGTGAGTGAGATATTGACTTGATATATTGATATCGAGGACTAAATGGAATCCTAGACATAATATAATATATCGATGGTTAACTTGCAAAACCTCTTAACCCACATTGACCAAATTTTACAGGAGAGCATAAAAACTGTTTTAAATTCGTATAATCACAATAATAAGTTATTGTTAATGTCTCTCAACGTTAAATACATATTAACCGTTAATTACTTTTGTTAATTTTTTTTATAGCATTGTTGACAGAATAAAATTATTTGATAATCCTTAGAATTTTTTTTAGTTTATTTACGGGCTGTTTCACCACCTCTGGATAAAGTTCTAGATAACTATCCTTAGGATAAATTTATCTACAAGATAAACTAAAGCGAGCGTTTCACCATCTACAGATTTCTTATCCGCCAGATAGCAGTGGCAACTGGCAACGTTGTTATTTCATGCGTTTGTTACATGAATGTATGCACGTAGGTAGGAATATATCGTGCGTTGCCTAGGAATATATCTAGGCAACGCACATGTAAACAAATTTTGACAGTTTAACACTATCTAAGACTTATCCGCCGGATAACTTATCTAGAACTTTATCTATAGGATAGCGCTGTCAGGGAGTCGTGAAACGCATTTTTCGTTTTATCCGTTAGATTTGTGTTGGATTGGCTCTCCGGCACTTTATCCGGAGGTGGTGAAACAGCCCGGTAGTGGTTTATATTCTTTTTCTTCTTCTTCTGCTTGTAGTAGATCAATGATCTGTTTATTCAGAATTTGTTTCCTCTTGCAACGCTGAAGACCAACTATCCTTCCATCTTTTAGGTGGCCTTCCAGGCAATCTTCGTCCTAGTGGAGTCTCGTTCGCGGCGATGTAGGCTATTCTATCACTATTCATGCGGTCCACATGGTCCCTCCAGAACCATCTTCTCTTTCTGCTCGAGCGAACGATATTTTCAGTTTCACATATTTTCTTATTTCGGTGTTTCTGACTCTGTCTCGGAGGGTTTTGCCTGCGATTGTACGTAGCCAAGCCTTCGTTTCAGATGTTTGAAAGAATTTTTTTGTTCTGTTAGTATCTGCTCGCGTTTCGACACCGTATGTCATTATCAAGTTCAACTTAAATGTATTGTTTTAACTGTCTCCTTACAAAATATGTAAAATAAATAAATAAGTATAATTTAAATGTCTACATACTAATAATATATTAAATGGATTAAGAAAACTTTTACTTTTTTATCCGCACTATTTATTTTTATTTACGTAGACAATATTGTTTCGTCTCTTAATGAAACATTATCAATACTAGAATAATTTATAAAATATATTTGATTAACAATAGACATAAGGTTGAACATGTGGAGAAGAGCAGAGTAAATCAAATTAATTGTGAAGAATGTGATAAAAAGTATGTAAGAATGACAACAAGAAAAATAAAAAAAAACCAAACAATATTGTCTACAGAAATAAAAGTAAATAGTGCGTATAAAGAAGTTAAAGTTTTTTAATACATTTAATGTGGATACACAAAGAGTAACGGATTACATTGAAAATATAAGAATATATTTTTATCGTGTATAGCACATATAGGTAGGTACCATAGTGTTGATAAATGTAATTGTAATAATGCGCTGTCCTTATCAATGTTCTCATATCATTCCACAATGAACATACATACAATGTAACTACTCACCTACCCATCTACATACATACATACATATTACATTGTATTGTTGTATTACATTCAGCACTTTTCTTTATATAAATAACTATGTAATGTAGTATCAACCTTTTTAGCTGCGCCCTTGAGGTCACATTATTACAAATTTTATTTTATTTTTACACAATAAACGGTTATAAAACTTTAACAAAAATCATATATTTTACATCTTAATAGAAAAATACAAAAAAGTAAAACAACATACAACTAAGAAACCTATAACTTAATCAATGGAGAATAAACATTAAAGTTAACAAAATCCAACAAAATAATAAATAAAAAACATTTGAGTAGATAAGAATGCATAAAAATAAAGTAAATAGAGAAGAAAAGAAAAAAAAAACTTTGTCAATTGTCCATAAATATATAGGTATAAAAACTACATAACAATCATGAAAGTAGAACCTAATCTAATTGATTTTTATGGAACCCACAATACTTTTTGAAGGTCCACCGATGCAAAAATTTTGAGAGTTATAAAGAAAAAAAATTGAGTCCCAAAAATTTTGTTGGACAGTGAAAATTTTGTAATCTTTAAATAACAAGTGTAAGTAAAGTATTTTGATGAATAACCATGCTTTATGACTCAAAGTACCACTGGTTCTGAAACATCATATAAAAAAATTGCACACACGAACAATTTTGAAGACCAACAATCATTTCTTTATTATAAGTATACAACTCTTTTTATAAGTCATTTTAAATATTTTAGCTAAATTAACGACGCTGTTTATAAACGAATGAAATCTTCAAATGACTACGACATACAAGTAGGAATAATATTCCTCCATGATTACGATATTCAACACACATGTCGATATAATGTAGGTACATGATATATAATATTATAGAATGACGTAAGCACTGCATGATTAGTAGATTGCCTCAGTGTAATTATCATTGCATGGGGTATATAATAATGTGAGCCTATAACATCATAATAATAATATATTGTATATTGTATTACAACTTATCTTTCTCAGACAGCGACATGTCTGCTTATCATAATAGCATTTGTATATTGAAAGTCTGTTTCTACTCTCATATCGTAGTATTAGTAGTAGCTAAGAAACAGTGAGATGGGAGCGCCAAACAAATCAGATATTATTATTTTCTCGGTGCCATTTAAGGGTTACTGATGAAAAGAGACACGTGTTCTATTTTGCCTCTGAAGCGGATGATCTATTAAATGTAGTTATTTCTCTATATCATCGTCAGGTGATTCCAGGTAGCTGTTCCAGTGACACCAAAAGCCCTCTCTTAAAAATTGAATTTATACTATACTATACCCTCACGCCGTGTCCCAAGTGGGGTAGGCAGAGAGAACGGAACGCCAAACAGATCTATCATTACACACTTCCTTCGCTTCCTTCACATTCATACAGTTCCTCATACACGCACGTCGGTTCCTCTTACTCAACACGCGGCCGTCCTTGAGAATTTGGTCCACGTGATCAAGCCACGTGGTTCTCGGACGCCCGCGTTTCCTCACACCCTTTCTTTCAGATAAGTATATCCTCTTTGTCATTCGTTCCACATGACCAAACCATCTCAATTTATTTACACGCATTCTGTCCACAACAGTCTTCTTGCATCCGCTCATTCTTCTAATATCCTCATTCTTCACTCTATTACGCAGCGTTTTACCAACCATTCTTCTCAACGAATTTGTCAGCTCTGTTAATAATATATCAGCAAGTTTATTTACCTACCTATTGAAAACAAAGAAGCTCTTCTAGCAGAATGTCAAGTCATATTTATTCTCTTTTCTTTATTCTTCAACATCTCCCGTTAGTCTTTTACAGGATACTTGGGTTCATCAACTTTACAATAATATCAACAAAAAGGAGAACGTTAATACAATAGAAAGGGCGCAATAAACACAACATACAAAAAAAATATTTAAAGTTAAGATACAATAATAAATAAATATCGACACATAGATTCTATTTCCTCAGTACAAAAGAATGGTACATTTTTATTCATAGCACTATTCATAGTACTACTTTATTCATAGCCTTATACACTAGAAGTTATGTTTAAAATTACATCCTTTTCTCAATATTGTCAGTCTATTGAATTCTTCCATAAGCGTAGTGATGTGACATCACTTTATCTTCCTATATATAACATTTATTCTATAAATCAATGTGTCTTTATAATTAAATAGTGTTTTTGGCATTCTACACCCAATATATTGTAGCTAATAATAATAATAGATGAACATTTCATTATTTCAGAATACTCCTGAACATATGCAATCTTTATAACATGAATCTGAAAGATCGTAACATAACATAACATGCATAGAAATTTCAGACAGATCGAGCAAATCCCAAATTAAGATATGAACCTTGTATTATGGGTTTTAATACGAAGATATACATATAAACAATGCATTAAACACATATACATCTAGCACCCAGACCCAAGGCAATTCCAAGGTCATTCTCCAATCTGCCCTGGCTGGGAATCGAACTCGGGACCTCGTGACTCAAAGGCAATTTAGCATCCTTTTGTAAAATGAAAATATTTTAAATTATATATATCTATGCTATCACGGCATACCCCACAAGTTGAATAGCCCACAAACTAACTTAATGTAATAAACATCCAAGTAATTCTCTTGTATCGATAAAAAAATAATGCATTGAGCGTGGGTAGCGTTCCTCATTGCTGAATTGAAGATGATAAATGTCTTATTTGTGATGTTATGCGAACACCTGCTTTTTATATGATACTTTAAATTACAGAAAAAATTGGGATACCTATTCTTCTCCGAGAAATCATGAGTGAATATTAAAAAAAAAAGATATTCCAAAACTGGAATGCACAAGAAATTAACCAAATGCACATCTACTTGCATAATGTCATGTCATATATTTAGAACTTTAAGATCGTAATAAAACCAAACACAATATTGTGCTTTCTTAAACTTAAAAGCTACGTGTTATTTTACTAATAACTGTTGTAACTCTATTCGCTGCACTGTCAAAGGAGAGATTGGATAGGATTCCTGCATCTACAAATACCTTATAACAAATCTATGACTGTGTATATCAAAGTATTCATGGAGCGTTTTCTGGATGATATTTATATATATTTTCTGGATGAGATTTATATATTTTTTCTGGATGAGATTTATATATTTTTTCTGGATGAGATTTATATATTTTTTCTGGATGAGATTTATATATTTTTTCTGGATGAGATTTATATATTTTTTCTGGATGAGATTTATATATTTTTTCTGGATGAGATTTATATATTTTTTCTGGATGAGATTTATATATTTTTCATTTCATATTTTATTTCGTGAAACACCCGGGAAAGAATTATTCTTTATTAAATAAATTTTAAAATATTAAATAAATAACAGCACAAAAACTACGTTATAAATTTATTAATATTATGAGAATTGTATAAAAAAAGATGCAATATTGTCATTCAGAATTATATTCAAAGGAAACAAATTAGCATAATGTTATTAGGTCATTTAACGTTTTGTTCAAATTTGTCATTCAATAATCTACGTTTTTATATGACATTCAAATAGTTCATTTCACAGTTCATTCACCATACGAATCAAATAGTACATGTGCTAGTAACAAATCTACTAAACCAGTGGTCGTTACACTTTTCTGGTGAAGGCCCACATATATCAATGTGATGTATTATTGTGAATTCTCGTACAGTCCTCGCATTAAGATATGTCTCTCAGTATTCCCAACATAGATTTTGAAAATAGTGTTGCTCAGAATTAAAAAGATCGAAAATTTCCCGAATTCGGTATATTTGGTCGATTTAAAATCGTGAGAACCCTTTCTTAGATCTCAATTTTCAAAATTGCATTATTTTCATTTCGCGTAAAATTTTAACTCCATCACTAGATAGGAAATTTAAAATTTTTACTCCATCGCTAGATAGGAAATTTAATATTTTTACTCCATCGCTAGAGAGAAATATTAAATATTTCGGGATCCCAGCGATTTTTTTGAGGATATTTTAGAAAACTGATACATTCGAAAACTTGATGTATATATGTATATGTCGAATGGTTTATTCGCCATCGTTCAATAAAGCATCCATCTCAAGGGCCTAGGAGACTATGTTAGAAGGACGATGTTTTCTATTTGCCCCTGAACGTTGTTATTGGTTGGTTCTTGCAAAGGTCCTCGGGGAGTCAATTCCAGATCCAGATGACAGGTCCTGTGACACTAAGCGTCAACATGTAATGACAGCCCTGTCGTGGTAGCAGGACATGTCGGCTCTGTTGATCTCGTCTAGCAAACTGGTGGATGTTAAAATTTGTAGATTATAAAAAAAATATTTAGCGGGCCGCAGTTTGACGACCACCATACTAAAGCTAAATGTCATTGACTAAACTCGTGGTAAATTTTGTGAAGCATTAAGCGTAATATTATCAGGTAAATGTATATTATGTAGTCACAATGTCATATAGATATTGATTGCATTATTCAGAATATCCTAGAACATGGACACGCATTATGGTATTACCAGCTGTTAAAGAACCTACTTACCTACATACTTCCTGGCGTTGCGATAAAGTTAATCGTGATATACGGGCGTGAACTCTACAATGTCAATACAAAATGCATACAATATTCACACAATAAACAATCATTGATTTACTTACTTCAATCCGTGTCAAGTTCTATCAAGACCAAAATCAAGTTTAAAGAATTGATTTCCCTACACTCTTTTCTGTAAATTTTCGAGCGTCCCATAAAAGGCAGGTGGTTAAAAAAATTAAGAAATGTTACATTTTTAGCGATGAGATCTGCCACCCATCCTGAATGCCTTATTTTTTTTGGTATAGAGAGGACAGCTTGCATTTCTATTACAGTTGAATGTACTCTAATCTGCTGGCTACCCCACATGTGGAATATGGTTACATTTTTGTATAATATTATGTAGTTTAATATGTATGCTGTAGACACACTTAATTGGTGGGTTGGCCTGATCAGATCAACAATATTCTCTCCCTTTTAATTTTTCATATATGTTTTATCAACCTATACTGTGTGTGTGTGTGTCTATGTAATAAACAATTAAAATTAAATAAATAAATCACTATAACAGTGAGTTTTTTCATCTAACCTTTTAGACTTCTCTCAAGATTGGAATCAAACATCTCTAGCTGCTAACTTTCATAATACAATATTATTTAATATTAGTATAGGTACCCACTATCCATGACTGTGTGGCTGTTGGGGCTTTCAATAACATGAACAAAGTTTGGAAGGCGTCTGGACTCAGCATCAGGACAAAATGTCGCTTGTTCAATGCGTGCATCATCCCAATCCTTCTTTATGGCTGCGAGTCTTGGCACTTAACCAAGGCTCAAGAGCGGAAGATACTAAGCTTTGAAAACAAGTGTCTTAGAAGGATTTTGGATATCAAGTAGTATGAACATGTTACAAATGATGCTGTGCGCCGGCGCACCCAGCAGAGACCTGTAATCTCCGTAATACAGGAGAGACGATGGTCCTGGCTGGGACATGTTTTGAGAATGCCCAATGATAGTTGGCCAAAAAGAGCGCTGTTCTTCCGTCCGCAAGGGTTCCGTCGGCCCGGGCGTCCCTCTTTCACAATACACCGTTCCTGTGACAACGATATCAGAGCGCAGGGAATGTCGTGGGAAGAGGTGACGCAATTGGCACAGAGACGCTCTGAATGGAAGAGGCTGGTTTCTGCCCTGTGCTCCCGAGAGGAGCGTTGAGGGCGATGATGATGATGATAGGTAGCCACTACCCGTGACTGTGTACTGTGTAGGTACAATATCCTATCAGACAATTTAATTGCTATCACGTTATTATAATATGACTTGATTAAACTGGACTGCGTCACACAGTGTGGGTAGGTACTATTGCCAGTTAATACATCCAGCAGATTCCAGTAGCAATAACTCGTTTCAGTGGCGTTGCTGTGAGGTTTTATGGAAAGCTATAACTGTCATTAGACATGCATCACATTGTACCTAACTACCAGTGGCGGGACTAGACTTTTTTTAAATCGAACATAATATAGGACCTTTTTCTTTCTTTGTTACTTTTACAATTTGGTAAAGGAATTTTCAAACTCCCCATTCACGACACAAGAAAAGCTAAAAGCTTTCTGTGAAAGGTGTATAAGGTTGTATTTGGGTTTATAACAAAAACCCAGATACCTACATCTTTAAAAAAAGTAGAAAATTTTCATATTTTTAATCTCTCTTCGCCACATTTTCAATTTGGTAGAGAAAACATTAATATTCCACGTTTTCATAATTTTTATTTGGATATTTTAAAAGATAACCAGCTTTTCAAATTTATTCCCTCCCTCCCCCCTCTATCGCCAAATGTTCTATTTAGTGTAGAAATTTAAAAAATACAGCTGGACTACTATTGACACAATCTTACAATCATAATCTGCATAAGAATCTCGCGGAAGGGGTAGCGCGGTTTTTTTACTATAGTCCCTTCGCGAGTCGTATGATAAAAATCAAAACAAGATTAAGATTGCATTTTGTCTGATATTTTCATTTTTGTATAAGAATTTTAACCCAGAGTTCCATTAGTTCATAGTTCCATTATAAATACTGCTTGTCTCTGTATCTTATTTGACTTCTTAATAATAATCGCCTGATGATGGAGTAGAGAGTCTCCGAAAATTCATTTGGAAATAACTACCTACATTCTTCTTCTTTCTGTGCCATGTCAGGTCTCCGACGTTGGCGATCACTCCGGCGAAACCTCCCTGTCCTGTGCTGCTCTGAACAGGTCATCCACTGTCCGGATTCCGGTCCACTCTCTAATGTTGCGCAGCCAAGACATCTGCTTTCTGCCAACTCCCCGTCTTCCCTCTATCTTGCCCTCCAACATAAGGCGAAGGAGACGATACTTCTCTCTACGCAGCACGTGACCCAAATAAAAACCTTCCTCACTTTGATAATCGACAACAGCTCTCTCCTGCTACCTGCATACTGGATTTTTTTCAATTTATCTTGTAATGGACTTCCAACAAATACCTTCGGTCAATAACATCGAGATTTCATAGTTCCATTATTCTAATGTGAAAGGAATGCATTGGTGTTTTGCATGTATGAAAAGCACACAATGGTAAACATGCTGTGCTTTTGCATGTGTGAGAAACACGTCACAATACTATATAGGTATGTATATATTTATGTATATAGGTACCTACTCTAACTAATATTCCAGCTAGAATTAGGTATTTCCTCTGACCCAATTTCTATAACATCATATTCTTAATCAGAATAATATTAAATGAATTATTTATGTATAACTTATGGTGACCCCATTTAGCAAACAACAACATTCTTTATTACCAAAAAAAATATATTTTACTTCTCAGTAGAGTTCGGGTAAATAGAATACATCTTTTTTTTTAGAACTTTTACAGCATACGCCACAAACACGTGTCTATCAGTATTTTAATAAGCTTTTCACTTCTTTCAGTAATACGAGCTTTTAAGCTTAGCGAGAAAAGGTTTAAACCTGTTTTTTTTTTATTTCGCTTATTTTAGAGGCATTAACTATGTAACAATTTCTAGAAATTTAAAAAAAAATACTTGAATTTCTATGTTTATTTGTTACATGAAATATATAAAAAAAATACGCTATCGCAATTTCAGTGTATTCAGGTATCAATCTTGAAAAGCTCGTTAATTTCTGCCCCTAATCTGTGGAACAGACTGCCTCTGGGGCTCAGGTGTGCTGCCGACTTCCAGGCTTTTAAGAGGGACCTCAAGACCTACTTTTTCAAACTTTTTTATGAACTGTGACTGTTGTATATATTGCATTATTTTATTTTTATTTCTGACGCGGATACATGTTATGTATCTGAGATTATGTGTTATAATGTTTTTGCATTTAAATTTAAATTCTTGACACAGACAACTTTGTTGAAGATAGAATAGCACGAGGTGCTATGGCACAAAGATGGCGCTTTAAATACTCTCCGTTATTAATGGTGTAGGTACACTAAAATCGCGATAGCGTATTTTAAATTCATGTAAAAAATAAACATAGAAAATCAAGTAAAAAAATTAAACGCTCTAGATTAGTCATTCCACTTGGTTTTTATTTATCGATAGTCAACCTATTTGAATAGGCATTAACTAGGTAGGTATATTGTATACGATACACGTTTTTGTGTATCTTATAAGATGTCAAAGTGGATGTATGTATAAATAAATACCCATGTTAATGTTCGAGACAGTTCCTCCTTCATACTAGTATTATAATTTATATGCGACGTGTTTTCTCAGTAAATTGCAATAAGTCAGTCACGTATTTAATTTACACACCCCACTAGACGTTTCACGCAGTGGCGGACTACGAGTCTCGCGATGACATGTCTCATCACACTACCTACCTATATAATATATAATACGTCTAGGTATTATAGGAATTGTCATATTATATATTATTTAGTATTGCATTCGTTTGGCAATATCTAGTAATATATTCATGAGACGGGAATTCATTTCATTATTTGATTTGAGTGCAGAGACTTATTTATAAACCCGTACACTTACATAGGTATATAATTATTAAACTCACAATCATCGAATAACTACTTACTATTCCATTTATTTATTTACCTATTTATTCTTTTTGCACATCATCATTATATAACAGATGATCTAGAGTTTGTGTGTTCACATTGTGAAAAGACATTTTTCCTGTAATTAGTTCTCTTGAAAATGTCAAGCTAACTTGACGAAAGCGCTTGAGTTATAATAAATTAATAGTGAAAAGTAAAACAGTGTTTTATTGATATCAAATATGTTTATTATATAACAGTGTTAACAAAACAATACTTACTTATTCTTACTTCCGATGGCCGAACAGCCCTTGTAGGACCTTTGCCTCCGAAACAATAGATCTCCAAGCCTTTCTATCCTGAGCAATGGACTGCCAGTCGTCTTTTGCATTGAGCTCCTCTAGATGTTATCCAACAATCGTTAACAAAACAATACAAATTTTAAAATACTATATAGTCTGTACGCGACTAACTTCGCGCTCTCCACGTTGATTTTATGTGTTGAGAGCGCAAAGTTAGTCGGGTACAAGCTATTGGACGATATGCAGTGGCGAGATTATCACTATCAAGTGATTTCTTCTATTTACCACGAAACATTGAGATAAACCTAATGAAAACAAATAAACTTATATATAATACTATCAATACCTACATAACAAAAGAAAAAAATAATTTAAAATAATATTTGACGCACATCCAACACGTGGTAGGGATTATGGAATGGAAGGGGGGGGTTTCATCCATACCTACTAATGGACATTTTCAAGAGTACTCAAATTTGTTGTTTGAGTATAAAAATGTCCTTTAGTGAAGACGAAAACATCAGAAACTTCAAAAAAAATATATATTATAAACTTAAACAGTGTTTGTTTTTTTTTTTAATTTTGTAAAATAAATAAATTAAAATATTTTTTCACAGTTCACTTGGTCTTGCCTACCTTGCCTGTAAAAGAAAGAAAGAAAGAAAGAACACAAATACCTTCAACGATTTGAAACTCCATTTGAACATCTCTCTTTTTATACCAAATCCATGTTTCATTTGCATACATAAGTGTTGGCACCAGAATAGTGTTGTGTACCAGCAATTCTGCCATATTTGACTGAAAGAGGTACTGATTTTCAAAAAAAAAGAATGAGTCCAAACGTGTGCCATCTGCTACTCAACCACCAACCACTGAATGAATGAAATATAAAAATAATCTTTTGAAAGCCTAAATCCTAATTTGAAATGGGATTAAGAAGATTAGACCCAACATATTCTTATTATTATTATATAAACGCTGTATGGCGACATTAAATTTCATTGAAAAAAGGAATTCTGATGGAATCTAGTACAGTAGTACCTCAACATACTAAGCAAATTTCCCCATTGAAATTAATTCAACTGCCATTAATCCCTTCCAGCCCCCAAAATGTCACCCAAGTTATTTTTGTTACGTGTTTTTGAATAATAAAAATGTATTTATATAATGACAAATATTGTACAAAAACATAATAAAAGAGAATGTAAAGAAATTAACTAAATTTATAAATTGTTACTTTCGCTTAATTTTCGTCACTGCTTTTCTCTTCACTGGTTTTTGCCTTTTTGCCACGCTTTTCTCACTTTCACCTGAAGGCAGCATAAAACAAAAACACGTCCAAGGAAGATTGTTTCTTCCTCCTTTTCAGAATGTTCCGGAAATGAGTTAGGAAAGTGTCTCAATATAGCTCTATCTCAGATTTTGTTCGTATTTCAAAGCAAAAAATCGCTCGCTAGACGGCTCATATCTCAAAAACCTCGTATGTTGGGGCACTCGTATTTCAAGGTACCACTGTATATATGTGTAGGTATAAAGTAAAATCAGGGTGGTTAGAATATTGTCAGCAAGTATCTCCTGAGAATAATAATGTCTATAAGTATCTATACAATAATATTTCATGTTTCTAAAGCCGTGTGGGCGGAAAGTAGGCGGATAGAAGGATTCTTGGGAGATTATTACAGTAGAACCTTACATACTAACAAACGTATTGTTCTCTTATACTCGTATTATGAGTTTTTTTACTTCATTAAGTAGAAAGTCAAATAATGTATTAATATTGGATGAAAATGGTTTAATATGAACATTTTATTAGATTAAATGTTTGCCGGGAAAGAATCGGTCTCCAGTCTTTTGCGTAAGTTTTCAAATGTCATATAAAAGCCATATAAAAAAGCCAAAAGCTAAACCATCACAACATATCCCACAAGTGGGATAGTCAGCAGACCAGGTGCACATAATAAAGACGCAAGCTGTCCTCTACGTGCCAATATAAAATCAAGACATTCAAGATGGGATAAGACAATTAACGTCAACAATATTCAACGATCAGGCATGCCACCCATACTGAGTGTCTTATTTTTCCAAAAAAGTCTCACAATGTATCATTTACAGAATACTAAATAAACAAATAGTGAAATGAGATAAACTTAAATATAGTTACCTATTATACTTTAAATAACACACAGTTTTCTTTTCACTAAGATTTATTCTAACCTCGAGCGCTTTCGTCAATGTTAACATTGAGGACGATTAACATTGACGATTAACATTGACGAAAGCGCTCGAGATTAGAATAAATCTTAGTGAAAAAAAAAACTGTGTGTTATTTAAAGTATAATATCATCATAAATATAGTTATTGAAAACTTTGACAGAAAGTGAGGGGGGGAGGATCAGAGACTCCACGATGATAATTATAATATGAGGGAAGCGACAGAAATTAAAATATGTTTATTTCAAATAAATTCAAATACATCCTAAACACTATATATTATCTCTAGGTGGGAGCGAAACTACACCATGTGGAGTTTTGGCCGAAGTGACAAACATAGTATTGTAGTCCTTGTTATGCTTTTTTTAAATTACATATTATTCATCTGCCTTGAAAACGAGTTATATTTTAAAATATATTCAATAAAAAAAATTATATCAAATTTTTGTCAAAGCAAAACAATGCGATATTTATTTATTTATTTATAATAATACATCATATCATATCATAGTATCATATCCAACCATAAAATAAAGTTACAATACACTGCATCACATCGAATTTTAAAATTAAAATAAAACACACTGTCATGTCAAATTATAGAATAAAATTACAATTAATTTATTAATGCAATATTGTGAAATTTCACAAAAAGTGTGAGATATGATAAATAGCAATCATTCACAATAATTTTTAAGAGTAATTTCGTATTCACTAACATTTGAGAAGCAAATCTAATTTTGTTGAAAAAAAATTTAATGGCCATACTGAAAAATTAATGGCGTCTGTTGGTATAGTGTAGTTTCGCCTTGGCGTACAGAATCATACTAATATGCTTGTATCGTAAGCGTGAAATAAGTCGGCAACGGGAGTAATCTAACCCGATATCTTTCTATTGAAATAATGAGAATCCGATAATGTCAAAACGATTTATATTTTCATTATTGTAACAAACAGCTGTCTTAAGTTTGATTCAATGAAGTTTAACTGTATTTCGTATAACTTTGACTAGCATTAACGGTTTAAACGCCACGAATGTCTTTCAGTGTTTTAATAATCTTTTCACTGTTTTTCAGTAATACGAGCTTTTAAGCTTAGCGAGAAAAGGTTAAACCTGTTTTTTTATATATCAAAGCTTTTGATGTTAAATATCTCGAGTGAGATTTAATTTTTATCTCGGCTTTATATTTTTTTAGAATGTCGTGACAGCTCCCCCCCCCCCCTTGCCAACTCTAGATGTGTGGATTATTTTAAATATTTTTTTTTGATTTAAAATAATTATTTTTTATTTATAACCGACAACACCAACGCATTGTTAATTGTTACATAAATAATTGTGGTATTATTTATATAAATGTGAAGTAAATATTTTATGAATAAAGAAAAAAAAAAAAAAAAAATCCACCCGTTACGAGTGATTTGTTAATTGAGTCGACGTTTTTGTAAAACTCCATGTTTCTCCACGACCTGGTTTCGACTTATAAAATCATTATCAAACTAATGTTATTACATAGGTACCGTGTTGTAACCTTAATATGTAGTATGTGTTCGTATAAACAATATGTTATTAAAAATACGATTTTATACAATGCATTTTTTATTTTGGGAAAGATTGAGATGAACAGTGGGTTTTACATATGAATGAGACAATATTGGGTATTTCAACTTTAAACAATATTTATTATAGATTGTAGTTGAAATGAAAGTTATATGATAATATGTATTGATTAATAGTTCTCTATAAAACACTTTATTCTCATAAAACACCTTATTTAACGTCTTTTCCTTACTATTTGAAAGAAAAATTTGAGTACCTAGCGAACCATAGTCTACCACTGCGTTCCAACAACGAGCGTCTTCTGGCAATTCCTGCACATAACAACAATTTCTACTCTCAATCATTCTCAGCATGTGGTGCTCGTTGCTGGGATAATCTCCCTTCTTCTCATAGGATATCTCAATCTTTCAATGGATTTAAATACGCAGCCAAGAAATATTTATTGTCTTCTAAGTCAGCATCCGTCTTCTGACCCCTTCCTTTAGTTCCCGGTCCCTTTGGAGATTTTCTTTTCATTATGATTTATGTTTCTTTTGTGATACTTTTCTTATTTGCGTTTTTATTATTATTATTTTTATTACTGTTTAGTGTTAGTACGACGTGGTTAGATGGAAGAAATCACTGTAAAGTGATAATCTCGCCACTGCATAATATCATCACATTCCTTTTTTATGTAAACTGCTTTGTTGATTTTGTTATGTGAATGATGATGTGCAAGAAGAATAAAATAAATATAAACCAAATAATATCACACCTATTTTACATTGTTGTGTAATAATCTAGGGTATAGACAATATTTGTGATTACTGTATTTTATATTATACCTAGTATGGGGTAATAAAGTGTAGTTTTGTTCTAGAATTATGTATTCAACAATTTTTTTTTTTTGACATAGTTGTATACCTTAGTGTTATGAATAATCATCATGAATGAAATGATTCGGGTGACAGTAAATTTATAAATAATAAATATTAATACATACAGATGACAAGACCAATCAGACATTTCGATTTAAGAATCATGTTTACACAATGTATCATTGTGCAAAAACTTGCGGAAAAGAGTGGGAGACCTATTCCTTTCCGAGTGTAACACGGCTCAAACACCGGGTTAGTTGGAAGACATCGCATCTTATGGAGTGTTCACATTTGGCGAATATCGCCAGGCGAATTTCAAAATATAACGTCAGGCGAAAAAACAAAAATCGCCGTACGCCCATTGATCGTCACACCTGTTCACACAGTCCACCGATATAGAAACGATCTGTCAGATGCGCTTTGATTTTGACATTGTTTTCAAAATGGCGGACGTCGAGATGGAGATCGCGAAGTGTTTATTTTTAGTCGAAAATGTTATACTAGAGGTTAAAGGTGCCTTTTAATTAAGGTAACAAACGCCACAAACCAACAACAAAGATATTAGCTGTCACGAAGCGGGAAACATTATAAAATGTATAGGTTAGAAAGTTTACACGGACGCCGCGCACATCTACGCATGCGCAAATCGTTCAACCAGAGAAAAAGTTGGAAGGTGGTCAATTCGAGACGATATCGTTTCTACTGGTTTTTATCGTTTCAGACTAGCTGTCATTTTGTTCACACGGTTCAAATGGCTGACGATATTTGGGAGCCTGGCGATATTCGCCAAAGTGAGAACACCACATTAGCGATAAACTCGCCCTCTGTACATTGAATTGTATAACTGATATTTTTATGACACTGTTTTATTTTGTAATATTGTAACCAATGTACCTACAGTGAAGGATAAAATAAATAAATAAATAAAATACTTGTAGTAGGTATATAGATAAGATAAAGGTATAAATGAATTAATATAATTTTTATAACTTGATATTGTAAATTTCTTGAAAGGTACGAGTAGGTACCTACCTATATCAGCAAAATCTTTACAAATTCATGTTTGTATAGCACATACCATGTTGATCCTTTGGCATTTCTGCGAGGCATTTTGTTTTTTTATTATTATTTTTATATTCAACATACGTAACTCAAAGAGAATGTTTTTTATGTCGTTATAATAAATGCCAGCAAAATTTTGTTGGACATAATAAATAGGCGACTAGCAGGACATGTAGATTGGCAAATTGCCAGAGAACAAGCAGGTTTTGTCGTAGGTAGAGGTACCAGAGAACAGATCCTGAACATGAGGCAGATAATTGAAAAATGCCGTGAATTCAATGTACCAACTGTTTTTTGCTTCATTGATTACACTAAAGCTTTCGACTGTGTGAGGTGGGAAGAGCTGTTCGAAGCCCTAAGCGGGATGGGAGTTCCAGATCACTTGTTATTCTTAATTCAAAATCTGTATTTAGAAGGGAAATCACGAGTAAGAATAGAGGACTCCATTTCGGAACCATTCAAAGCAGAGAAGGGAGTACGACAAGGATGCATACTTTCGCCCAAGCTCTTTAATCTTTATGGAGAGAGCATCATGAGAAGAGCCCTAGATGGTTGGAATGGTGGTGTCACAATAGGAGGACAGAAGATATGCAATCTCAGGTTTGCGGACGACACTACCTTAGTCGCTTCAAGTGTGCAGGAGTTAGCAGAGTTGTTTCGTCGTGTGGAGATTGAAAGTGAAAAGATGGGACTGAAGATCAACTGCAGTAAAACTAAGGCAATGATAGTTGATCGCTCAGGCAGGCTCGCAGACACGGAACATTATCTTCCAGGAATTGACTTTGTCAACGAATTTATCTATCTAGGTTCTCTCATAAATAATAGAGGCACAAGCGACCAAGAAGTGAACCGCCGCACACAGATGGCAAAGAACGCAATGGGTCGTCTTGATAAAATTTGGAAAAGCCGTGAAATTATGAGAAACACAAAGATAAGACTAGTCAAGACCTTGGTATTCAGCATATTTTTATACGGAGCTGAAACGTGGACGCTGCGAGCTAGCGAACGCGCGAGGATCGATGCGTTTGAGATGTGGTGCTGGAGAAAATTGCTCCGAGTGCATTGGACGGAACACAGGACCAATGAGTCCATTCTCAGGGAGTTAAACATTTCGGCGCGACTCTCAACGATTTGCAGTCAGCGCGCTTTGCGATATTTCGGGCACATTGCAAGAAGAGAGCCTGACAACCTAGAAAAAGTGATTATGACTGGGGTTGTAGAAGGGAGGAGAGGAAGGGGCAGAGTGCCAATAAGATGGAGCGACCAAATTAAGGAGGCCACACAGAGCTCACTTCATGGGGCCTTACACATGGCAGAGGATCGCTCAACATGGAGACAGATGGTCTACAGAACGAGGCATGATGGTCACGATCCTCAGGATTGAGGGACCGACAGAACTGATGATGATAATAAATTAAATAATCTATCTATACCATCACGACTTATCTCACACAAGTGGGGTAACAAGCAGACTAACTTCATTTAATAAACATGCAATTTGTCATCTCGATCTACTACTACTACTATACCATCACGGCATATCCCACAAGTGGGGTAGCCAGCAGACCAGCTGCATGTAATAAACATGCAAGCTGTCCTCTCCATGCCAATAAAAATTTAAATATTCAAGATAGGTTTCATACCTCATCGCTTAATTAAATTTACTTCCTTTTACATAACAGTTAGTCACCTGATATAGGTCCCCCCAAACCATACTACATAAGTAGAAAAAAAATTAACAGAAATACATGTAACATCTTCCACTGAGCGAGGAGATATGCCTCCCATCTGAATGTCTTAGTTTTAGTGACACGGGGATGATGGTTTCCTTGCTTATTACATGTAGCAGTTAGTCTACTAGATAGCTCACTTGGGGAAAATTCAAATAAAAAGAAGATATAGAATTAAAACAGTGGAAACCCTGCCTCCGGACCATGACTTACCATAACCAATGTGGAAAACCCTCAACAGGATCAGAACAGGAGTAGGACGCGCTAAGAAGAATCTTTAAAGGTGGAGTTTGGCTAAACAAAACACTGGGCACCTCCTGACATGTCCGATGGCTCCCAGACAGTGTCACTGGGAGGAATGCGCGGAGCGAACTCATCTGGAGGGAGCTGCAAGAGAGGTCGTGGCTTTCTGGAAGGGAATAGGAATATAGACCATCGTTTGCTGACCGACACGAAAAGAAGAAGATAGCAGGACACTGGAAAACTTACTGAAAAGAGTGGGTAATCTATTTGTTGTTGGGTACTCCACATATTAATAAATTATTTATGTAGGCCGTATATATTTTCGTTACTATAAATGATTTCCCATATACAATAATGAACATAATTTGATTTATACCGTAAGTAGCTACCAGAACGTATTCTATATTCGTTACGCAAACAATTCTCATTCCTAAACAAACAGTAGGAGCCATTATTCCCTGATAACTCGGAAACAAAAAGGATGATCTTTACTGAAATTGTATTAAGTAGGTATTTACTAAACAACATAAACACAAACAATAAGTTTAGAAATAAAATTTACTATAGTTAGTTATATATATATTGGCCAAATTCTGCGAGGCAATAAATATTGACTTCTGCAGTTGATAATAGAGGGCAAGATTGAGGAACGTCGTGGAGTGGGATGGAGGCAGATGTCGTGGCTGCGTAATAATATACGGCAATGGACCGGAATAACCCAGATGGGAGAGCAGCAGGGTTACTCTTGACAAAACTAAACACGATCTTAATCTAGTCTTGATCTTGATCATACGACGCACGAAGTGACTATGAACAAAAACATCGCGCTACCGCTAACGCAAGATCGGTTTGCGTGTATTTTTGGCCTTAATACACGCAAACCTACATCTTAAATTCAGCGTTGAGGTTTGCCACCCATCCTGAATATCTTGATTGTATGTTGGCACGAAGAGGACAGCATGCATGTTTATCATATGCAGCTGGTCTGCTGGCTACCCCACTTGTGGGATATGCCGTGATGGTATAGATATGATTTATTTGAGATCACCTGAAAAGTATATTTATTTATTTATTATGTTTAACCCTTAAACGGGCCAGGCGTCGATTTTGGCGTAATGGTTCTCTTTCAGGTGGTTTTGAATAGTATTTAAGAATATAAAACAAAGTGCATATTTTTTATTTATTGTTTTTCATTTTTTAGTGGAGTAAAATCATGTGGTAAATATAATATGACCATTGCCCGGTGAGAAAACCTGTAAAAATATATTTGGTTCATATTATGCCATTGCCTGGATAAAAAAATAGTACTAAAATAATATAATTTATTAAAAATTACGAAATATACTTAACAACTAATAGAAACTAAACTTATAAAGACATTTCAAGACATTGATTCATGATGAAAATTTTCGAAACATGGAATAAGTAACACAACGAAACTTGACATGTTTTACATTCAATTTTTGTTCTCTTTGTATTTAGTCTTGTGCTACAAAATATGCACTCCTACTCGTTCCAGGTATATTAATCTCACTATTGATAGCCTAACTTCATCACTAATGCCATAAACAGTATAAACACCTCCTTTTTTATTTTTATATATTCCTAATAGTACATTTTTTATGGCTTGTGAAATTATCTATCATATCCTCTTACTTCTCATAGACGGTAACTTCTATGACTATTTTGTTATGACTTTTGAAAATCTTTAAGAAAAACTCAAAAACTAGTAAATAAGAACAAAAAATACCTTGATACGTATTTTTATTCATGTTGATTCTTGTTTCATATTATATATTTCATTTTCTGTTTATCTTTTGATCTAAACTCACTTTATAGTAAAACAGTTCTCAAACATTGTAGTAGGTTTACTGGAAGACATTGCCTCAAGGCAATATGTACGCCTTTTGTAAAATATTTGTATATTTGACAATAAAGTGTTTATTATTATTATTATTGATCGTCAAAAATTCGCAGACTAACAAATTTTCCGCGCAAAAACGAACGATTTTTAGAGAGTTGCGAATGTCATCTCATATATTTCTGGCAATATAATTCGTCGACAATAAAATTTTATAGGTACTCATTTATCTACTCGTATTGAAATATCGTCTTTGATATCTGAAATATTGTGATCAGTTCGGAAGCTCCTACCCGTTTAAATGTTCGATTTTGTATGTGGTTACATTATGACGCCACTGCCCGTTTAAGGATAACCAACAATGAGTGACATGACAGGTTGTTACCTCTGCATCACTCAAAGTTCACAACACACAAACAGTTTCACACATACACATGCATACAAACAAACAATTATCAAACAAAACATTCCAACATTTAAATCTTAAATCTATTAACTTAGCAATGAAAAACCATATTTTAAATTTGTACGACATAAGAATAGTAGATTTTATCATAGTTTTAACGGAAGTCAATTGACATCTTAATCGTTAATTCCCGGCTATATGTATAAGCGTTACTGAAGGCTTTTTCCATTATTATCTATTGTAAGAATATTGTTTCAGTATTTTTCCATATTATTATTATTTATATATTCCGTGTTGTCTCTGTACATACACAGAGAGAGAGAGAGAGAAAGAGGAGCTTAATTTAGCTTTAATCATAGATATAGTACTTACTACACAGTGCCTGGAGACAGTAGCATAGTCCCTATGTATAAGTATGTAGGTATCTATCTCAAGAGTCTGACCTTTACAGCTAAACAGAGGCGTAGCGATGTAAATAATTCCAGAAATTTGATATATCAGGAAATTTATATTGTATTACCTACCAGTACTTGATTTTAACACTAAAGGGTCGATATTTTATTTATTTATTTATTTAAACACAACAGCACATAATACATATTACGTAACTTAAATCATAGTGACAAAAAAATAAGGACAATTACAGTGTTTACAAACTTAATTTATAAAGTGGCATTTAATTATAGTTTATATACTATTTCCCCTGATACCAGCATATTACCTTGCTGTTTGGGGAAAGCAAATAAATAAGTTAGCTCTAAGTTTAATTTTGATCATATAAATTAATTGTATATAGATGTATATTTAAGAAATAAAATAAAAAAAAAATAATAATAATAATTTTAATATGGATAAATTTTATGTACTAATTATTGTTGTGAGTCACAAATATATGAATATAACTTTTTATATATAAAAAAATACATATAACTATTCTATCTATCATGCATACCTATATTATAATTATTTAAATACAAAACATTGATTGTATCTAACTTCTATGCTTACATTTTATGTAGTTGTTTGTAATCAATGTACAGTAAAGAATGAATAAATAAATAAAACCAGTTAATAGGAATAAATAATTAAAGGGAAAGAGAGAGAGAGAAAGGGAGAAATGAAAGGATAATACAAAACTGTTCAAACAAAAAGTCACGTGTGATTGTGCCTTTAGCGCGACTTTTATTATAAAATACACCTTAAGTTAAAAAAATAATTTCCCCCGATTCCACCAATCAAAATGCGTCTTTTTTTAAGATTGTGCTCTACACGTGTCCGTCCTTAAACAGAATTCTCTATCTTACTATCTATTTATATAATATCACAGCACCTCCCACAAGTAAGGTAGCCAGCATTCTCATACTCATTCATTCATACCATTGTAATATTTCTCATAAGTGGGGTAACCAACGAAACAACTACATGTAATAAACGTACAATTCATCTTCTCGGTGCTAATAAAAGTTAAGACATTCCGAATGGGAGGCATACCTCATCGCTGAATTGATTATGTAAAATATCTTAAGTAGCATTCACATTGCTTCACTTTGGATGATCGTCCAGAGTGTCAGGGTCAAACCTGTTCATCGAAAGTGAACACGTCTGTTCACATCTGTTCATCCTATACTTTCACTGCCATGTCAACACTCTCAGTCATGTCGTATGTAGTTTGACGTATTTTCGTACAAAAATAATTATGTAAACAAATTCAAAAATGGAAAATAACGCTTAAAATAAAAAGACATTGTACATCTTAAATTCAGCGATGAGGTTTGTCACCCATCCTGAATGTCTTGATTTTATATTGACACGAAGAGGACAGTTTGCATGTTTCTTACATGCGATTGGTCTGCTGGCTACCCCACTTGTGGGATATGCCGTGATGGTATAGTAGTAGTAGTAGTAGTAATAAATAAATAAAGCTCTCGACTGCATAATAATTTTGCACATGATTCTGACATTCAATACAAATTCATAAAGAATTAAACAAATAATAAGATAAAACTTGTTTATGGTCGTTTCAGTGAAAGGTCCTTTCATCAAAATTATGACGAGTGGTAATCTCTTTCCTCCGTCATCGCTAGTGATCACTATTGATGAAACGCCTGTTCACACCTGTTCATCTTGGAGGATCATCCGGAGTGATCACTGAATAAGAATGATTTAATGTGAACAAATATGAACGCCCCTTTAGGAATACCTGCCTTTAACAGAACGTTAACAAACGAACAGAAAACAGTGGGAGACATAAGCTTCAATGGGGACTCCACGGATAGAATAATTACTGCATGTGTCAAACATGCACTTTGTATTCTTCATGCCAATAAAAATTAAGCATTCGGGATATGTAGGTGACGTACCTACCTCATCACAAAGAATAGGTCTCCGCCCAAACTTTTATACATGCTTTATATTTTATATCCTGTAAAAATGCCGCTTGTTCAATGCGTGCATCATCCCAATCCTTCTCTATGGCTGTGAGTCTTGGCACTTAACCAAGGCTCAAGAGCGGAAGATACTAAGCTTTGAAAACAAGTGTCTTAGAAGGATTTTGGATGTCAAATGGTATGAACATGTTACAAATGATGCTGTACGTCGGCGCACCCAGCAGATACCTGTAATCTCCGTAATACAGGAGAGACGATGGTCCTGGCTGGAACATGTTCTGAGAATGCCTAATGATAGTTGGCCAAAAAGAGCACTGTTCTTCCGTCCGCAGGGGTTCCATCGGCCCGGGCGTCCCTCTTTCACAATACAGCGTTCCTATGACAGCGATATCAGAGCTCAAGGAATGTCGTGGAAAGAGGTGACGCAATTGGCACAGAGACGCTCTGAATGGAGGAGGCTGGTTTCTGCCCTGTGCTCCCGAGAGGAGCGATGAGGTGAGGGGAAGAAGTAAATATTCCTAAAACATTGAATGTAAGAGATGATGGGGTGTGTCACCCATCCTGATTCTCTTTACTTGTATAAGCACAGATAGAAGGACTTGCATGTTTATTATTTGTAATTTGTCTTCTGGTTACCCCACTTGCGGGAAATGCTGTGATCGTATGAATGAATTGGATACAATAATGATGATGAATACATCTCTGGCATCTGGTCATATGTATATTTTTTCAGTAAGTAGAGTAGGTGCGAATACACTGTATTTTTCTATTTAATAATAATAACAGACTATAATCTTCCAACTAATATCTTAATCCGTTCACATGCACATATGAATGTATGTTTATATAAGAATATATGCATGTAATATGCTTACAAACTATTCTCGCCATGCCAAAAAAATAACACGCGTAGTTGCATACCCCATCGCTGGATATTAAAAATGTTACATGTCTTAGAGGTCAATGATATTTTACGAATTTTGTTAAAAAAATATTTATTTGTTTATTTATTTATTTTATTCTTCACTGTACATTGGTTACAATATTACAAAATAAAACAATGTCATATAAATATCAGTTATACAATTCAATGTACAGAGGGCGAGTTTATCGCTTTACTCATTCTTTACTGTTCAGTTATTACAAATTAATAGAAGAATGTATTAAAATAAGATAATATCAATATATTGAGGGCGGGTTTATCGCAGATGTGCGATCTCTTCTAACTAACTCAAAAGTTTTCCCAAAGTTTGTATTTGCATATAAACATAACAACTTGTTTATCATAAAAACAAGTCAAGGTAGGTACTATCTAAAAATTAAACACCAATATTTTTAATCAGAACTGTCAAAAACATTTGCATCATTCCCTAGAAAAAAAAAATCTCATGTACCCGTATTAATTTGATATTTTTTCCTGAACGAAAGCGTGTAAATGTATATTAATATAATAACACTTCACCTTGGACCAATACAAGTTCATCTCCCTCAACCCTCTGTTCTCTTGATACTCTCTCTATATTATGTTATACCACCCTCACCCTCACCCCCGATACCTACCCGTCACTTTACCCTACCCTAACTACTCTCGATCTCACAGCATCTCTATCACGCCATACACTCTGTGTCTCCCTCTACTCTCTATTCCCTTTTCACTCTCACTCTTTCTGTCACGACTCTTTGGTTTTTCACTACCAGCTGTCTGCTACTAAGAACTGATAACAGTGATAATGTGACTTGGATAAGTTGTAAAAAATTACATCTTTGCGATTTATTTGCTCTCTATAGGTTTATTCAAAGTGTAAAGAATATGTATGCATACTTAGTCGAAACAAATTGAAAAGAACACAGTAAGAATGTAGTTAACTTGGATCCTAACTTGTGATTTTCCTACCACTTTCATTTGTTGTGTGTGTTGTGCATGTAATGACTAATTTCTTTTATGATTACAGAGATACTAAACATATTATACACTACGCTTAGAAGAAACTGCTTGTGTAATTGATTGTGGCTATGAAATGCAACTAGTTTTAAGAACTTCAGTCTAGTCTTAAGATATTTTGTATTAATTTAGGCAAACAAGTAGTACGTAGTAAATACGTAACTGTAAGTTAATTTTAAGTTCTTTTGTAAAACAATGGAGTCGGTGGACATTAACGGTTGTATTTAATTTTGGGGAGGATTTTGTCGGGGATAGCTCTTCAGGCGAACCTTGAGCCCTTCCTTGGGAAGAATTTGCATAAAGAGTATGGATGACATGGGAATTGACATTTCTGCAACATCCATGGGTGAGGGAGGGTGCAACCCTTAATGTATGTAGTTAACTTCCAAACGACTTTTATTAACTTCGCTTACTAATATTCGGAGACTCTCGACTCCATCATCAGGCGATTAGTAAAAAGTGAAGTAAGACACAGAGAAATAAGACTTTTTCATCAATGAATTATAAGTACCATCTTATCAACACTGGCTTCTCCCAATATTCTTTTGTTAAAATTTTATAAATACTGATTATCTCAGCAGCCCTACTCCCGACACAATCTAAATGCGATCTAATCTTGTTTGCATCTTAAAATGGCGAATTGGTACTTTTGAACACGGTCTAAATCTAATATTTAAGACCGATCTAGTTTGATGTCTTAAAAATTCGTTAAGATCTTAATATTTGTATGAAATCGGTACTCTTGAAACAAAATTGTCAAGGCCGATCTTAATACCGGTCTAGTATAGCGATCTAGTAGCTGTCAAAACTTAAGATTGCCGTGAAGGTACATTTTAGCAATCTAAAAGTCTTTTTCCATAGTTTTTCCATCTTTTTACAACGCAAGATTGTTTATTTTTTAGAATAATATTTATTTTAGTATATTTCTAATACTTTTTTCCTATCTTGCTGTGTTTTTTACGCAAATAAAATTTGGTGTCGATTGATAGTTTTGTCCGAGTCGCTTTTTTTGAAGTGTAACTGTGCGACTAGTTTTAAAACGTATAATGCATTGTGGAATTGTCGTGAACAGTGTATGTGTTGTTTATCTGACTACTGTCCTATATTCTCATTCATTGGAGGTATACAAGGCCTCCATCCTGTAACAGATGACGCTAAAACATGGATTCGGACCCCCTCGAGATTCAAGTCTAGCGGGCTAGAAGAAGATGAGTGAAAAATATTATTTCAAAACTACAACAACGACTCAACTGGATTGGCCATAACATCAGGCACCGGTGTGCTCATCACCATCGAGGAGGGCAAGACCATAGGCAGAAATGGTAAATGCCGACCAAGAAACACCTATATGGATTAAATGAGGACATGAATTGTGGTACGTACATAGAATTAAAGGTTAATTTCTATAATAGGTTATCCAGTAGTACCCATTAGGAAAAGATATAAATTGATGATCATAGTTGTATTTTTTATTATTATTATGGTTCACTGTATACTGTTACAAGATATTATAGAAGGGCTCAGATGGCAATATTGGGACAAGGGAATGATTCTCGCCCAGTGAATGCCATATTATTTATGTAAATGCATAATTACGTCATGAAACTCAACTATGCAGAAAATAAATCATTATTAAGTTTAATCTGTACCCCTCCCCTAGCTCATATCCGAATGCCCCACAATATCTTGTAACAGTGTACAGTGAAAGATAATAAAAATAAATACAACGATGGGTATAATATATCAACGGTATAGGTCATCAATATTGGTATATTTTCTAACTGGATGCTATTGGATAACCTATAGCAGAAATTCACCGAATTAAAGAGACTAATGTCCCATCCATCCTGAATGTTTTAATTTTTTGTTGGCACAAAGAGGACACCTTGGAAGTTTATTACATGCAGCTGGTCTGCTTGCCACCCCAGTTGTGAGATATGCTATAACGGTGTAGTCGGCCGGTGTGGCGTGGAGGTAACGCTCTTGCCTTTGAGTCACGAGGTCCCGGGTTCGATTCCCGGCCAGGGCAGATTGAGGAATGACCTTTTTCAAATTGTCCTGGGTCTGGGTGTTACATGTATATGTGTTTAGTGCATTGTATATGTGTGTATCGTCGCGTTAGTACCCATAATACAAGATTCATCTAAGTTTGTGTTATGTGAAATATCTATGTGTGTTATGTTATGTCTATACAAATGTCTTATGTCTATAGTTATGGTAGTAGTAAAGAGGCTAGCAGAAATTGGATGATATGAGAACTGATGTTCTTGAAACATCCAGGGGTAAAAGGTGGGAGTCCCTTTCTTAAATGTTGACTAGCATAAAATAGAGAGGAATGGAGAATAAATTCTAAATACTTTTTGCTTGTGTTACACAATAATACATTATTTCCCCTTATTAAATAATATGTTTTGTTTACAGGTTATATTCGGATATTATTTAGTTAAAATATTCTTGGAATCATTCTCAACCGTCTCCAGATAGCCTTTAATGGTGCTGATGGGACCATTTACAGAGACAATAAGCGCTGACACATCACACCACTGCTTAAGGAGCTACATTGGCTGAGAGTCTCAAAGAGAGTAGACTTCAAACTGTACCTCACGGTTCATAAAGCCTTGTACGGTGCAGCACATCTATGCCTCGCTGAGCTCTGTCCCATCAACAAAACTCTAAAGCGACTACTGCACTCATCTTCCACCACTGTCAACAAACTTGTAGAACCCAACAGGGAAAACATTTCCAAATTTGCAGATAGGAGCTTCAGCGTCAAGGAGCCAACTGCCTGGAAAAGATTACCTGCGGCTTTAAGACAAAACCAACCTACTGTTACATTCAGGCTAGCAAACTGAAACATTGCTGTTCAGGAGAAGTCATGGTGCCCTTGAAATGGTCACGGAACATTAAAGAGGCGCCAAATACAAATTGTCCATATTAGTATTATACGTATTTATTTATTACACATATATACAGCTTAAAGCTTTTATAAAACGGTATTCAAAATTCAAACAACAATTAATACTGTATAAAAATAAAAAGCAATTAAAAATGTATAAAATGTAAGATAGTGTCATTACACTATTAAAAAATAAATATCAAAATACCAGTAAAAATAATTGCATTGAACTGGCTACAATTAATAAAAGAAGAAGTACACAATATTAGTCAAACGATAAAATTAATAATAAAGAATTCTCAGATAAAACAGTCAAAATTCATGGTATCAAAGTTCATTCAATAAACAATTTATTGAAACTACACATCCGTCACATAAAAAGTTTGAGACGGAGAAAATAAAATGCCAAATGTCACAAAAACAAAACACAAAAAACAACAACAAAACAATAATTATATAAATATTTCAAGAATTCATAAATAAAGATTCCAATTTGGAGCAGTGCGTGGACTTTCACTTAGGTCGGAGAACAATAGATTGCTCTTGATTTCTACTCTTCATCTTTTAGCATTCACACCGCTAGACTTTGGAACCAGCTTCCCTCTACAATCGGCACCAGCTCATCGTTTATGTCTTTTAAAATAAATTAGTCTCTAGGTGATGAACACTACATTCCTAATATATGTTAACTGTTTATTATTTATTTATTTGAGATAAATAAACATTTTATTTTGAAATTTATGTTTTTTTTTTTGCCTTTATTATTGTTGTCAATTAAATTCTTATAAAACTGGAAAAATTTTGATTCATCGTGTCAAACATGGCAAAAATGCTGGTGCACAATACCATTCTGTTACCGACACTTATGTTTACGAGCGAAACTTGGACGTGGTTGAAAAAGGACGAGAGTGGAATAAATGCTGTGGAGATGCGTTCACTGAGAAGAATGGTTGGTAAAACGTCGCGAGATAGAGTGAAGAATGAGGATATCAGGAGAATGAACAGAACAAAACTTAATTTCTTTTTATTATTGTTTTTAATTATGTATGACAACCAATTGGGCTTTGATTTAATTTCACAGAATAATATATGAACACTTATAACTGGACATTGCATTGTATACTTGTTGTTGATCATTGTTTTATTGTACTAAACATATATGTATTGTCTGTAGTGTTCCGTTGACCAAAATAAATAAATGAAAATGAGCGGATGTGAGAGGAATGTGTGTTAACAAAGATATGATGAGCGAATGCACGATGAAAGGATGAAGTAGATGATGTGTGTATCTGAAAGAGGGGGTGTGACGAAGCGCAGAGTCCAAGAACATTGTGGCTTAGTCACTTGGATCAAATTCATAAAGACGGTCGCGTGTTGAGTAAGAGAAATCGGCATTCATGAATGAGAAACTGGATGAATGTAGAGGAAACGAAATAAGTATGTAAGGATAGATCTTTATGGCGTTCCGTTCTTTCTGCCTACCCCACCTGGGACACGGCGTGAGGGTAAAGAATAGTACATTTTTAATGCATTAAGTATTTATGAATTGTCATACAAAAAATATTATTCAATGTTATTCATTGAATTATAATAGGTAAGTATCATGTTTGACAAAAGTTATCCACTAATTGATATCTGTCATACTTCAAAAATGTACACATCATCTGCATACATCAATGCATTGACCCGAGTTTAATTCAATTCAACATCCATCTTTCTAAAGGTTGCATTCACAAGTCAGACATGTATCACAATAATTCATCCAATTTCCTTATATTCTCATTCAAATAAACCTTTAAAATACTTCTTCTATCTCTGTAATACACATTCATTAACACACATAATAGAATTTAATTGCCTCACCATATAAACCAGATATTCCGTGGGGCTCCATTCTTTCTGCCTATAATATATAAATTCATGATATATCCTATCCTTTACCTTCATGCCGTGTCCCGGGTGAGATAGGCAGAGAGAACGGAACGCCATGTTGATCTTTCCTTACATACTTCTTTTGCTTCCTTTACATTCATCCAGTTTCTCATACATGCACGCCGATTCCTCTTACTTAACATGCGACCACCCTTGAGTATTTGATCCACAAGGTTCTTGGACGTCCGTGCTTTCTCACACCCTCTCTTTCAGATAAATATACCTTCTTCGTCAATCTTACACCATCCATTTGCTCTACATGACCAAACCATCTCAATTTATTTACACGCATTCTATCAACAACACTCTTCTTGCATCCACTCGTTCTTCTAATATCCTCATTTCTTACTCTATCTTGCAATGTTTTACCTACCATTCTTCTCAGTGTTTGCATCTCCACTGCATTTATTCCACTTTCGTCCTTCTTCAGCCATGTCCAAGTTTCGCTTGCATACATAAGTATCGGTGCGAGGATGGCGTTGTGCACCAGCATTTTGTTTATATTTTATAATAATTTTTGTTTATATTTTATAATAACATGTTCGAGACATTGCTATTAGATCGAAGTGCACCGTTCACTTTTCTTTTTTCAATATCTCTTTCGTATCTACCATCCATCGCAAACATACATATCCGTTCACTTGCTCCAAACATTCATTTCACACATTGTTCTATCAATCTCTCTTTCAAACACCAGCACTTTCGTCTTAGTCACATTCATTTTCATCCCATTCATTCTGCAACTTTCATGTACACTCTCGCACTTCTTTCTTGCACGCTCTGTAAGTTTCTTTCATTCATTCATGATATAGGCAAAAATTAAAAACATTCTTCATTCGTTCCTTTTATTTGTTTCTTTCATTCATTCATGATAAAGGTAATAATTAAAAACATTCTTAATTCGTTCCTTATATTTGTTTCTTTCATTCATTCATGATAAAGGTAATAATTAAAAACATTCTTCATTCGTTCCTTATATTTGTTTCTTTCATTCATTCATGATAAAGGTAATAATTAAAAACATATAAGTATACAACATTTATTTGAGAATGGTTCAAGACTTTATAAATCAAAATTAATTCAACTTATTCCTACTCAACTGTTGGTGTATTTTCCCTAGTTGTAGCACCAAAAGTCAGGCATTGTTCTATGCTACAGGATCATCGTCCAATTATAGCTATTATTCATCAATGAATCGACTCCATGTAATAGGGAATTATCACCGTGAAGTTGATTTCAACTATTCAGAGTACACCATGAGCAAATGTGCTGTGAGCGGGTTTATTCAAAGGTTCATGCTTTCTGTTGAGAATATCCAGTAGTTTCTATTGTCATGATGTATTCATTGTCTCTTATATGTTGATTGTGTTTGTTCCAAGTGTGTTGTTTTTTTTTTTAAGTTATTGTGGTGTAAAGGCTATTTAGCCATATACTTTGTTAACAAATAAATAAATTGTTTTACTTCATCACACAAAAAAGAGCTTCTCTTTAAAGTTCGTAGACGATCATATGCAGACATTATTCATTAATCCTTGTGAAGAAAAACATTTTAGTTAAGTTAATGTCCCAATAAACCTATAAACAAAACATGTTATTTAATGCATTATTTTTGTAACAAAGTACATTAATGATTGTTTCCACAATTCTTATTTCATACTTACCTTAATTTATGACTTTCTGATCATTTTAATATAATAAATTCGCGAATACTTCTGCAAAAACAACAAACTAATACACCGCAAAACAAGCATTGATAACTGTCAGTGTCAGTAAGATAATAATAGACAATTGCAAAATATGTCATAGACAAAAATAGTGTCAATGCATAGGTTTTAAAAAATATTATTTATAAATTAATTGCACTGTTATACATCATTATATAATATCATTTTCATTTCATTTAATCAGAAATTGATATAAGATTTATAAAAAATGTGTAAATACGGTGAAATCACGTGATATATTAGTTTTAATAATTCAGTTGTCGTGGTTGTCATGTTGGTACCCATAGATAACGGCGTTAGGAAATACATCTCTATATTAAGACATCTTAAAGTTAAGATTAGATCAAGATCAAGACTAGATTGCGTCGGGGGTACCATCTACAAGTCTTAATCTAATCTTGATCTTAAGATCGAATCTAATATTGATTGAATTCAAGAGTAGCCCTGCTGTGAGCAAAATAGTCTACTGCAGGGCTACTCTTGACATGATTCAAATGCGATCTTAATCTTGTCTTGATCTAAATCATACGACGCGCCAAGGGACTATAGTCAAAAATACCGCGTTACCACTACCGCGAGATTGGTATGCACGTATTTTTTACTATAGTCACTTCGTGCGTCGTATATGATTAAGATCAAGACAAGATTAAGATCGTA